>CM035794.1:70599548-71199548 GCA_020466265.1 Siphamia tubifer | reverse complement strand
CGACCGGAAGGGGCGGAGACTTAGGCTCCCTATGTATCCAAAAATGGAGGGAGGAAAAGTAAAACGTTTCCAGAAAAATAAACACTCAAGTAATGTACAGATACCTAAAAATGTACTTAAGTACAGTAATGAAGTACTTTTACTTACTTTCTTCCCACCTCTGGCTGGGAAGCACCAATTACAAAATAACAGTTACAATATGACATTTCAAGCTTTGAAATGACATATGGGTCAACAGCTGATGCCAACAATGACATTACTTATAAATATAAAAATAGTTGCTATTTCCAGGTCTTTCATCACATTATCTTTGAAGGAACATATTTAAATATACAAATGTATATAAAAACATTAATAAAAACAATGTTACATGACAGAATATCTATTATGAATGAATGAAAATACATCTTATATGCCAACACTGATATTGGCCACGCTCAAGAATGATGAAACCAGAACACCATATTCCTAATAGAAATTCTGGTCAGTTTTTTTTTTACTTTAACATTTTTATTTATATACTATAAAAGATGCATAAGTTAGTGAAAGTTCTAACAAATGTAGTGGTATAGTTAATTTATGAAGCTGACATCTGGCTGTTTCCTTCTGATTATTATCTGTATGGTTACATGGGCACAAAAGGTAATTTCATCAGTGTGACATCAATTTGACACTCATCATAGTTGTAAATAAGACAATGGCATTAGTAGTAATGTGATTACAGATGACAGCAGGAACACTGGTCTCAAATACCTGCTCACATTTAGTCCTCAACACATCATTGGACTTGATAGAAAATGTGGTCATATTACTGCACGCTGTGGATAATTGACCTGATGAAGCATAGCTGATCTATAACAACAGCTATAACATTTCATTACATTGAAAAGGAAAGAGAAAGAGACAACCCTATGTTCATTAAGTGTCAAAATTCTCACGAACAACATGTTTATTTTGAAAAAGAACTTCCCCCTTATGACTCTGCCAAAAAATTTCAGTAATGTTAGTCAGCAAGATAACTCAAAAAGTTAGGGACCTATCTGGCTGACATTTTCAGGATATGTTGATACTGGCACAAGGAACAAGTGATAAAAGTTTGGTGATGATCAGTGAAGGGGGGGGGCACACTCGTGTCTTTCAGAAGGGAGTGCTGATCTGCCCTGGTGGAGTCTGAGTTCTCCGAGTACTTTTCAACTTGCACTTAAAATCTTTCTGGTCTGTTCATTCTCCAGTCCTTTGTACAGTCACCTTTAACCCCGCGGCCTGTGTTTGGGGTCTCTTTCAGGTGGCCATCTTATTGGAAGGACCAGGGATGATGGGAGGCGGGTCAATGTTGAGTTCTTGACGGAGCTCTTCAAGGTTCTGCTCCCATCGTTTCTCATAGAAGATGCTTAGGACACATCGGGCCTTCCTTCCATTCTGTAGTGCCCATGGGCCCAAGGATGTAAACAACAACTGCAATTGTCTACGAAAGAGAATAGACAGATAAGAAAAAATGTGACTCAACAGGAAACAGGAAGAGGTTATTAGCCAACTTCTTCACTGGCTTTCTTTCAGTAAAGCTCGCAACAATCCAGTTATCCAAAACAGGAAATTCAACAGAGAACAATCGTTATTTTACAGGTAAGTGAACAGTTTTACAGTTGGCCATATATTTCCTCTTACACCCACACACTGGTGGTGTTTTTCTGTTGACGCCACATGCTGCATGTTTCAGGAAGTTTTGTTTCAACAGTGGTGTCCTACCTTGTGTTGAGTCGAAGTGGCCCTAATATGGCTCCAAGAGAACACATGGGGAGCCCAGTCTGAGCAGCCTCAAACCACTTCACTGCCACTTCACCTGAAAGAAGATAGAAAGATACATAGAAAGTTCACCTGGAAACCCAACTGATGAAAGGCATTTCTCTATGATCTCAAAAACTGCTCTTTTTTTGTCAAGTTCATTAAGACAGAAAATCAATTAACCTGAATGCAAAGAAAAAACCCTTACACGTTCCAATGAAAAGGCTTTTGGGAAGTGGGAATGTGTACTGGTAGCTAGTAAGGGATAGCTTAGCCGCGCTATCCCCATTCATTTCATGTATGGGTCTAGTCATGCTTCATAGTCAGGGGAGGCGGGGCTAAAAGGTTGTCTTTCAAATCCTCTGTATGCAATAGGACGATGCAGCGTAATCTTTAGGATGATGTAGTTAGAGCGCCGGAAAGTTCGCAGAGGAATCTGGAGAAAGTTATGAATGACTAAACAAAATCGGGGATTATGGAGCTTAACGACTGTTGTCATTTCTGTAAGATAAGAAAAGATAAGATAGACTTTATTGATCCCAAGTTGGGGAAATTCACACGTCACAGTAGCCAGCGATATACAGCAATAGAGGGACAGCAAACAGAAGAAAATATATATTGCACATAATATAATATCAGAGGTAGAATGGTGAAGTGGTGTCAATAGTATTGCTGTAGTATTACTTTGTAGTAGTGAATGTTGTGCAGTTGATAAGAATGTAAAAAGAATTTAAAGATCGCTGGTGTTTTCTCACATCCTTCACTCATTTTTAATAAAAGGAAATCACCACCCATCGATCATCGTTGTTGTTGTTCTTCTTCTATGGTTGTTTCTGGTTATTTCTCTCCAAATCGTCGCAGCTCTGTCATCACTTTGTTACGCCCGCCCTCTGACTCTATACTTCACTATTCATTGGCCGCTTTCAGGGACATATAGCCAAAAGTTACATTGAGCAGAACTAGACCATTCCCGGAAGCAAATTAGATTTTCTAGTACAGATAGGCTAAGTAGGGGACGTAGCGGTTACCAGTCAGACACATGACTCCAGTTCTGACCTATACATAGTAATGTTATAAGCGTCATGTCAACCACTGCTTCACCAATTTCACATCACTCATCCTTTTAATCATAGGGAAACTGACACTAATTAATTTTATTTATGACATCCACACACTTTCAACAGGAGACTACTGTAGACTGCAGACAGGACAGTCCAGCACCAATACTCCGTGACTATAAAGACTCACTATTGGAACTGATGAAGATTCAGACTTGATATTCTTCTGCGAAAATAATGTGTTTTAAAAGAGCCTTATATAAAATGACTTCATGCATTGCAGTTTGGGAACCACTGAGCTAGATCGCATGCATACCTAGCATGTTGGTGGGCATGCCCAGTAACGTGTGCATAATGTCGTGAACCTCCCTGTATCTCTGCATGACATAGGCCAGCTCCTCATTGTCCACAAACTTCACATCAGCCCTCGAGTCAGGGGTGACACGCTGAAAAAATTACCACAAAAAGAAATAAATAAGAAGTTACATCAAATGACGAAGAAAATCTGTACTTATTTGAAACAACATGCTTATTCGGCACTCACATTGACCTCCAGAAAACTGAGATATTCCCTCCCAAAAGAGCCGTCCTGCAATGAGGACATCCTGCTTAGATCGAGTGTAGACAGCCGAATCCTAGGCCGTTCTCTGCCGGAAACAACGGACTTATTTTCACAAAAGACAATGCAATCCCAAAAAACAAAGCGACACAAATACATTTCTATTGACTTACATTAGGATCTTATAGCCTTCAGGGTCATTTCTCATCCTGTCTCTGAGGTTTGTCAATGCTAGGTGTCCCGTTGTTTCCCCCAGCACTGCCACCATGTCTACAGTCGACACAAAAATGTTTTTGATAAACTTTAAACAAAGTGACCACAACCTGATATGTTTAGGTCTGTCATAATTATCACATAATCCATTCAACTATGTGGGCAGTTGAGTGACGCACAAATTGACATATGATTTTCCACTGTTCTACTGTATCCTCTTGTGCTATGAATTGAATATACAACTAGTGACACTTTATTTCCATTTTGCACCTTTTGAATATTCCGATAATAGGGTTCATGCACTCGGTTGTACCAACAGGGATATTTATCAGGCAGGGATGCCATCTGCCCAGTAGGGTTTCTACTGGACAAATACCAAACGAGGGGGAGGGGTAGATATATTAGGTTATATGTATACATCACAATATAATCTATTGGTTAAATTCCCATCACAAATTAGAGCTACTCTTTTTACTAGGGACAAACTGATTAACAGCCCAAGAAGAACAGGAATTTGATTTGGAAATACAGTTGAAATATGCAAACCAAAACACAAGGAACTGCAGACTCAGGTGATTATACGCAAGGGATAATTTATTGCCCACACGTGACTATCAGAAAAATATTTCCTGAGGGGCAGAAGGGAAATATTATCTCGCTTATTCTACGGGTTATTACAGCTTATTACTGCTACTACTCTAACAGACTGGATAAAATAGTCGTTAAAATGTAGCAAATATTTACTTTCAACGTGGCCGAACTACCTGCAGAGTGATATGGTACCGAGAATCTGAAGTGACAAAACTCGTTGCCATTGGCAACTGGCGTTAATGGCGCAGTGGGCGGTTATCGAACGCTGGGAAGGTCCATTCAAAGTGAATGGGAGCTGTCGCAACATTCTAGAAGGTCGTAGAATAAACAATTGAAAATTTACTTTAACCCTTACAACTCAGGGCAAGTTAAATTCAAGACTTTTTTTTAATGCCGTTTGAAATCAAATTTAAGACCAAGCCGACAATGAATCAAAATTGAAAAGGGAGGGGAAAAAAATACACACCACGTAAAATTACCTGGGGGCAGTTTTATCAACTGTTTATTTTAAATAGAACATGACTTTTTGGTCCAGTTGCTGCTACATTCATAAACCATTTGACTCAAGAAGCCTAACTTTTAAATTTTGAATATATTACACACACACACACACACACTTGCACAAAAGTAAGTATAGTTAAAGGAATACTACACCCACAGAATGATGTGCCCTTATTTTTCAACTCACCCGAAATTATTTTTGTAATATAGATAGCCTAAATGTTACCAAATACTTTTTATTTCAAACTAACATAAATCTTACTTATGTGTCTAAATTTTTAAGACTTTTGAAAATTAGATTTAAGACATTTTAATGCCAATTAAGGCCTTATTTTTATAACAATGAATTCAATGTCTTTTCAGACTTTTCAAGGATCTGCGGGAACCCTGTTTAACACAAAATTCTTAAAAGTGTATCATACTGAGCAGCGAAAACAATGTAGACTAAATGAACCCAAGAATATTTAAACACTGATCTTTAATTTTATATCACAAGCATTTAAATGATAGATTCATCTCTTGAGCGTCACTTCAAAGCATTTGTGTATTTGTAGCAATGCAAGTATGGCAGAATGGTACAACCAACCTGCTCATGGTGACAGTAATAAAGTTGTATTGTATTATAGTGAATAGTAAAGATGTGTGTTTCTCACGTTAATACCCCATGTGACAGGTGTTTGTGAAAGTTTCACTGTTTCTGGCATGTAGCTAGAGTTAATATTTAACCTCACCTCTGTTTCCACAAAACTTTCCAGTCAGTCAAACTGTATGTAAATGACAGAAGCGACCTGTGCAGTTCCCTTTCATTGTCATATTATCAAGAAATGAAAGATTAGATATTAAAATAATCTGTTTGGTTTCATTTATCATAAGGAACATGCACAAGAGGAAACCACCAGCAGAAATAAATTACCACAATGACCTACAGTGGAACAGAAGTGTGTTTCTCACCGTGTCTGTAAGGGTTCTGCAGTGCAGCAACACCTGAACCAACAGCAAGAACAGCTTTCTGGAGGGGGGTGGTAGGGATGTGTCCTGGGTATAAGTCATCATAGGAACCTTGCGAAAAATCACTGGTGTTGTTGTGAAGCTGGTGGACACTCACCACTGAAGAAAAGTGAAAAAGTAGTCACATTTGAGAGGGTCGACAAGTAACACAATATACAGTCAAAGAATTTTAAAATGCGTTTTCTGCAAGCAACAAACAATCCTGAACCTGCTTTATCCTCTCTAGGGTCATAGGAGTCCCTGGAGACTATCCCAGCTACATCTGGACAAAGACGAGGTACATCCTGAGCATATTGTCAGGGCTAAAATACAATGAACTGTTTTAATGTTGAAAAAATGTTTTAATCATCTTTTTACATGTCATTTGATTAGTGCTCCTTTATCATATTTTAGATGTCATTCTATTAGTTCTGTCCTGGGGACTCTGTCTTCATGCAAATACAAAGCAAATCACATGAAAAAATCTGCTTAGTTTCAGTTTTCTCTAAGACATTCATTTCAGAAACTTAAGGTTTTTTACAAGAAAGTCCTTCTTGTAACATGCACTAGTTCACGGTGAACAAATGTCAAATGACTTCATATTCTATAGAACTTTCGGGTGATTTCACACCAACGGGACTTGGAACACATCAAACATTCCATTGGAACAATGATCTCTTAGTTTGGTTCATTTTTGTTGGTGCAAAAGCATCAATCACACTCAGATCCACACTAAATCAAGTGGGCAAAGACCTCGAAAAAGAGGTCCATTCAGTCCACTTAATACTAAATTCCAATCCCTGGTGCAGTGCCTCTGGAAAGAATAACTCAGGTCCAAACAATAGACAGTAAGTCCAAATCAACTATTTAAAATGCATCATGGGTGGGGGTGACCACATTCATAACTCAAAAAATCTCTGAGAGTGCAAACCTCCACCAAGGCAGACCCCCCCCCCCTTCTGAATGAAGAGATGTCCGCCAACGAGGTTATGTTTTTGCCACTTTGTTTTTCTGTTAATTAGCAAGATAACTCAAAAAGTTATGGACGGATCTTGATGAAAAATTCCTCATGTGTTGGGGGTGTCACAATAAACAAACGATTCGATTTTAGTGACGCTCCGGAAGATTCTGGATCACTTTGAAATGTATTCGCCATTTACGGCAGTGTAAAATTTCAAAGTAATCCAGAATCCAGGATCTCTTCTGGATCACCGCCAAAATCGAATCATTTGTACCGGTATTAAGTTAGTTTTATATTGGACATTCATGTTTGATATGCAAAAAAAAGCTATTATTCTCCCTTACCATGTGACTTACTGATGTCAAAGCAACTGTGTAAAATAAAGACTGGTATTCCTCACATGTCACAAGACTTATTTTTGAAATAAATAAATGAATATATATAATTTTTAAATGGTTAAAAAAATGCCAGAATGTGATCTATGCGGACGCTGGTACCATGACTTCTGTGTCACTGGGTGGCAATATCCGAAAATAATAACCACTGACTTGCCATGGCACTGCATCATGTGTCAAGAAAAAAAAATTAAAAGGTGTGTGAAGTACTTAAATAGAAAATGCTAATCTTTTATTTTGACTCAACATAAATAATATCCTAGAAATGGAGGACATCGAAGAAATTTAGATTTTTTTCCCCACCCACAGGCTCCATGACACAAGATAATAAGGATCCCAAAAATAAAGATTTGACTCATAATGCAGTGGGTCAAATCTTGAAGGGCAGGTGTGGGGAAAAAGGCAACTACAGCTAATTTTTGCAACTGAAGTCAGCACATAAGTTCAGTGTGTTTTCAAGGGCACTTCAGACATGTTCATACATTATAGAAATGGCACATTACATAGCCTTAAAATGGACCAAATGTACAAAGTATATATTTCAAAAGGAAGTCTTGTGGCATGTGAGGGATAACAGTCTTTATTTTACTCAGTTGGTTTGACATCAGTAAGTCACATGGGCAGGGATAATAATAGCTTTATATGCATTTTTTTAATTTAAATAATAAAGAAGGACCATAAACATATTTCAAAAAGAAGTCTTGTAGCATGTAAGCAATATCAGTCTTTATTTTACACAGTTGGTTTGACATCAGTAAGTCATGTGGTCAGGGAGACTAATGGCTTTATATGCATTTTTTCTCATTTAAAAAGTATTTTAAAAATTTACAATAAACATATTTCAAAAATAAGTCTTGTGACATGTGAGGGATAGTAGTCTTTATTTTACACAGTTGGGTTGACATCAGTAAGTCACATGGTCAGGGAGAATAATAGCTTTATTTTGAATATCAAACATGAACGTCCAATATAAAATAACTTAATGCCAGTATCATTTGTTCCCTGTGATTCCCCCAAAACATCATGAAATTTTCATCAAGATCCGTCTATAACTTTTTGAGTTATCTTGCTAATTAACAGACAAACAAACTGGGAAAAACATAACCTCCTTGGCCTAGGTAATACTACGACTTACATTTTATCAATTATTCATTCACATACTGGTGGAAGTAACCCAAAATTAATTGTATTACTGCTTCGTCTTTAGATATTGGTGAAAGTAGTACTTTTGTCATGAGTACAAAAAACGCCAAAAACAAATGGAATCAATTCATTCTTACACTGTGTAATTGTAAACAAACAAACCCATTGTAAAAGGTTCACCTCCTTGTTTGTGTGTGTTGCCAGGTGGTGGGGGTATATATCTAGTCCCTGTTTGAGGTACAGTAAATGTTGCCGTTTGATTAAAAATGTAAGAGATCTCATTTATCACAGAAGAGTGATTCATCACGTTTCAGTATTACTTTGTTTTGGAATGTCCCCTACTTTTGGTGAAGGTATCGTTAGCATGCTTCTTCAGTCATTCATTGTGAGTTCGTATGCAACTTAAAGAAACTGTAATATGGACATTCTTTTCTAAATTCTAGGTGATGTAGTTTTTCATCTTCACATGCACATAAAATATCATATGTCAATCACTTACACCTGATTTTTAACGATTTATCCCGCTTCATAAAATAGCTAAGTACTGTGTTTAGTTAGCATTTCAGTTAGCATTTAGCAGAATAACTTCTGACAGTTGAGTACTTCAGCTTTATTAAAGTAACTTAAAAACTAGCTCACCTGTCGTATTATATGTTTGTTGCTGGTGCATATAAAACGAATGCAGTAAAGTCGTACCTTTAATATGTCGGCTCCACTGTCGCTGACTTAACCTCCGCAAGGGTTTACCAGCGCGCAGCCACATTGTTAAAGTCAGTGCGCATGCGTCTAGTAACTTTGTCTTACAACACCAGGACAAACCCGGTGGGCGGAGTTACGCATTTTAAATCCACTGCGTTAGAAACTGTCACTTGTCAGTTGTCCTGGTTTTATAGTTTAAGCGCACACATAGCATCTGTAAATATCGTGTACAGTGTGAAAGGTTGAGTTGCCCTTCTACGATAAACGGCCAACGATAGTTTCGTTTTCTGCTTTCTGATACAGACACAAATAAGGACGTTAAGGTTAGTTACCTGAGCTGGCCTTTCCTCTTGCCAGGTGGCTAACTTTAGTTATCCGCTCATTCGGCAATTCATGCACTGAAGCCATAAGTCAGGTTTAAAATCAACATTTACAAACTCAACAGTTAGTTAGCATTTTGTTAGCTGCACTAAGTTCTATAAATTACCTCTACTCGTAAAACATTTAATGACTCAGTTATTCAAACGGGAAATTACACAATTAACGACTACGAATAGATGAATTATATTGTGTACCTTTAAAAAATCGTCAACTATTCAGAAACTACCCCCTACCATTGCAGTTGTTTTTTTAGAACCTGGGGTTTCCTCCAGATGTCAAGTATTTCTTGTTACTCAGTTGGTTAAATTGTAGTTATTGTCTCAGCAGGGGTTGTCCATGTTTGAGGGGATATACGGGAACCAACCACACACGAAAATGATGTATGAATTATATAGAGAAAACACTAATCATTGGTAGTGGTGACGTGTTGTACTGGTTCTTCGTGGGTGGGGTTTAAATGCTTTTGAATGTCTTGGTAAACGACTGTAATATATCCCAGTATGCGAATATAAAGCGAACACAGCAAACTGGGTGAGTAAAGCCTAATGTTTTGATGCTATACTGTGTAGTATAGATGTTGATGTCAGACGGGCTATTGGAGCAACAACAAGAGGGTAAAAGTGTCAGGAAGCAGCTTCATAAGAGCTACACAACCAGGGTATAAGAAGCTTCGTACAATAGTTGAAGAATAATGTTCAGTCTTCACTTCTTCTTGGATTTTATTTTGATAGGTTGTACATGTTGATGTTAGTGTATTTACAGTGCAGTTTATTCTAATACAGTCTTCTGTTTTTGGGATTTTGTTATTTATTTTTTATTTTCTTACCAGTTTTAAAATATAATTTATATTTGTTATTTCTTACTTTGAGTCCTTGAGTTTGACATTTTAGTAACAGAGTAGTGTGTTATAGTAGTATTTGTTTAGGGTGCTGGATTGTAAATGTTCAAGAGATAAAATTCTGCATATGCCTCCTACATAAACTCCTCAGATAATTAACCTGGGTTTCTGGTTTAATTATTGTTTGGTCAGCTTTGTGTTCTATTCCCACGGTTTCCATGGCTTCATACACATAATAACATGTTGGAGTTGTTTTGTGCTTGGCTGTTTGAAGTAATTGCCACTCAATTATTGTTGTTTTTCTTTAGAGCAGGTTTGTACGTGTACACATGAAATGCCAACGACAAAATATTTCAGTGGAGCATTTATCCATTTATCACCTGTGCTATAGAAAAGAACAAAACATTAGCCCTGTGCAGACTCAATAACTTAGTACTATGAGTTCTACTTATATATATATATATATATATATATATATATATATATATATATATATATATATATATATATATATATATATATAGACATCTGGTCTTTCTTATAGTTTTAATGAAAACCTCAACAATGTTAGTGTTTAACTGCTTGTATCTTCACATGCTGCTTTTAAATGTTGAATAACTAAGTTTATAGAGTATTAATTATGTAAAATTTGAAATGTTATTGTTTTTACCTTCACTAGACATCATTATCAATAATATATTAATACATTACATTTTCTGGAAAACAAGGCAAAAATAATTCAGGGTTTGTAGTGAGCCTGTACTACAGTGTTCCTCATCCCATAAATACATTTTTTAGGGCATAACATTTCCTTCAAGTTTTTTTTCTTTTTTGCTTATTATTTACTGGAGACTCAAGTTTTCCTAAACGTCCTTTCCTCAGCTCAGTGTTTTTCAACCTAACATGACAGTGTGGGTTGAAGATTCATTATTTCTACTGTAGGAAAAGACTCAGTTGGAACACCTTTGTAATTGCTTATTGTACTTTTTTTTTTTTTTTACTTTTGTCCTTTTTTATGATGCATAATTCTGTGTAAGTGGAGTCATTTAACTTGTCTGCCCTTCAATCTGTACTTATAAATATAACCTACATTATAACCTAACATTGTACTTTGGTCATGTGCTGCTGCAGCTTTCTTAGAGCTTACATGTATAATATAAACTGCATATTATAGACTACAAACATTTCAGTCAACCATTTTCCTGCAGCTATACATCCTGCTTAAACCAATTATGTACTCTAACAAACAAAGAGCTGTATGTATTGTTGCTTATTTTAGGGTGTTGAATGTCTGGATGTCTGTCTGTGGCCAAATATTATAACATAAATTCACATGCTGCGCTTGAAAGTAATGATAGAACGATATATCAGCTAGCCAATATATCATGCTGGTGTTTCCAGTTTTCAGTATCATTGTCTGTTGGCTGAGAAACTCTTTTTTTTCCCCCTGCCACGGTTTACTGACAGGTGAAGTTCACAGCACCTCCATGTTGTTGGAGATACTTCTGTCCACACTGAAAACATTTTTTTTTTGTTTAGTAATATTTATTAGGTAAAACTCTCTTTTTTATTGTAAGTATCAGGGAGAGCTACAATTATCCAAGTAAAATTATTTATATAATTTGTGTAATGAAAAAAATAGTGTGGGAACAGTTAGTTGTATTACAGATTTTCACGTAACATTCAATGGTTTTGTTGTCATTGCACAAAAAGCTTGAAATGCCAAGTATGTTTTAATAGTGTTGCATGATTTGACTCCACACATGTACCTTGTGACACAGGGACACTTTGTACTGACATAGATTACAGTGTCACTGAGTCACGTGACAGTGACTCTTGCAAATGGTAAATATTCATTTAAAGCAAGTTCCTGTTCTGTTCTGTGCTAACTCATGTTCTGTTCTGTGCTGACTCATGTTCTGTTCTGTGCTGACTCATGTTCTGTTCTGTGCTGACTCATGTTCTGTTCTGTGGAGAGTATCTGAGTGAACTGGGTGGAAAGAATATTTCAGTTTGACATCATGATTGAGCGCTCTGTGCGGCTGTCAT
Source organism: Siphamia tubifer (assembly GCA_020466265.1). Taxonomy (NCBI): domain Eukaryota; kingdom Metazoa; phylum Chordata; class Actinopteri; order Kurtiformes; family Apogonidae; genus Siphamia; species Siphamia tubifer. The sequence continues at coordinate 71,187,391 of CM035794.1, read as the reverse complement.
TGTTCATTTTACAAAGAACTGTATTGAAGAATTATTTGCACTGAATATTTTTACTTTTTAATCTGAATGTAAGCTTTATGATGTGAAATCTGTTCTGCCTTACCTTTCTCCTTCTTTCACCAGTAGTTAAATATTATTTGTAGTTCAATAAATGTTTCCTTTAAAAACAGAAGATTTTATTATATTTATCATTTGACAGAGAAAAAAATCTGTATTGGCTCCAATATCAGCTTGTATCGATCATCAGCTATGGCTGATGTTAAAAAAAAAAAATCACTATAGGTCCCAAAACATTCATATCCAGTCACTACTTGGCAGTAATTCATATCTCATCACCATGGACATTAATTGGCAGTATTTATGAATAGGAGGCTGATGAGATCAGAGATTGTGATGGCATGCATGCAATGTTATTGTTATGCAGGCTGCCCCCGCAGAGGTGGGTAGATTGAATCTCTTCTTTTTTTCCCTCTTTTTTTTGTTGTTTTTTTTCCAACCATGTGTCCAGATAATAAGAGCTCAGACACAGACTTCAAATTTCACTTTCTGGCAAAGACTTTTTGTAGCACATTTTGAGATTTTGCACCTTTGTAAAACCTTTTCACCTATAAATAAAAGTATAACAGTGTTTTATTTGAGGGGAAACATGTTTAAAGGTCAAAACACACTAATGTGAGACAGAGACAATTCGACAGATTAGTGCTGCTAAATGACACACATTTTTAGTTTTCAAGTCATTTTTGCTTGGATGGTTGTTTGTTTTTTTTAGTTTTATGGTGTGATTTGCCTCCTATATGAGCATCCACTGAATATGGTGTTGACAGATACGTATGTTTCAACCTGTTATTACATTTTATTAGACCTCCTGGCACATTTTTGTGAAATCATCTGTTTAAGACAAACGCAGATGACATCATCTGATTGAAGAATTTTTCATGTCTTCACATCATAAACACTCCAGAAATATGGCAAGAGTTTAGGAAATTAAAACGACTTCAAATTAAAACTTCTTCTTATTCCTTCTTTTTCTTCTTCCTTCTTGTTCTTGTTCTTCTTCCTCCTCCTTAAGTATGATGATGAAATCGTACCATAGGTATTATTCCATCATCCAACAAATTTGAAAAAGGCTTGAAAATTAAATGTAAATATCTCTTCTTTGCAGGCTTTTTAAAATTTGCATATGAAAATTGCAAACAAAACCTGAAGGGACATTGATGCAGATATGTGATATGTAAAAGTCATTTAACTCGCTTGTGTAACAGCTGAAACTAATGTGGGTTGCAGGTGCAACCTCACAAAACATTCATCTCAAGAGCTTGAAATCATGTTGCAATTCATGCATAGCTGCTTAATTTTCGAAGCGCTGACACATCAGGTTAACTCAGTGCTGATGACAGAAGAAGACAAAGTGGAAAATGTTGGGTTGTTAACAGCGGGTTTGTTCTCCTCACAGGATACAGAACCAGGTTGATGGCGAAGAATGGCACGAATATCGTTAGACTGCCCCAACTCCCTACCAGGAATCCCCCTCAGTGTGTTGTCTGTGCCGATGGAAAATAAATATAAATGTCAGCAGTGTCTCCAGGTTCTGAGGAAGCCAGTCCAGGCTCAGTGTGGACACCGCTTCTGTGTCCACTGCTTCAAACAGCTCACCAGGTACACTGGAAAGCCTCCCAACATTTAGAGCATTCATTACTGCGCCAAGGAACGGCAGAGTTTTTGCTAGCGTTTATCTGTTTGTCCGTCTGTCCGTGTGCAACATAACTCGAAAAATTATGGACCAATTTGGCTGAAATCTCCACGAAATATTGATACTGTGCACAAGGAACACCTGATTACATTTTGGCGGTGCTCAGTGGAGGTATGCGGGGGGGGGTGATGTGTAACAAGATGAAAAAAAAATTATGGACATGATTTGGCTGAAATTTCTAGGAAAGGTTGATACTGTGTACGAGGAATTTAGGATTACATTTTTGTGGCAACCAGTGGAGGTATGTGTGGGGGGGGGGCTTGGCGGAGGGAGCGGCCTTTGAAAAAATGTCAGACTTCATGAATGACTTCCCATTGGGAGTTCTTTGTAACGAGTGATTAAATCAGCATTCCATGACTTCCATTGAACTCATTCACTCCCATTGACGTGTTTTGGCGCCAAATCCAAATGAACACTTTATTTGGATCGGTGCCATACTCATGTAGCCTTAGAGTCTTTCTTTGTAGTATAATATTGTATAATACTATACTATAATATAGCATTTATTGACTATATTCTGAGTCAATAATTATATTGAACACCGAAACATTTGTTGAATTTTATTTCTTTCTCTACTGGATTTAATTGGCTGTGTTTTAAAGTACGTAGATGCATTAACAATTTCTGTTAGTGAGTGACAAGGTTGCCCATTGTATATCAAAGTGATATACATTTGATATATTACAGACAACAGTCATACATGTATTATAGTGAACATTTTGGGAGCCAATGACAGGTAAATGAAGAACCTTAACCTGGAAATACATTTTACACACTTATTACCGGACACCTTAAGGAAATTTATGTTTCTTAGAAGGAAGAGATCTTTATCCAGTTTTATGTGGATCTGTCGCTTAATAGTTAACACCAGTTCAAACATTATGGACACAGTGTTTTAGATTATCTTAAATAGTAACTACACACCAAAGTTTTGTTTTATTTTTTTACACTGGGCACCATTTCATAATAATGTACATACAGTGGCGTATGCACTCCCCAAAACCAAAATCTATCCATATTTTGAAGCTTGGAAGTTTATTATGGACCCTATATAAATGACATTAAATAAGTCTGTTTAGTTTGACTTCAGAGACTCTGGTTTAGGTCCACTGTTGCAAGTATCATAATCAGAACATCATGTTATTGCAAAGTATTACCAATACTTTGGGAAGGATGAACTTTCCCAAAGTATTGGTAACTCTCCCCTATGGCTATTGAAGCATTAGCACATACTGTCTTGTTCATGAGAACACCCTTTTCTCCACCCCAACATTACTACTCACTTACTCAGAAACAAGTTTGCGCAAAGTTAATGAATCATGCTTATGCATACAAACCACTCCTTTTTTTTATCACAGTAATGGCCGAGTCATTTCTTCCAAATTCATTGCATCCTGAATGATTCATACAGTATATAAACTAGTATATGATAAAAGTCCTGAGTGCTGACAGTGACGGCTCCTGTCTAAAGGTGCTTCAAAAATAATAGAATACAAAGTACAGAAGATCAGCTCCCTCTCTACATAGAAACTGTTTGTAAGCTTTCAAACTTAAGAACCAAAAAAAAGTTTTGTGTCCATGGCTACACACCAATAAACAAAATAAAACATAACTAAGCCTATGCAGTCATCACCAACTACTAAAGGTATATCCCCTAAAAGTGATGCTTCCAGTCACCCATCATTTCCACCATTCCCGTCCACCCATTCACCTATTCATAAATTTATATATTAAGTAGAAACATGAATGGATTAGGAAAGGAAAAGATATTTTACACTGACATAATATGCATAATCCCTTAGAAAACTAGATCATGTGACAAATTAAGACCATTCACAATTCAGATGGCTGACTAGTTCAATTTTATTCCATGTACAATGTTAAACATAAATGTCGCCATTTGATGTGTTGTACCAGATTGTAGACACTGGCTCATTTCCATCTGCAGTCCCTGGTAGGGTACAATAAATACATGATTACAAGAATCACCCTAACCCCTCACCCCCACCACCACACACAGTTGTGAAAAACACTCTGCGAACACAGCCCTCTGCCAAGGTAACACCCCCATCACCAAATTCTAATCTTTTTCAGATCTCCCCATTACAAACCCACCCTGACAATTTAATCAAAATCCGTCCATAAATTTTTGACTTATCTTGTACACAAATTAACCAACCAACCAACGGTGGCAAAAACACACCCTCTTTGGCGGAGGTAAAACAGGCTGGGTGAGGAGTTGTTGTTTCTCAACAGCTTTTAACTGTTAAATCACACCTTTTTTTTTTTTTTTTTTTTTTAAATTCTCAGTTCTGGTCCAAAACCGTGTGAAGCCTGTCGGGAAGAGGAAATATACGAGGAGCCTACCTCCATTCTAAATGGTAATGAGGTAAGTTACCGAGGTATGCATTACCAAAATAAAAGAAGACAAATAGTATGTAATGAGATACAGTACATGACATAAACTAAAACCCCCTTCTACTGTATCACTCAAGACAACATCATCATCGTCGTGACTCAAGTTTTTTTTTTGTCAATTCCGCCCCAACAATGAAAACTCCCATCTGTTGCCATCACTGACTTTCTGAGGTTAAAAAAAGACCCTTTCATCTCTCACCACCTCCAGGCTTTTCCTGACAATGCAGCAGGCCGAGAAATAGCCAGCCTCCCTGCTCGGTGTTTGAACCAGGGCTGCAGTTGGACAGGTTCAATAAAAGAATATGAGGTAAAATATAGTTGTTGTTTTTTTCTCCTCCTCTGTGTTGATGCGTGGGTGCTTTTTAATAAGTGTTTGTCTCCCTCTTTGTCCCATATTATGTCTCTACAACTTGTAGACAGATCATTTACTCCACTGCACTTTTTTTCCACAAACATTTGTACCGCCTACACACACACACACACACACACACACACACACACAGACAGAAAAGAATGGCATGTCTCATATCCACAGGGTCATGTATTTTCCCCTCCAAGGCCTCCACTTACAACGAGGCCCCTGAAGCTTTAGATGTGGTACAGAAAACAGGAAGTGAAACTGAACTGTGGAAAGTCCCTACATTACCAGGAAAACATCAGCAATAGCTCAGTAGGGAAATACCATGACTATAAAAGAGAGGTTGTTTAGTTTCAGATTAGCCCCACAGCTGATAGTAAGCCCTTCAAATACGAAGAGATATATGTTTTGGTAGATTGAGAATATACCGGTTCACAGGGGAAAATACTCCATATGGACCGGGTGGAGATAAAAAACAGAAACAGATACAGAACAACAAAGTATTTCCTTCAGACAGACTGCGGTTTGTTAACGCAATACCACATGTTTTTGTGGTGGATTTAGTATTTTTTTATTGGTGTTGCGTATCAGTTTTGTTTTTGTTCAATGCTATTTATTAGAATCTATGTTTATAGCCTGAGGATGATAGTGGATTTTTTCGTAGTGGTTCTAATTTTTAACCTGTGGGGTTTTCGCGTGTGTCTGAAACACCGCATCAAATGAGTAATTTTACGGTATGAGAAAATAAGGTTGTACTATTGAACACGTCTGTTGTCACCGCAGTCCTGTTAAACCACTTTTATTTATATGTTGAACCTACACCCATGTCTGTGTCTGTGTATTGTGTAAATATTTTTGGCTTAGTCACTGTCGCGTCGTGACTAGACATACATGTGAAAAGATTTAAGATTAGAATATGATGTGACAACAAGATGAAGTGACTATAATGCTCTTAACGGACGATTAGTATCTACCTGGATGATGTGGTTGTAGATGCGTCGTAGTCAAAAGTGAAAAAACATGTAATCTCCACTCTTGCTCCGGCACGCCGGCTCCATGTAGGCAGTAGCGGTGAAGGTTCAACTTCCTGGGCAAGGAAACTACTTCCTGGGCAAGGAACGCTACGTGACTAATACGCTCCACCTCTTTAATTTCCCGGCGTTTTTTCAAAATGATGACGTTATCATTGGCTGGTTTTCCATGAAACTGTCACCCGGCTTTTGGTTGTTTGTTTTTTTCTTTCGCTTTGTTACCTGCTCATCCTGTTTTTTCATGGACTGTTTTTCGATCCATTTTATTACACACAAATTATATTCAGGGTTCCCACAGCTCAGGGCAAGTTAAATTCAAGACTTTTTATGACTTTTTTTTTTTTTTTATGCCATTTGAAATTAAAATTAAGACCAAGCCAACAATGAACCAAAATTAAAAAGCGGATAGTACATTAATTACCTGGGGGCAGTTTTCGCAACTGTTTATTTTAAATAGAACATGACTTTTTATTCCAGTTGCTGCTACGTTCATGAACCATTTGCATCAAGAAGCATAACTTTGAAATTTTGAATATATAACACACACACACACACCATATAAACACACACTTGCAAAAAACTGCACTGTCACTTTAGTTGCTCCAATTTGCACTACTCATTGCTACCTTAATCTTAACATTATTTATTTCATGTGTGCCTTATGTCCTCTCTTTTATTCTATATATATATATATATATATATATATATATATATATATATATATATATATTTCTTTTATTATATCCTCTATTTTTTAAATCTTTTAGATCTTTTTTATTCTTCTACTTGAAACCTAGAGCTGCTACTCAGAATTTCGTTATGCCTGCATAATGACAATAAAGATTATTGATTCTTGAAAAACTCAGTATAGTTAAATGAATAATACACCCACAGAATGATGTGCCCTCATTTTCTATTCACCTTAAATTATTTTCGAAATAATAGACAGCTTAAATATTACCAAATACTGTTTATTTCAAACTAACATAAATCTTACTTACGGTATGTGTCCAAATTTTTAAGACTTTTGAAAATGAAATTTAAGACATTTTAATGCAAATTAAAGCCTTATTTTTTGAACAATGAATTCAATGCCTTTCAAGACTTTTCAAGGATCCGCATGAACCCTTATATTTTACTATTTAAGTTACTTGAAAGAATGACCACAGAACTTTAATGATGTCCTATATTCATTTTTACTCTATTGTTACCTTTAACTCACATGTATTGAATTCACTACAATCATGAAACAGGTTTTTCCACATTACAAGAGACACACCTGCCAACCGACAAAAGCACATGTCTGTCAGTTAAACAATAGTTGTGCAATGTATATATTACCGCCGCCAAGGAGGTTAGGTTTTTTCCAGCGTCTGTTTGTCTGATTGTCTGTCTGTCTGTCTGTCTGTCTGACTGACTGACTGTCTGTCTGTCTGTATGACTGACTGTCTGACTTTGTACAACATAACTCGAAAACTTATGGATGGATTTCAATGAAATTTTCAGGGTATGATGGTAATGGGGATATCAACAAATGATTAGATTTTGGTGTGTGTGGGTGGGTGGGGGGTCTTCCTTGGCAGAGGTCTGCGGTCTGAGTAATTTTCTAGTTTGTACCATGAATTAGGGCATATTAGAGAAATCTGACATTGTGCCTTTTTTTTTTTTAGCCTTGCGATATTAAAAAATACTCCAGAGTATATAACAGCTGTGTGGTGCAAACGCAAGTGGTCAAACAGACTAGCGGCATAAATGGAACGTACAGTTCAATATTATCCTTCTTGTAGCCAAAATAATTAAATCAAATTAACAATTAAAAATAAACTAAAATTTTAAAAATATATATATTAAATTAATAACAAATGAACAAATAAATAAAGACAAATAAATAAAATAAAATTAATTGCAGGACCTGCGACATGACTATTGCTCACACGTACATTACGATGTCCATGCTCAAATAATGTATTGTACAGCTCTACCACGAATAGTATGGTTATGCAGTCTAATTTAACACCAGACAAAGGTATCACTTCTTCAAAGTGATTTGTGCAGTTACAAAGTGTGTGAGCTGTAGAGTGCTGGTCCCATTCTTTTAGGTAATTTCTGGAAATCTCAGTGACAGATACAGCAGTTCTGTATGATGAGGGTAAACATACAATACTGCACAAGGATGATGATGATAATAATAATAATAATAATAATAATAATAATAATAATAATAATAATAATAATAATAATAATAATAATAATAATAATAATAATAATAATAATAATAATAATAATAATAATAACTAGAAAAGCACTTTGAGAGCGCAGACCTCTGCTAAGATAGACCCCCCCCTCAACCGATCACCCCCAAAATGAAATCACTTCTTCCTGTTCACATTTCCAACATATCCTGAAAATTTCATCAAAATCCCTCCATAACTTTTCGAGTTAGGTTGAACACAGACAAATAAACGCCGGCAAAAACAGCGAAGGTAATAATAGTAAAGAATCTGTCCTTTATTTTGTTTAAGGCTCAACATGAGGGTCGCTGTGAATTCGAACAGATAAAGTGCAAGGCCTGCCAAAATTTTATCCTACGCGTGGACAAGGACAGGCATAATGAGCGAGAATGCGAAGCAAGAACGCTGAACTGCAAGTACTGCAAAGTGACGTTCAACTTTAAAGACATCAAGGTGAGACGTGCAGAAGATCTTGATGAAGGCAAGTTGTCACGTGTGTGAATGGGAAATGAAACCGTTTTCTTCTTCTCCATCTTATTTTAGGCACATGATGAAATTTGTCAAAAGTTTCCCTTGCAGTGCAAAGACTGTGGCAAGAAAAAAATCCCAAGAGAAAAGGTTAGTGAAGTCAAATAAACTGTGTCTTTTCATAAACGCTCATATGTCAATTGACTTGGTTTTGAAATGCCCTCCGTTTATATGTTCATTTATGTGTTTTATGTAGTATATCATATCAGCATAATATATATAAAACTCGAAGGCAGCATGATTATGTGTTCAGACAAGTGTAAAGCACTTTGGCCTTTAACTGAATGTAAATGACTGAGGCCATTTACATTCTTACCAATACTCCAAACATTATCTGATTTCTGGAGTCATCAGGCTATTTGAGTGATTATGTGAACAGTATAATCTCACATGCTATATCAATTAATCTGATTATGAGGAATCTGATTAACACCTGGATTTCTCATTTCTCTTGATGACTTCATGTACAGTATTTAAACAGGCTAATCTGTCTGTATGTGTGTAAAAACAGTTGAAATCATACAAAATGGAATTTACACTATCGAATGTGAATGGAAGACAATTTAACTTTGAGTCTGGCCATCACTATGTACATATGTATGTCTGAAAGAAATCCCTTAATGGACTAGACTGTTTAAACCAGGGTTTTCAATCATTGCATTTTTTAAGTGCATGTAAATCCTTCAGATGTGATTATTACAGTTCTTGGATTACTGCCAGTTATTGGACTTTTATGGTCATGTAAGCAGGCTTAATGACTTTAGAAATGTCAGAAAAAATAGGACTGACTTCAGAACACAGGGGTCGTGTGTGTCATTTAAATTTAGAATTTCCTTCCTGAGTTTCAGTCTGACTTAGTTTCTTTCTGAGCAAGACACTAGCCCTGCACTTTACAGTAACTTTCATTTTCTTGTAAAAGATTGTGAGTCGTCAGGGGTCTGATGCAATTCTTTTTTTTATCTGTTCCACCTTTAGTTCAGTGACCACAGCCGGTCCTGTGCCAAGTCAAAGAGTGCCTGTCCATTTAGTGAAGTGGGCTGTAAAGCTGTGGTACGTACAATAAAGTTATCACATGTGAAGAAGGCAAGAAAAAGGGAACAGTTTGTACCATGATACATCTCTCTCAGAAGTGGCTTGTGTAATGTAAATATATTGGGCTCTAGTTTCCTGGCGCAGTGCAACATGTGCAAGCTGGTGCGGCCTGCGCAATGCTAGTTTTGGGCTAGAGCAGAGTAGTTTGGGAGTGTGGCGGACCCAGGGGTGCTAACATAGGTGTGGCGGTGCACTTATGGGAGGTGACCACAGATTCAGTTCGGCGTAGTGACAGTTTCACTGACATTAGACGGTGCGCCAGAGTGCACCAAGAGCTCACCAGCTGAAAGTTTGGCCCAACGGTCCACCAAGATGGGTGTGGTGACGCACTCGTGGGAGGTGACCACAGATTCACTTGGACGCAGTGACAGTTTCGCTGACTTTAGACAGTGCGCCAAGCTCGCCAGCTGAAGGCACATCTAAGTGTGGCGCAGCTGGTGCAGCAGTAGTTTCAGACCGGTGCACGGAGTGGACACGTTACCACAACCTCACAGACAAGTTTCCAGAGTGTTAGAAACATTTCAATGCAATACCCCTGTATTTTTAGGTTTCATTTCATTAGGTATAGATTTAGGTGGGGGGTTTTTTTCAATCATCCTTGTTTGAAACGATAGAAATAACAGCAGCTACAATATCATTCTCAGCATTTAATGACTTAATTCCACTAAGTTGTACCTCATATGTTATGTTCACTTATATCCACAATAGTTCCCCTTAATAAAAAAAAATATTAGTTGAAAGTAGCTACTGAAAAAAATAACATGTTTCAGCAACTGAATACATTTGCGTTAGTAGAACTATTACTGAAACTTTGAGTATTCACAACTTAATATATTTAATTATTATGAACATTCAGGTTTACAGTGTGGGATGGGCAATTAAATCATCTGCCTCCACCCTTGGGGTGCCGGTGGGAGCAGGACCAAATATTATATTATATTATATGTGTTGGTATGGGCGGGAGCGGGACAGAAACTTGCGGGAGTGTGCGTGTTATGGGTTTATGAAATTAAACCTGAAAATAGAACCACCGATCATCTAGAAACCCAAAACTAAAACGACAAAACTTAAGAACCATAAAGACTCTTAAGTGAAATTAAAACCATGTTTAAACAAAACAAACAAAACCTTAACAGACCCAGTCAGCTGGTGTCACGGCGTGCGTCTGGATAAACATTTAAGTGAGAGGAGAGGCGCTAATGGTGCAGATCTGATCAGCTGTTTTGAATCCATCCCCGTCCTTTTCCTTCCCTCATTCCCACTTATGCCAATGAGAGGAAAGGAGACTGAACGGAGGAGGGATGCACCAGTGGGAGGCGGGCTTACACCAGTCTCCGCTGCATGCCAAACTTGTAAAAGTCGTCTGGACACACCCCGTTGACGCAGCGCAAGACCAGCTGCGCCCCGCTTACGCCTGGTCTACGAAACTAGAGCCCATTATGTACGTCAGCTAGTACATGAGAATAAAGAGAGATTGAATATGACATAAATGATGTAAAATTCTAGTATTTCTACTTTTCTCATCAAGTCTGAACACATCAGAAGCCAGACTTCTCCACACTCACCTTGACAAGTAGCTTAATAAGTGTGTTTGTGTTCTCAGATAGAGAATGGAAAGCTTTCCGACCATGAGCACAGTAGCACCATGGAGCACTTGCGTCTGCTGCTGCCCATGGTTCTGACAATGGCTCAGGTTCGAACAGAAGCTCCTGGTCTGGGAGAGTGGCAGGAGGACTCTGGTCTGGGCCTGTACAGGGCTCCTGAGGAGGGAGTCCTTATGGGTGCTGGAGCCTCCGTACAGTCTGTGGACCTGGACAAAAAGGTTAGTTGGAGTGCATTTTTGCCCTTTCTTGGTAACTTGTTTATTGCGTTTTGTTTGGAGACTCTAAGTGTATTTGTTGCTTCTTTTCAACAGGTGAATGCTTTAGAAAATATAGTGTGTGTCCTGAATCGGGAGGTGGAGCGCAGTTCATTGACAATGGAAGCTTTTGCACATCAGCATCGCTTGGATCAGGAAAAAATAGAGAACCTGTCAAATAAAGTGCGGCAGTTAGAAAGAACCCTGGCTATGAGGGACCTGCAGGTGTCTGAAACTGAGCAGATTGTGCGAGAACTCCAGTTCTGCACCTACGACGGAATATTTGTGTGGAAGATCTCAGACTTCTCACGTTGCAGGCAGGATGCGGTGGGCGGTCGAACACCTGCGATGTTTTCACCAGGTAAGATGAGACACTGATTAGAGTGTAATCCAATCACTACCAAGCAGCAAACTGAGAGGCCCTGTGTTCACATGGTTTGACTTTGTTTGAACTGAAAGGCATTTTATTTGGTTCAAGATCATGTGGTTTGTGGGTGTTCCATCCATTTGGCAAGCGAACGAGGGTAATTCCACTGTTACGCCCTTGTTGTCCTTCAAGCAAAGACACGTCAAGCTTATTTTATTACCCGCTCTTAGGCTTGAATACATCATAGGCTGTCACAGAAATTAAACATATTATATATTTATATACTGATAAATTATTTTAGTTCAAACTAGTGCAGTATATAAAATAAAAGAAGCCACTTCTGTTGTCTTTCAGGCTTTATCAACAGACTTTGTATCAGACAGATTAGACAGTTAAATATACAAAACTTATTAATAGAATAATGAAACAATGTCAGGTACCAATAGCTGAGAAGTGCAATGATCCAGTGGATCAGCAGTGGATCAACCTGTTGTTGATCAGAATCTGAAGTAGACTGAACACCTGATTACAGGTGGTCACTTTATTTGATCATGTTGGCATATTCATTTTATATCAAGTTGTATTAAAACACTGCTAAGAGCATAGCTTGTTGTTACCATGGAGATGAAAAGGCTTTAAAAGATTTTCAAACAGGATGTGGTAAATCAACCTATTTTCATCCACAACATGTCAATGTTTAAATGTGTTTTTGTTGTGTTGTTTTTAATTACAAGTGAGTCCTATTCTGTTTGCACCTAAAAAAAATAATAGTAAACATAAAAATAATGATTTGTTGAATACAATGTTGAAATATTTTTTTAGTTATAGTTTGTAGCTTTCTGATATCGGTTATAGTTTTTAGTCAGGGCTTTATTTCACTAGTAGTTTCACAAACCAATTATAAAAACCATCCAGTCTGGTCTCCCACCCACATTACCCATCCAGCTACTAGATGAATATAATAACATATTATGTTAATTACGATAACATTAGTCTTCATATAGTCAGTAAAAGTAATATATTTTGCTATCCATCCTATTACGAAATATGTGAAATGCTATACATACGTAATACTGTCTTATTCATGAGTTATTTTAAAATTTTATCTTTAAATTCACAAAGCCTCTAACCCAGGGGTGTCAAACTCATTACAGTTCAAGGACGACATGAAGGTAGATTTGATCTGTAGAGGGCTGGACCAGTGGAATAATAATATAATAATATATAAATTATGTCAACCCCAAACTTTCCTCTATGTTTCAGAGGGAAAAAAGTAAAATTATGTGATGAAAAGTTTTACATCCTTTAAAACAATGTGAATAATATGAACAAATCACATTTTTTAAAGAAAACTACAATATTGTGTTTCATTTTATCATTTACACGTAAACATGTTCTTCAGACATTTCAAAAATGTTCATATTTGTTCAGGTTACTTGTATTTTTGCGAAATGATCATTTTACAATAAAATAACATGAACATTTTTATATTTACAAAGAGAAACATTTGGAGTTGTGAGTTCTTATAAGTTATTATGAGAGCATTTTACTGATCTGACCCACTGGAGATTAAATCAGTCTATATGTGGAACCTGAACTAAAATGATTTATACATATTCAATGTCATTTTTGCATTTCACAAACTCATCACAGTGGCCAGATTAGACCCTTTGGAGGGCTGGAGTTGGCCCCCGGGCCATATGTTTGGCACACCTGCTCTAACCCTAACCCTCACAAGCACACAGTCCTTCATATTTACACGTGACCTGAGATCGTTATCAACATTATATGTAGTTGTTCAGAGATGATATACTATGTACAAAAGCCTTAACTACATCCTGGATGTTTCTTTGTCATTGTCTTCACAGCGTTCTACTCCAGTAAATACGGCTACAAAATGTGTCTGCGGCTCTATTTGAACGGCGACGGCACAGGTCGAGGGACTCATTTGTCTCTGTTCTTTGTCGTCATGAGGGGCAAGTGTGACGCCCTGCTCAAATGGCCATTCAGTCAGAAGGTAGGGAAGGCTTCACATCACACACACACCAACATTCTAACAGATTCTTTTAACTTTGATTGTGGCACACATATACCATGGTATTATTCCAATAAATGTAAACAATGGCCCATTCTTTATGGACATATGACTGAACCAACCTCAGCTCATAACACTGCCCCCACATGCTTGTACTGTAGGAACTATGCATGATGGGTAATGACTTCATCTGCCCTTCTACCCTAATGCACCCTTGACTCTGGAACAGGGTCAATCTGGACTCATCAATCCCCATGACCTTTTTCAGTCCAGTCTGTATGTTTCTGTAACAGTGAAAATGGGATGTGTTAATAATAAGCAAATATTCTGAGGTAAACATAAGCACAGTGATATGAATGACATATGTTTATTATATGTGACCCTCCAGCACAAAGCCAGTGGTTCAGTCTCACAGCAGTATTTTTAGCTATAGCCTCAAATATATTATCAAATTTGAAGTTTATGCATAAAATCGAAGTAAAATGTCTCCTGAACACTTCTAACTATGAGTTTTTGTGAAAGTCCTACTGTAAGTGCTTTAAATCATGCCTTTAACGCTATAACCAAACGTGAATATTCGTGTGTATGCTTGTAACGCACCGCCTAAACACCCGGACGCTAGATAATTTGCAGCCACTCCCAACGCGCAACGCCCGAGTCTGGACGCTGGATAAACACAGATAAACAAACTCTGTCCCTCCATTTCAGTCTGTCCTCAACTATGGCTCAGATCAGTTGGGTTACTGCTCTGTACCTGCTCTGGAGGTCCCATACGTCCGAGGCCCAGACACAGTTGTTTTTGGGTTCACCTGATCCTGCAGAAGCACCTGCACCACCTCATCCAGGAACTCCGTCTGGACGAAGTCCGCTCTCACCGGTATTTCAGGCTCAGTTTTTCTTTCTGCCTCCTTCCGGGTCGATCTGAGCATCATACATCATTCCATCACGACGTTGGCAGCATCTCAACGCTGACTGGCTTTCATAGCACGGTGTCACGCGAATTCAATATTTTCAACTCCAGCATTTTTACGTGAATTTGTAGCAAAACATGCAGCTCCAGCGCACTGCAGAAACTCCTCCATCGTGCCACAGGAATCAAAACGCGTCTCTCCATTGACTTTGTATGTAATCTCGATGCGTGGATGTGAAAATTCGTGTTCGGTTGTGGCCGTACTATTAGGTAGGACAACAACTGACGGACAGTAATAAAGTCTAAAACAAAGAAAAACCAGCTCCAAACACTGCTTTCCTTCGCGCTGACGTTAGGTATTTCCCCGTCATGTTTGGTACCGTTGGAAAGATCAGGATTCCCTCTAGACAACCCTTAACTAGAAATCTACGTAATTACTCATTTGAACCAATGGGAGGCCTCAGAACAAAGCCATCTCCAGTAAACAAAATCCCTTGTTGCTAGGGTGATGTTGAAAAACGGCCTCTGATTGGTTGAATTAGTGTCACGCAAGCATTTTTAATAAGCTTTCAGATAAATATAAAATATTAATTTATGAAATTTGACCCAAGTGACTGGTTTTGTGCTGGAGGGTCACATATACAGACACAGTTTTAGTACGTTCTTAAATAACTGCTGTATGATTGTTTACACATATAGGTTTACAGTAACGCTAAGTTGATATTCTGTTGTCAGGTATTTTCCCAAGGGGGGAAATATGAGAAGTTACACACAAAAAAAAAAGAAAGTGAAAAAAAGACCTATTCTACAACATTTCTGTTATTTTTCATCTAAATACAGAAAAATGCTTTACTTAATTAAAAACATTTAAACCAAAAAATCTAACTTTTTCTTCATAAGAATTTCCAATTGCTAAAATTCTAGCATTTTTGTTAGTTTCATGGTTCGTCAGTTGACAACCCCCTTATCTTTCCTGTCCTCTGTCCTGTTCAGGTGACGCTGATGCTTCTCGATCAGAATAACAGGGAACACATCATCGACGCTTTTCGGCCTGACGTTACCTCCACGTCCTTCCAGCGGCCAATCAGTGAGATGAACATCGCCAGTGGTTGCCCACTTTTTTGCCCACTGGCCAAACTGGCTGGAAAAAGCCCATATCTGAGAGATGATACCATTTTCATTAAGGCCATTGTCGACCTGACAGGCTTATGAGGACGAAGTGGAAGTTGTGTGGTAACTGTGGAAGTTACACCTGCTGTTTATTTAGTGAAAATAATACAAAACGGGGTAAAAACTAATGACTGAAGATAGACCATGTATTATTTTATAAACAAACTATAACATTTATAGATTTATATTGAATATTATATATATATAAATATAGAATATAGATATAAAAAAGTATATATATAAATATATAAACTAATGCCAAGAGCTCCTTAAAGGGTTATAACGCTGTTTTGGGTGTGATTGTCTATGCATGCATGTTATCATACCCACAATGCATCTTCCATACAATGTGCATATATTTTCAGCATTGTAAGATGCTTGTTTTAATCACTAGTAGCAGATTATGATTATGGTGTGTGAATGTTTTGTAATCCATCATTTTTACCTAATGTTTGAATATCTTTAATTTTATCTTATCAATAATAATAATATTAATAATAGTAACAGCCAAATGTGGTCTTTTTTGTTTTGCAGTAGAGTTCGCTGTAAAATGTAAAATGGAGAAGTGTGAAGGAGAAAAAGTGAAGTATAAAATTTTTTTGGGTAAAAATAGCTTGGTTAGTTATGGTGTCGTGGTTGAAACAGAAAAAGAGCCTTTTCTTATTCATCGCTGGTATATGAATTTTTGTACGTGTGTTTGTTCAGTTTATTTAACGAATTATACAGACCCAAATACTGCATATGTAAACAAAGTGCATTTGAATTATTACATAAGAGTACAAACCTGTTGTTTTAGGTTAGTAGAGTTGTGGTTGAGTGCATCTAGGGCAGAGTTTATGAAATGAAAAGATCATGTAAATTCTGTTCTGAAATCATTGTAGAAAATATCACATCTCCGTCTGATCCAGGACTACATATGGATGTGGACCAGATCAGAACTGAAAATAAAACCACATGTGAGCAAAACAATTTAGGAAACTCTGGACTACACTATGAATGCAGTTAATAGTGTAAAGTTGCATTGTGGGATATGTGAGTGAAGTGTTTGGTTGTTTAGTTGGGTTTATTTTTTTATTTTTTTTTACATGCCGTTTGATTTTCATGCCCAGTCTTTGTCTGTGAAAGTGCAAATTCATTTCTTGACACCTCTTTACTGTGACTCTTGGCATTTTATTAACACCTTAAGAACGCAATACTCATATATGTGTATAAATGCTTAATGATACTAATTATTATACACTGGAATCTGCTGTACATTGATCAGCCCTTTACATATGCCTCACAAGCTATTAATGAATATTCATGATATAATCCACCTGTTACTTCTACTAAATATTACTACTAGATATTAATTTGATTATATCACCCTGTATGGGTGTGTATATATGGGTGTATCCTATGCTGATACACCCATATTGAGCCGCATTTTGTAATAACAGTGCATTTTGTAATAAACGTCAAAAATGTAATTAGTTTTTCATTTAGTTTTGTGATAAAGCCACGTTTTTTTAATACAATTTACTTATACTTTGAGATTATTATAAAATGCACTAGCAACTTTTTTATTATTATTTTCTTGAAAATGTAGTAACATCGTTAATTATGCAATAACAATTCTAAAGCATAGTTGTCTTGTTTGTTAGTTGTATTTTATTTTACTTTCACATTTTGGTAAACAGCAAAGCCTGTAATTAGTATCAGTGTCTTAGCCTCGTAGCAGTAATTAGCAATAAATTATTATCAGTGCACTATTCATGGGTCTAAATTCCAGATTTTTTTAGTTTGTTTGGTGGAAATTTTCAATGCGTTGGGCAGTTTATTACAAAATTAAATAGGAAAATTATTACATTTTGGATGTTTAATACAAAATGCACTGTTATTACAAAACGTGGTTCAACATCCATATTGTCTAGAAGTACACTGTTATATAGTGTAGTGTTGTGTGATAGTATTTAACATTTTCAATAAAGTAATTACAAACATGAATATCTGATGTCTCTGTAGTGTTTTATTCTATATCTGCTGACATTTGAGATGCTCTGAACATGTTTCTGTACTTCTGAAGAAAACGCTGTGATAGTGAATGAAAGAATTTCCTAGATGTGACGTGTATAGTTTTTGTTTTAGATTAAATACAAAAAGGAAAATAATATAAAAATAGTACAACACAAACACACACTGTTAGAAAATTAAATAAAGACTTTCAAAGCTTTTCATCTCATGTACTACCAGCTTTATATTTCATCTTTTCCATATGTCAGAATGTTTTTAACATCATTTGTCTTTGTAATACATACAGTATAGACAAACCTGATGTTATGTCTCAGTAACTATATTTGTAAAAATTATTCCTCATCGAATGCACGATAACTTCATCTATAGGCAAAGTAACTAAAACAATATAGCAATGCGGTATTATCTCAAATAGCATCTAATGTGAAACCGTTCATCTCAGACATTTGAGACTTGACTTGTAAAAAGTGACTTGTGAACATCTCTGTTGATATTAGGGCTGTCAAATGATTAACATTTTTAATCAGATTAATCACAGGTTTGCTTTGGATTACTCTAGATTAATCACGAACAAAATACTTTACGTCGGTTAAGGGTTCGATCTCTGGATGTTCTGTAGTCAAATTCTCCACAAAATACACTACGAAAAACCCAAAAATATGGAGAAAAAAAATATACAAAACATGCTAAAATCCAGTAAAAAAAAACAGTAATGAAAAATGAATAACATATTCAAAAAGTCTTCTAAAATGTCACCAAAATGTTTTATAAAATATCCAAAACATATACAAAAATATGAATATATATGTAAATAACATGTTTATTTAACAAGTTATGTTGTTGAAACTGTAGGGAAAAAAAATATGGTGAAATTTCTTTAGCAGTTTTTGCCCCAAGGCTTTGGTATATGCTTCCAGCACCATGACAATCATCAACTGAGCTGTTTTTAAATCTCAGTTAAAAACATATTTATTTAGGCGAGCGTTTGACATGTAGTCGGCTGTCCATGTCTTTTTTATGTTGTTGCTATGGTTTTATAACTTGTTTTATCTCTGTTTTTATCTTGGTTTTATAATTGTTACTTGTTTTTTTATTGTTTTTATCTAATTTTGGAAAGTACCTTGTGCAGCTTTTGGTGTTGTAAGGTGCTATAGAAATAAAATTTGATTGATTGATTGAAAAAAAAAACAACTGTAAACAACTGTTCTATTTAATTGTGTTAAAATTTATAATTGTATTAATCATGATGATGGATTAATCCACCTTAATTTTGAGTGTAGTAGCATATGTACGGTACCCGCCTGTTTGTTTGATTTCCACATGGCACCAGGTGGGCTCTGTATCATATGTATGGTCAAAAAAATGTAAAAAAAAAAAAAAAAAACCTCAATTTATCCATCTCTATAACAGACTGTCTGCAAGAGGGGCATTGCATAATTTTATTTTTCAGAAGTATACGTCTGTGCTAAAATAGAGGGGGTGGCCATATTGAACATTCAATGAGCCTCATTGTAACCATCAGTGAAAGCCCTCTGTCACACACAGACCTCATGGACTACAGTTACCAAGGCAACCAGAGCGAGTCACAAGTACCAGGTCATGTGTTCCTCATGACACTGAATGAGCAGAAGTCACTCACACACTAACAGCGTGTTCAAATGTTCTGAAAGGCTACATTTGGGAAGTTGATCACATAAGAGAGGGGTGTCAAACTCATTTAAGTTTAGGGGTCACATTTAGTCTAATATGGGATAAAGTGGGTTACACCAGTAAAATAACAGAAATAAGTAAGGGATAATGTATTGCCCATGTGTGACGGGGGCAAAGGGAAATATTTTTCGATAGTCACGCATGGGCAATACGTTATCCTGCTTATTCTACAGCTTATTACTGCTTATTTTGAGAAAAGACAGACAATTGTTTACCAAAATGATTACGAATTTATCCATATAGACGATGGCTTCTGTCGAGAAAAAGTAGTCCAGTTGGAACGTTATTGTTGTTCCCTAAGCAACACTCCACTGGCGCTGTATAGGCTACTGTGTTGTGCTGCTGTCTAGCCCCTGCTGCATCTGATCTGCTAGCCCTATTTGTTGACGTTAAACTGCACGAATATTTACTTTCAAAGTGGCTGAACTACCTGTGGAGTGATATGGTAACGTGAATCTGAAGTGACAAAACTCGTTGCCATTGGTGGTGGGCGTTAATGGTGCGTCGGGTGGTTATCAAAGAAAAATCCACCCGCAGAACGCTGGAAACGTCCATTCAAAGTGAATGGGAGCTGTCGGAACATTCTAGAGGGTCATAGAATAGGATAAAACACATATTGTCAACTCCAAAGTTTAGCAAAAAAAGTCATATATAAATAATGTTTATATCCACGAACTGTACGTGAACATAACATGAACGAAAATATTAACACGCTGATTTTTTTTAAAGAAAAATAAGTGCAATATAATACTTAGGTTTATAATTTATACATGTGCATTACAACTTAAAGATAACAGTGGATTTATAAATATACACATTTAGTAACATTCAGAATATTGTTAATATTCCACATACATTTCAGCTTACTCACATTTTTTGTAACAGTCTAGTATATTTTTTTTTACACTAAAATGAACATTTTTGCGTTTTTCATAATTTATTGTTTATTATCATTATGGTGTGTTCCATTTTAGATTGCATTGATGTGAAATTATTTTAACTTCTTTAATCATTAATATCTACTGCGCAATTTTCGCATTTCACAAACTCATCCCAGGGGCCCGACTGGACTCTATGGCGGGCCAGATCTAACCCCCGGGCCTGATCTTTGACATATGTGACATAAGACGTGACTAAAAAGTGCAAACAAAACCAGATCAACCACAGTGAAAACTCCCTGCATGGGTTGAGAATTCAAGAAACATGTCTTGTCAGATTATCAATGTATTATCTATAGTCGCACACAAGTCATATCGATCTCATTAAATTATGACATTTGGTTTCTTCCATGTAATGACTTTGCTGCTTTCTTTACAGATAAAATATTTAAAGATAAGACAGACAGTCTGTAGCTCCAGCTCAGGGAAGATGCTTTTATCATGTGTGTCTTCCTGTGCACTAGTTAATCTAGAACAGTTTGTCTTTGTAGATTAAACATGACTGACGGAAACTCACAACATGATGCCTTCACAAATGTTTTTAACTGTATATGTTCAGATGTAGAGCAGATAGTAAACAGTTCTCTTCAGTCAGTAATTAAACCGCTTCTAAAAAAGACTAGTCTGGATGCTTCAGTAACAGGTTATTACAGGACTGGGTCAAATGTCCCATGTTTGGGAAAAACCATTGAAAGAGTTGAAGAGAGAAAGTCTGAAAATTCATTGTTTTTTGGACACACACACAAACAGACAGACACACACACACACACACACACTAACACACATACAGAGACACACACACACACACACACACACACACAAACAGACACACACACACACACACACTAACACACATACAGACACACACACACACACACACACACACACACAGACAGACACACACATACACAGACACACACACACACACACACACACACACAGACACACACACACACATACTTACATACAGACACACACACACACTAACACACACACAGACACACACACACATACTTACATACAGACACACACACACTAACACACACACAGACACACACACACACATACTTACATACAGACACACACACACACTAACACACACACAGACACACACACACATACTTACATACAGACACACACACACACACAGACGGACAGACAGACAGACACACACACAGACACACACACACACACACACACAGACAGACAGACACACACAGACACACACACACACACAGACGGACAGACACACACACAAACACACACACAGACACACGGACAGACAGACACACACACCGACAGACACACACACACACACACACACACACGGACAGACAGACAGACAGACACACACGCACACGGACAGACAGACAGACACACAAACACACACACACAAACACACACATTTGTACATGTACTAACACATCAGATGGTTTATAACGCACAACTTTAGACATTTAAGTTCTTATAAACTTCTGTATGTTCACAGGATTCATACAGACTGACGACTGGCAGATTATTTTAACAACACTTTACTCTTTTTATTACATGTCAAATCAGTCGACATTCAAATGTAGAAATAATTCAAATAAACTATTCTTACAATCTTCCTGTTGTTTTTTTTTTTTTAAAACTTTCCACATCTGCTTGTACAGGAAGAACAAAAGTTATACAAAGACTGTCAAAAAAAAAGTGTGTTTCCACTATTAGAATTTCCAGAACATTTTACAGGAACTGCACATGAACTGGTTCAAATCTTATTTACAAGACAGAAACTACTTTGTCTCAGTTGGTAACCACAGGTCAGTGAGTACAAAGATCTTGTGTGGGGTTCCCCAAGGGTCCATTTTGGTACCGCTTCTGTTCAACATCTATATGCTGCCCCTGGCTCAGATCAAAGAGCATTTCAACATTTCTTACCACACATACGCAGATGACACACAACTTTACATTTCTGGGTCATCACATGACTACAGTCCCTTACTGACACCGAGTAAATGTATCCATCAAATCACTGAGTGGATGTTGTAGAACTTCCTCCAGTTTAATGCAGACAGAACAGAAGTGATTGTTTTCAGCCCCAAAAAAGAAAGGTCAAAGGTCGGTGCTCACCTTGAATCCATGTCACTGAGCCCCACAAACCAGGCCCGAAATCTGGGTGTAATTATTGACTCAGACCTGAAATTTAACAACCATTTAAAAGCTCTTACCTAGTCTGTCTATCAGCACCTGAAGAACATCGCTAGGGTTTTCTGTCCAAACCAGACACAAAAAAACTCATTTAGTCATTTTCAGTAAATTAGATTATTGTAACGGTGTCTTCACTGGTCGAAACAAAAAATCAATCAGGCAGCTACAGCTGATCCAAAACACTGCTGCCAGAGTCCTGACCAGTACCAGGAAACTGGACCACATCACACCGGTCCTCAAATCCTTACATTGTCTTCCTGTGGGTCAAAGGTTATAATTCTAAAGCTTCCTCCTGGTCTATAAAGAACTGAATGACCTTGGACCCAAATACATCTTAAACCTGCTGGTTCCCTATGAAGCATCCAGAGCCCTGAGGTCATAGGTCATCAGGGACAGGTTTAGTGTGTGTTCCCAAAATCAGAACCAAACAAAATGAAGCATCATTCAGTTCTTCTGCTCCTCCAGGTTAGTACTTTTAGGTTGTCTGGGATGATTTGGAACCTTTCTGATCACAATTTTGACATTTATTTAATTTTTTTCATTTATTTGTTTGTTCGAACAGGTAAAACAAAATAAGTAAAACATACAAAGTATTTAAGCAGAAATTAAGACGACACCTCTTTAGCATCCTAGATAACTATACCTGGTTCGAAAGGGTGTAGGATGAAGTTAACAAAACTTATCTAGTCCTACCCCATTGTATTACTCAGTCAGAGCATGTATATATATATATATATATATATATATATATATATATATATATATATATATATATATATATATATATATATATATATATATATATATATATACAACCAAAAAGAAAAAGTGCAGAACAAATTTGGGTAACACTTTAAAATAACTACACACAATTGACTATGTATTAACTATTTATTACCCATTTATAAATGCATTGTTCATTATGTATTAACCATTTGTTACCTATTTGTTAATGTCTTGCAAAGGTTCATACTAGTTCATACTAGTGTCTTCCAAAGATAAACGTAAAATTAGATGCAGTGTTTGTATATTTGCTTTAAAGGTAAACAAAGAAACAGTTGTAAACACTGCACCTGTTGGTTAAAAATAATCTAATTTTACATTTACACTAATATGAACCTTTACAAGACATTAACAAATAGGTAACAAATGGTTAATACATAATGAACAACCATTTATAAATGGGTAATAAATGGTTAATACATAGTCAATTGTGTGTAGGTATTATAAAATGTTACCGAAATCTGTTGCTGAACTGAGCATTTTACGTTTCCAGGTCAGGTCAAACGTTTGCGAGGGGGCGGAGTTTGTTGTGCCTGGTACCATTTGTTTTATTTTTCTTTGTCTGTCCATCTGCCTGTACGGTTTTCAGCAACGTCACACAAAAAATACTGGACCACGTCCCATGAAATTTTCAGGAAAGATACAAGGTGGTCCAGAATAGATCCCATTACATTTAGGTGAATGTAGATCACAGGTTAAGGTGTTCAAATCTGATTCTCAGATGAAAACTCCAAAACTGGATCTAAACTCAGGATTAACTTGAGTCGTGTCAGGGTTGAAGTGTGGATCAGTTCATTTCAAATGTAAGGTTTATTCACATCACATGACAGGTACGTAATTTGACCAGCGCTGATCTCGAGCCCATAACCCAATGTCCCTTTGTTTACACAGTCTTTGCTAATATTCTTCCATTGCCCCCCCCCCCCCCCCCCCTTTAGGGTGTGTCCTTTTAGCCCTCATGCCAGGTGGTCATTGGGTCCTTTCCTGCGTGACAACTCTCTATATTTTGCTTCCCTTTTTGTTAGTAACCCAAACATTGTGTTTGTCGTCTGTATTCGCTCTTGTGTCCCGTCCAGAAACATCTGCTCGTCTGCCTTTTATTATAAACACCTGTGACCTTTTCCGTTACCCTTGTCCCTGATTCATTGTGTGTAATCCCCATTGACTATCTGTGCCTAATTATGAACTGTTAGAACTATTGATTTAATGGGTTTATTTCAAGCAATTTACACAATATGCACATATACAAGAAAATAAATAATATTTACATCCGAAAAGGAGTGGGAAGAACAAACATTTATTTAATCCCACCCCCCATTCTCATCAATTAAAAAAAAAAACTCCTGTCCCTTAACCATGAACCAAATAAATCAAATAAAAAAGGCCCAAACTAATTCAGAATCAACTCTTTCAACATTGTGAAAAATGTGTTTTTGCAAAAATAAAGTGATAGGGCAAATCAGGTCAAATGTTTATGAAGGGGGCGGGGTTTGTTGTTCCTGACACCACTTGTTAAATGCTTTTGTTTTGTAGAGACGTTTGTTCTCTCTGGTTGTTAAGGTCTTTGAGGATCTGAGGGTTTCGCGTATTCTACATGAAACCTTCTGTTGCAGTAACAAAAGTCACTGGATGAGTCTATTTGAATAGTTCCCCCGAAAGTGGAGAGTAAATGTACAGAACTTTTCTGAACATATCTGCAGTAAAAAAAAAAAACACATCACGTTGTTACATCGAACAAGGTACTTGTCTTATTTTGAAAGTAATTTTACATTTCATTTGTTAGTGTCGAGAAGTCATGTCCTGTAATTACTACCACAGATCAAAAAAAAAAAAATGTGATAATTCCCCAAAATGTATCTGCAAACATCATGTGACAAACTTGGGACAGTAAAGTTGTCATGTTTTTTTTTTGTAGCTGAAATCTGTTTGATGTGTCGTCTGATGAGCAGAGAATATAATGTTCATGTTAGACTTTAACCTTTACCTTTTACATATGTGATAACTGGACAGATGACAAAGATATATAGCACTGTAAAATATATGGTCAGGTTGGATAGGTAGGTAAGTAGGTAGGTAGGTTGGTTGGTAGGTAGGTAGGTAGGTAGGTAAGTAGATAGGTAGGTAGGTAGATAGATAGATAGATAGGTAGGTAGGTAGGTAGGTAGGTAGGTAGATAGGTAGGTAGGTAAGTAGATAGGTAGGTTGGTTGGTAGGTAGGTAGGTAGGTAGGTAAGTAGATAGGTAGGTAGATAAGTAGGTAGGTAGGTAGGTATATAGGTAGGTAGGTAGGTAGGTAGATAGGTAGGTAGGTAGGTAGGTAGGTAAGTAGATAGGTAGGTAGGTAGATAGGTAGGTAAGTAGATAGGTAGGTAGGTAGATAGGTAGGTAGGTAGATAGATAGGTAGGTAGGTAGGTAGGTAGGTAGGTAGGTAGGTAGATAGATAAGTAGATAGGTAGGTAGATAGGTAGGTAGGTAGGTAGGTAGGTTGGTAGGTAGGTAGGTAGGTAGATAGGTAGGTAGGTTGGTAGGTAGGTAGATAGATAGGTAGGTAGGTTGGTAGGTAGATAGGTAGGTAGGTAGGTAGATAGGTAGGTAGGTAGGTAGATAGGTAGGTAGGTAGATAGGTAGGTAGGTTGGTAGGTAGGTAGATAGATAGGTAGGTAGGTTGGTAGGTAGATAGGTAGGTAGGTAGGTAGATAGGTAGGTAGGTAGGTAGGTAGATAGATAGGTAGGTAGATAGATAGGTAGGTAGGTAGATAGATAGGTAGGTAGGTAGATAGGTAGGTAAGTAGATAGGTAGGTAGATAGATAGGTGGGTAGATAAGTAGGTAGGTAGGTAGGTAGGTATATAGGTAGGTAGGTAGATAGGTAAGTAGATAGGTAGGTAGGTCGCTTCTCACAACAAACACCCTCCCCACTAAAAACACTTTGCCACAATTAATAGAAATTATAAAAATGAAATAAAATCACATAAAATAATTAAAAACACAGTGCAGACATGTGTTATTCACATATATATTCACATATTCAGAGCAGAGGGAATGAATGATTTCTTATAAATGTTCTTCCTGCTCCTGTTAATATACTTAAACACAACTTTTCCATGTGCTCTGACTCTAAAGTGTTCCTTGTTTAGAACCTACATTACACTATTGTAAACCACTGAACTGTGGTCTTCCTTTAAGAAGACGAGTATGAACAGACTCAAGGTGTCATACAGTGACGCAATGAAACTGCTGCTTAGGGTTCCCAGGTGACATAGAACTAGTCAATTATTAACGTCTAATAGAGCCAACTATTCAGACACTCTTAAGTGAGTTGATGTATCGACTACATAGTATAACTGAATCACTTGAAGGCTTTTCATTCTGCTTGGCATCGTACAGGCAGAAATATTTCAATCATTTCCTGATTCTATTTTTTTTTTTTTGTGCAACTGTAAACCCCTTTACATGCACGCTAATACTCCAACCATTATCTGATTTGTGGAGTTATCAGATTAGGTGTGATCATATAAACAGCCTAATCTGAGCAGAAGACAATAACAGGATGTTTGAATCTACCATCACTATGAAGGTACGTACTCAGAAATAAATCACATTTCTTGTCCATGTAAACATCACATCTGATTATTACAGTTATCGGATTACTTTAAGTCACACCTGGGGGCCACACGCAAGCCGATAGTGACCCCAACTGGCCCGCATCAGGTCATTGGTAACTTAAAAATCAATGAAATATTTTCTTATTAGACATTATACAAAGAGATTTGCATGGAATATCCTATTTATAATACATTTAGAGTTGAATAAAAGGGAGTTAAATCATTCAGAGAGCGTCACAAACACACATACACAAACATAGAAATCACACATCAGGTCAGTTTGTTCTTTTTTGAGCATATTTTAAAACTCAATGAAAGTATAGTTCTGTATATTTTTGTACTGTTTTTTTTTCAGTGTGGATCTGCCTTTGTTTCCTTTAATAGGTTCAGTTTAATTTTATTTCAAGCACACAAAATCACCAAAACATCAATTAAAATGATCAACAATTTATTTTTTTTGCACTTGAAAACAAGCAGTAAAGTAAAACTTATAAACTCCTGCCCCCTTTTTTACAAATTAAACTCTAATAAATTCTGCATTCTATGATTTAATACACTTTTTTTGTCCGTATATAAATTCACGCCGTAACCATTTATATACACATTATTTTATAAGTCACCTCACACAAACCGATTTGTATAATCAACTATAAGTACATTTATAATCACTTTAAATTAACTGCATATACAATATTTAATAGAATATCTGCTAATCATGATAGTCTATATTAATTTATTGCAATAAAATCTTAATTTTTCTATTATATAACTAAACTATAACTAAATTTTCACTTATTCGGATAATGTTCTGTATTTTGTTGTTCTACATCCTTTTAAATGCACAAATTGAAGACTGTTTTTAGATTTTGATCCAGATTATTCCACAGATGCACCTCCCTAACAGAGATACACTGGCTTTTTTTTAATTATTATTATTAATTATTATTATTTGTTCTACAGTTAATTTTCCTAAAAAAAATTCAATTCACCTTAAAATATAGTAATTTTCCTGGGCTGGAACATCTGCTGTAAACTGTAGGGGAGCATATATTCATAAGCTTTATACATTATAATAAGTATTAAGGTTGTTTTCATTTTATAAATAGGGAATTTGTTGGTGGTCAGTATTGTGTTTTGAGTAATAATTCCTATAGCCTCATTTTGAAGTGAAAATATAGAATTAATATTTGACTCATATTGATGCACAGAATTATACAGAATGAAGAGATTTATGATCTAGAAGGTTTTTGGATTTGTGTATTATACTGCTTTTATTCTGAATCATCTCTCCAGTCACATGTTGGTGTCCTCTGTTTCAAATATTATTATTTTTTTTATTTCTCTCTAATCTGTATATAAGGAATGGTCTCTCGCCTCCTCAGACCCTGCGTCTTCATATGGGGACAAGACTTTCACAGCTTTATTGAAGAAAAAATAGAATAAATGTTATTCACTACAAAGTACATTACATAAAATTAAAAAAAACTTTTATTGTGCTGCTTCCAAAAATTATTTAACATAGAAAGTAACTTTGTGACTGTACTTTCTTTTTTTAGGTATCTGTACTTTACTTGAGTATTTATTTTTCTGGGAACTTTTTATTTTTACTCACTATATTTCTGTATAAATATCTGTACTTTATACTCTTTACATTCTCATAAACAGACTTGTTATTTTTTCAAATTAAATAGATGTGACAGTATGAAAAATAAGTCACTTCAGAGGGAAAATAAGTGGAGGAAACAAACTTTGGCTTTATAAATTATAGTTATATGACTATTATCTCACAATTTTAACATTTTACCTCACAATTTAGATTTTTTTCCTCTCATCTCATATTTCTAACTTTTGTTTTTAAGTCTCAGGATAATTTTTTTTATCTCAATTGTGACTTTGACTCCTAAAATTCCTCCCCATACCCACAAAACTGAGTAACTGTGACCTGATGAAACACCATTTCTACACAGTAACTCACTTCTTTTAAAGACTTTATTTTTGGATAGTTTTGAAACTTTTCTGATTTCATTCATGTCAAAAAAAAAAATTAATATATATATATATATATATATATATATATATATATATATATATATATATATATATATATATATATATATATATATATATATATATATTTGTACTTTATTACAATTGATAAATTGTACAATAGTAGAGGAGTTGAATCAGTACTTCTACTTTTACCAGAGTATTTTTTCACATAAGTAGCTGTACTTCTACTTAAGTACTTTTACCACCTCTGGTCAAAACTTGTGCTTTCCTGTGTCTGAAGAGGTTAAGTCACGTACACTAAAAAATTGAACACCACACTGTTGTGTTTAGTGGAAAAGACATTTATTGTATTCAGATGTGTGACCTTTAATGGCATGCTTTATATTTAAGGGGACTTTGAAAACAAAGATAGAGGAAATATGATTAGAAACAATGAGAGTCAAATAGGGACAAAAGCAATAAGCCTCATGATTTAGACTCGTACCAAAAGAGGGTTGGGTTGTGACATTAACAGAACTCACTAACTCATGTTTCTACCAAAACCAGGTCATGAATTGACTCAACCATGTGAACTACCTAGCCCTTCCAACAGTTCAACCAAAACTGAAATCATCTTCGCTTCATATGCGGCACTTTCTTTTTAGCTGTTAAGTTTCGATGATTCAATTTAAGTGAACCGTTAAAATACACGTAGAGTCTGAGGTTAAACTGTGAACGAGCAGCACACAGATGAGCCAAACAAACTAATGAACTACAGCAGGTGTTCAGCTCCATGTAAAGTCCTTATGAACAAACACAAGCACCCTGAGGCCACTATGGGATTCTGCCTCATATTTATTATTGGTTTAATTTAGAACCATTGAGTTAATTTATAGGAGCACTGTCTTTGGTAGGTTGACCAAACAATTGTAGCAAAGGATCATGTTTAAGACCAATATCAACACTTCTTTTATGTCATTTTCAATTGATGAAAAAAAAAAAGGAAGACATGTTTTTACTATGGTGAATAGGTCAAAGAACGTACACAAACCAACTGGTTAAAATCACCTTAAGAATATTACATTTAATGCATTCATCTGCAGACTATGACACCTTATTTGCTTTTAAACACATTTAAAAAGTAGTGATAAATCAATTTCAGTAATGTTAAAAATAATAATAAATTCTGATTTCAGCTTCATATTCTTATAATTTCTGGATTTATTAATTTTGCATCATAGTAAATTCAATATCTTTGAGTTGTGGACCCAACAAGGAATCTGAGGATGGCATCTTGGGTTTTACTAATGTAAAAAACAAAACGTTTTCTGACAGTTAATACAGTGATCCCCAACCCCCCGGGCTGTGGATCAATTGGTACCGGGCCGCCTCAGAATTAATAAATTTTCTTGTATTTATTATCCGAGTCTGAACAATGTTTTATTTTGAAAAATGACCGAATTCTCTCGGTTATATCTGTCACTTGAATGCCAAAAATGTAACCCACATGTTAGCAAAATAAGTAAAAAACAGATGTCTTTGGAAAGTTCCACTGAAGAGTCAGAACAAGAGCCTCCAACTTCCAAGAAAAAGAAAACTGTTAACAGACAATACCAGGAGTTGTATTTGAAATATGGATTTATTGTGACAGGTGACTCCAGGTTGGGGACTGGTGATTTAATAGATCTAGCATAATTGACTGAAAAAAATAATAATCAATGAAGATAATAGTTACGGCCATACCGGTAAAAACAATAATAATAATATCCAATAAAATCTGCATTTCCAAACTTTGAAGATTAGAATCAAAATGAGTTAGAATCTTTTCATTATTATTTACTCTATTGCAAATTATAGAGGGTTCTTGAATCCTGAATTGGCTCATTAAAAGTCTAGTTTACACCAGCCCTACAATGTAAAGTGTCTTGAGATAATGTTTGTTATGATGTGGCACTATATAAACTAAATTAGATTCGACTTTACTCTTTTTTTTTTCTCCAACTAAGACATAATATTAATAATCTGAAGATCCACTCACTGCCATTTAGAAGGATTTAATGACAGAAATGCCATATTCTCTTTAGAACAGTTTCCATAAATGTAGTCAAAAGAAAATATAAATCATGTTTTACTTTTTCGAATGAGGCATGAACACAAACCTAAAAGAGGAATTTGAATACACACATGTAAGGGGGTAAATATCTGCCAGTCCAGCGATAGAGATCAGCAGGGGGACAGGTGCATTATGGGAGTTTCTTCACCATTAATTGGAGAAAATAAAAACAAGTGTAATTTTTCAGCATTGATTTTGCTGCATTATGTGTGTGAGGGCAGGTACGGCATTTGTCGTGGTTCAGTTAGTTTCTCTCGGTCAAACAAGAGCGTGGGAGTCGGGTCGTCTGCAGCTCTAGGTGATGCATTCTGGAAGTTCACCCCTAGACATTACTGTAATCTGTGTTTGATACTTCGTGATATCTAGTGGTGAAGTTACAGACAGGCAGTGTTTAGCTTGTTCACTCTTTAAACTCATATTAACTCTGAAATGCTGCATGCGCCTCCTATGACGTAGAAAACAGAAGAAGTTGGGAGTGAGATAAAGCTCGTCATCATCCATGTTCCTCTCTTTTCTATACGGTGTCAAAGTATCAAAATTAAAGAGTCTCTTCCAATGTTCCTCCAGAGCTGCATTTCCTCTGGTGTCTTATTAGATTTATTCTCAAACTGAAACTGTACACAGACTAGTCAGAAGGGAGTACTGTGAAACCTGTGACCAACAATTACGTGATATATTTTGTGGCTTCCAGGGACTTTCTGGCAAATTAACTTAATCTAATCTTATTATCAGGTTATCTCCAGGTGGGTCTGGAATGGAAATAAATAGCGTGACTAAACATGTTGTTAACTAAGCTGCCCTGGGTGGACACTAAAATAGATGTGGAGATGTTGAACGAAAACAAATTGCATAGTGGTGCACTACAGCAACAGTTACATATATACACACAGGACAGTAATGGAAAAGTCTGAGTCTACTATTAGGTTTGTTGTTTTATCGAGCTGTAATGATTGCACTTGGTTGCATCTCTGTATGGAGAGAATATAAAAGAAATATGTAAACTGTACTGAACTTTCAGACCAAAGTTTCCAGTATTTCATGTGACCTCCTTCTGCACATACGTCTGTATATCAATATGAGATACACTGCCACATGTCAAAGGCTCCTTATTGTAATGAGAACAGATGGCACACGAAATGCTGACAAGGTTTTTTTGCCTTATTTTTCTGACAGCACATATTTTTAATAACATAAACATTTTTCCTGTATTGCATCTTAATAATTAAGTAACCAGAAAGAAATATATCTGTTCAATTGTACAAAAACAACAAAGTTAAATGAGTCTAAAGTCTTATGTCCACTGCTACAGTTGTAGTTGTTCATGCCGACAATAAGTTCATGTTCTTGTGTGTGAAACAAACCCTTAATTTTAAATAACATGTAATAATTAACATGTAATGTCATGGATAGAACTTTTTTTTTCTTTTGAGAAAAGGTCCAAGAGACCTCAGATTCATCACTTAAGTGCTTCTTGACAAGGGGTTACATAACAAAGAGCAGCTACTCATGAATAAAATGTTCTAAATACATCTCTACATTATATAGGCCCAACAATAAAACACACAAACTACATGTTTTGTTCATAGCCATGCTTCACGCTAACTGTTTTAACATTTCAAAATGAAATCACTCCAAATTTCTACCTTTAACAAGACAGTGATGTGTTACATCCTTGGGTAGTACAAACATGGGGGGTGGGAAAGGACCTGGGAAATGTCAAACTGCAGAAAATGCAGTGGGATGTCTTTTTCCCCCCTTTCTCATTCGCTAAAACAGTTTGTGATTTGCATGTGACGTAATTTAAAAATGTTTTCCGTTACATGAAAAAAAAAAAATTGAGCATTGGGGGAAGGGTTTTTTTGTTTGTTACAACACTTTCAATTTGATAAGCAGGACGTTACAGCTTTGATCATACACCGCCATCCGCTGCAGGTCATTTATGCTGCATGATGCCTCAGGTCCACAAGTCCTGTTACGTTACATTATTACAGATTTAAAAAAAAAACACTTGAAGGTTTAGTTTCTGTTTCACTCTACCCTATCTGTGATAACCACTCATGTCAGCAGCAATGCAGAGTGCGTGGCCATGCCTGTCCTCTGCTGATACAACAGCGCCCCCCTGTGTTTAATCCTAAATCACATCTTGCCACGTCCTGTCAGTTCAACACAGAGCACATCTGTGTGCGTGGCAAAAATGTGAGCTCGTGCAACATCTCCTGCTGTTAACTGTACATATACATACGGACACTGCCGAGGAAAAAAAAAAAAAAAACCTTCCTCCTCTCACTGTAAGACTATTTCAACTCGACTCACAGTTTTCCATTGACGCTGCTGGAAGTTGTGGAGTTTTTGTTTCGGTTCAGCCAGGATGACAGGAGGCTGCGGGGCCTCACGGGCCGGGTTGCCGACTGGGACAAGCGTACCATGCGTGGTGAGCGCCACACTTTAATGGTGGAGTCGTCGCTGGCTGACAGCAGCAGTTCCTGGTCTGCCGGGCTGAAGGCCACCGAGTTCACAACGTCATCGTGGGCCAGTCGGGCCAGGCAGATGTTGTAGTGACGGTCCCAGATGTAACCGTGCTTGTCCTCAGCTCCACTGCAACAAACCATGTGGAAGATAATGTCAACAGGACAACTTTATAACAAGGCTGAAAAAATACTAGAAATGTGAAGCAGGAACACGAGTCACATAAATGTGCTGACGAGACATGATTTGAAAAATTCACATTTAATATTGTGGCTTCAGAGTTTCCACAACTGTTCAAAAGGTCAGTAATTTAATTTCAATGACCATTATTGTCAGGAAATTAACACAGATACAAGATAGAATATGACTTTACACCTTCACCAGCTCCCCGTCAAAACACAGAATTACATTTAAGATGCTCCTCCTTACCCATAATGCCCTCCATCATCAGTTTGGATGTGATAATACATTGATCATCAGTGCAATGTAAACTCCAATTTATACTTGGTCACTGTAATGAAACACTTTCTCAGATAAAATAAAAAATCTTCAGAAAAGTAGAAGCTTTGTAACACACCTGGCAACAAAGTCTCTGCTGACATCCAGGAAGATGAAGAAGCACTCGTCGTTAGGCGTGAAGGCTCGGTGGGCGCGCAGACTCCTTCTCTCCTCCCGCAAGCTCTTCAGGTCAATAACATGCAGGTCTATTTCCTCAGCGATGGGAGGCGGTGACATGGGGTCAGAGATCACGCATCCAGCTGGCCAAGCCCTGCTGTTCACGTACAAGTACCTGAGAAGTGAGTGAAAACAAGTTCAGTTAGACTCATAACATAAGGAGACCAGATGATCCTGCTGACACAGCATCCAACTTATACAGACTGTTAACTGTAAACAGACTGGGGCGGCCGTGGCTCAGTTGGTAAAGCGGGTTGTTCATTAACTGAAGGGTTAGCGGGTCGCCCCTCTCTGTCCTAGTCAGTCCATTGTGTCCTTGGGCAAGGCACTTCACCCTCCTTGCCTCCAGTGTCAGTCACACTGGTGTATGAATGCATGTGGTGGTGGTGGAGTATATATAGGAGTATTTATGCAACAAGAAAATAAAATTAAGTCAAGGAAAAATGAGAGATTATGAATCTGCAATTAAATAATGATAGTCTGGGGTTGGTAGTTTCAGGGCCATATAAACAAATTTTGTGAATGTGTCATTTCATGTTGCATTCATTTGACAGTTGAGCAGATGGAGATGATATTAACAGTATTAACAGTGAACTTTCCCCACTGTGGGATCAATAGAGTTCATCTTATCTTTTCTTCAGACAGTGAGATGATCAAATTGAATTAAGGATGTGAAGGCACAAAAGGGTTATAAGCGCTCAGGTGTTCATCTGTACTGGGTGAAGTCAACGTCCAAAGGAGGAGGAAGGAGCAGAGGCACTCTGAGATTTAAAAAACATTAAGTATTTTATGTAAATAAAAAAAATTAAATATTATATTTTTTTATAAAAAGAAAGAAAAATTCCAAGGCACTCTCTTATAAGTGAAGATAAAAAAGCCTTTATTAAACTGGCTTGGTTACAAAAACCTATAAAATCATATAAAAACCCCAACGCGTTTCGGCATCATGGCCTTCATCAGGGAGTCAGATATTTTTTATATCTCAGAGAGCCTCTGCTCCTTCCTCCTCTTCTGGACGTTTAATAACTGATGTGTCAGAAGTTTGTCTCAGGCTGTTTTAGTCACAGACGGTACACAGTATGCTCCGTTTAAATACATGACTACTGTCAAACAATCAGAAAATAACATTGTATTCACTATACCCGCCTGCCCTGTTGGTCACTTGAATACGTCGCAGTCGTCTTACCTATGGTCTGGGGAAAGGCCCATACCAATGATGTGACCATGGATATCTATGACATGGTCCAAGGAATCAAAAAACTCATCAGAACTCCGTTCTTCCCCGAGGACAGGCCCTGACGTTGTCATCTGGTCAGGTTTGATGCGCTTTATACCTGGAAAGGCACACGGATGAAAACATGAAGGAGATGTCAGACAAGCCTGCTGTTTTACATCTGTGTTTTAAAAATAGGGCTGTCAAATGATTCACGTTTTTAATTAGATTAATCACAGGTTTACTGTGGATTAAATTCAGTTAATCGTGATCAAATATTCATTTTAATCTATATTAATTGCATTTAATTTTGCTTGGGCAAACAGAAAGAAGGGAATATATCTGCACTTAATGTGTTTTTTGGAAACTGGGCGAAGTTTCTGGGCGTCCCTGACAAAAAATGTTTTGTATTCAAATTTCCCACAAAATACACTAAGAAACACAAAAGGGCAGAGAAAAAATATATACAAAACATGTTAAAATCCACAAAAAATAAACTAAGACACAAAAATGTAACAAAATATCCAAAACATTCTAAACTCTTCTAAAATACACTGCAAAACATCAAATATGTGATAAAACTAAACTCTCCTGACCATGTGCTAGGCAGACAATTTGCTATCATGCCCTCTGGTCGACGGTGGTATGTGCCGGTGCGAAAGACAAACCGCTATGCAAATTCTTTTATACCCTCGGCAATAAGGCTGCTTAACGCACAAAATCCTGCTTGATCACGCCACATGACCTCCTGCTGTACTGTCACTGGTTGTTATTGTGTATTATGTTATGTGTTATTGTTGTGATTGCGGTGTAAATGTTCTTTATGTCTTTCTTTATTGCACGTCATAGAATGGACAATGGACTGCAAACTGAATTGCCCTTCTGGGACCAATAAAGTTTTCTGATTCTGATTCTGATTCTAAAATAACCAAAACATGCAAAACTTTGAATATACATGCAATTAACCTGTTTATTCAACACATTCAACAAAACCACTGTAAACAAATTGTTCAATTTAATTGTATTAAAAATTTTAATCAGATTAATCATGATCATAAATTAATCCATGTTAAGTTTGACAGCCCTATATTAAAAAAATCATTTTACACTGGAAAATATGTTCTTTGACATTATTGCAGCAGTCATACCTATCTGGTGAGGAGAGTATGTAAGGCTACCAGTGGTGAACAGTAGGTAAGTTTTGTCTTCTCCCTCCCCAGACTCAGAGGGCTCGATGAGGCTGGAATCTGGGGCCTTTGTGTGGGCCCTCCCCATCACCTTGGCCACGTGGGTTTCTATCTGCAACTCCGTTTGCCCTACATTTTTACAACACTGATCATAGATCAATGGAAGAAAGACGAATGCCAAAAGGAAAGATGAAGATTTATCATTTCCACAAAAAGTGCAAAAAAAGAAGGGGAGTACGAGTGTAACAACTCTCACCTGCATAACTTGCTCTAGACCTGAGATTGTGGGTTGGAGGTTTCGGCCAGATGGGGGGGCGGGGCACCTCGCTTCACTGTTCTCTTCTTCTTCGTCCTCCTCACTGCCAGAGGTCCCGAGGTCAAAGAGGAGTGGCTGGTGTTGCTGCTGACCTTTCTGCCTTAAGGCCTGAGACTGAGCTTCATAATCTAGCACCAAGTCTGGGTTGTCATGACGACGGCAGTGTGCCACCATCACGGTGCGGATGGTGCTGGCATTAATGTTCTGAATCTTGAAAAGGCGCTTCACC
Source organism: Siphamia tubifer (assembly GCA_020466265.1). Classification (NCBI taxonomy): domain Eukaryota; kingdom Metazoa; phylum Chordata; class Actinopteri; order Kurtiformes; family Apogonidae; genus Siphamia; species Siphamia tubifer. The sequence goes on along the minus strand of CM035794.1, from coordinate 71,150,216 downwards.
ACATTGACGTTCTCTGATTCAATATCCTGTCAAAGAACACACGAATGAAGTTGATTCATTGTTAAAGTCAAACTTCTTGTCATTCATACTGTCCCACAGAATTGATCATGATGAAATAAGTATAAATAATACAATAAAAAAGTATCAACTTTCATTTTACATGTTTATATTTTGTTATTTTTTTTGTCTCTCAAACATTCTGCGCTACCTGCTGTCTCACCTGGAAGGCTTTATTGAGCCACAGGACAGAACATGATGTCATGTTGCCTATCCAGTGTAGGTTCCCAGAGATCAGATGGGTTTCATTCAGCCAACAACCAAACACATCATATGGCTTGTTCCTCACTCGGGACAACAGTGTGTAATTCTCTGAAGTGTGATGACACATAGGAAATAAGGAAACAGTAACAGATGTCATTTTTCTCCAATATGTGACCCGCCACCACGAAACCAGGCATAAGTCGCGCTGAGCCGTTCAGAGCTACAGCCAAATTTAGGCTGGAAGGTGATTTCTTATTAGTGTTTACACCATATCAAAAAACGGTACCGTAACACCTCTATGTTCAGTTCCTGTGGTCATTACATTGAAATCCAATCAAAAAAGGTGTTTATTGGGTCAATTATTTAAGCGGTGACAAAAGTTTAAGGATTGCTGAGCAAAGACAAAGACGACTTCCACCTCTTTTCGCCGAACAAACCGATCTCCGTTCCGTGCGTAAACATCCAAGTGTTTGGTACGAGGTAAAAGCTTATATTGAATGTTCTTGTCCAATGGTGTAAGCCAAATGATTATAATACGTTGCAATTCTGTCCTATTATTATAATATATAAAACTTCTGTGACATGTCCATCAGAGTGTCCTTTAACATCTGTGAATATTTTTTGTCAATCGGATACGAATTATTATGCATTGCTAAGGACTTCCTACCCCAAAACAATCCAAAACTTTAACGGACAATATCTAAAAATATGCAAATTGCATAATAGGTCCAACAGTGGATATTAAAATGACCATAACTTTGGTTCTACTTATGATAGAAACATAATCTTTTCACCATCTTAAACCTTAGTTTCCACTCTACCAAGCTACACAGATAACTCAGTTTTGATTTCCAGACACTTATGCCTGGTTTCGTGGTGGTGGGTCACATATGCTTTAACTAATTTTCCGTATCATACAATAATATTGTCATTGTGACACCACATGAAACCGACATCATTTACAACAAAAATAACCAAGATCACACACACGACTGCATCACAAAGGAAGGACACATTTTCTTTTTTCATATAGGTCCATAAACATACCAGACACTACAATAGATGGGTTAACATTGATATGTATTGTACATGTATATTACGATTGTCTCGACTCGACATCTCAACCCACTTTATCCTCACTGGGGTTGCGGGGCTCTGTGGGGGCCTAATCCAGCTACTATTGTATACATTTTAATTATTATTTATGAAAATTGGCAACAAATTAGCTTAATTATACATATTTCCCTCTACTGCTGTTAAGTGACTATTCACACTAGGTTCATCACCATCATCACCACACTGTAAAATTTTGACAGTAGCTATATTTAAATTGCCAAAATGTATTCAATCTGCTTATAATTCAAACTCTTACTTTTTTACATCAGGGGTGTAAAGTAAGTGTGTCTGTGTGTGTGATTCATACTATTGTTTTTATAATTGTTACTTGTTTTTATCTCATTTGGGAAAGCACCTTGTGCAGCTTTTGGTGTTGTAAGGTGGTATATAAATAAAATTTGATTTTTGATTTAATCATCTTATGCAATAATTACTTCAGTATTGTAAACTAAAATGGCCGACAACATGAACTAATAAAATGTGTTCCTACCCAGACTGATGACAGCGATCTCTCCAGATGAGGAGTGGTGTGGTCCCAGATAGACTCCAGATACAAGCAGGAGTGTGTCATCTGCGTTAAACTGGGAGAACTGGGTGTAGCCCCAGTTAAACTGCCGCATGCTAGAACTGTGGACCAATGAAATGCTGCCATCTGTTCGTTCTGTGTCCCACAACTACAAAAAAATAAATAAAAAGTCAAAGAATGAGAACGTGACTGCTTACAGATTGAGGAAAAGAAAATGATGCATGTAGGTTTAATCTTGATTAAAGGAGTTTTTCTTTTTAGAATCCCTTGTTGAATCTTTATCAGAATTTCTCCCGAATAAAAATGAAGTGATGAGGCTATAGAAAATCCTTTCATGGTGACCTTGTAGTGTATACTTTAAAAGGTGTCATTCTGCTGAAAACCAATTTTCCACGCTCCTTTTGGAATCTGATGGGTCACCCTGACTTACCAACACATGCTGCCTTTGACTGTGGTTTGTCACCTCCACTAGCTGCATACCGCATTCACAGAAAACAACAAGAGGAACGAGGGACCCAGAAAAAGTCGGTCCATCTGATGTCAGATGGACTTTAGCGTCACCCATGTGGGGTTAAGCCCGTCCCCGGCAGCGAATCTGAAGTAGCATTAGCATTAGCATCTACAAAAGAAGACAGCGCCACAGCGAGAGGGGAGGGGGGAGTGTTTCTTCACGCATTCTGAGCCAATCAGAGACGCCTCGTCACCGTGTCATGGACATGTATGAGGAAGTACCGGTAAACTCTGTTGTTCGACCTCAAGTCATTTTTCTACCATGAAAAAACAGCAGGAAACAAAAAAATCCGGACATGTTTTTCTGATAGAATCAACACACAATGTATTCAATAACAATGGAGAACACAGTAATATTAATGAAATAACCATAGAATGACAGCTTTAAAGGTGGGTTATCAGAAAAGCCCTACAGTTAATTCATAACCAAATACTGAAAACAGCCACTTGTCACAAGATAAGAAGTAAGACCCAAAATAAAACTGCCTTAATCTTTTAATCTGTACCTTCACAGTGCAGTCTTTGGAGCAGGAGGAGAAGCGGTGACCCCTGTGAGAGAAAGCCAAGTGGAGGACTTGGTCGCTGTGCTCTCTCAGCGTCTGAACCTCCACGCAAGGGATACAGTCAAAGAGACGCTTGAACTCCCTGTACCATGAGACGGACGCTGCAGAAAAATACAACAGGAGTCAATCAACCATTACACACAAATATGTAGAATAATGACAGTATTAATAATAATACATTTTATTTGTATAGCGTGTTTCATGGCACTCAAAGACGCTTTACATGCAGTAAAAATAGAACAATAAGAGTCCAACTACAATAAAAATAAACAATAGAAAACAGAGCAATCACAACTTAAAATAGACAGAATAAATACATGAGTTTTTAAAAGGGATATAAAAGTGTTGAGGTCGGAACAATGACCGATGGTTGGAGGGAGTGAGTTCCAGAGGTTTGGGGGGGCTACAAAAAAGACTCTGTCCCCCCCAGGTTCGGTTGTTGGTTTTGGGCAGTGGGGCGTGGAAGTGGGCAGAAGAGGATCAGAGACTGCGGGAGGGGACATGAGGCGATAGGAGGTCAGTGAGGTAGGGGGACGCCTGGTGATGGAGGGCTTTATGGGTGAGGAAGAGGGTCTTAAATGTAATTCTGTTTGATGGGTGGAGCCAGTGAAGGTGTTGGAGGACAGGAGTGATGTGATGGCGTGAGTGGGAGTGGGTGAGGAGATGAGCTGGAGTTTAATGAGGTGTTTGAATGAATGAATGAAGTGTGTATGGGTGTAAAATATCTACCAGGGTGTCGGGGTACAGAGCGAGGGATGCGATAGTAGCTGTAGAACAACGCCCTCCACAGGAACTCATCTCTGGATACAGCCAGCCACTGCCGGCAGGTCAGACCAGCTCTCAGCACAGCGTCATGGGGCAGACGCAGGAAAATCTCCAACACCAAACTGTCTGGCAAAAGTGAGGTACACTCCATCCTAACATCCTGCAGGACACACAAACCACACCCAAGGTATGATTCAGGAAAAATAAATAGCACAGTAAGAGCTCTGAAAGAGAGTAGCTTGATGCTAAAATGAGGAATGCATCTAAAGAAACAGCATGCAAAAAAAAAAAAAAAAAAGACAGTAAGTGGAAATATCTTTTTTTTTTTACCTCCACTAGGGAGTTGGTTTGTTTGTTTGTTTGTTTGTGTACAAGATAACTTAAAAACATATACATAACATATCTTGATGAAATTTTCAGGGTAGGTTGGTAATGGGGAGATCTGGAAATGATTAGATTTTGGTGGTGATCTGAGGGGGGGGGGGGTCCTACCATGGCGGAGGTATATAGCCTGTCCGTCCATGGGAGTGGGTCTCTCCTTCAGTGTGGTTCTCTACAAGATTTCTTCTTTTTCCTACTGGGTTTTGGAATTTTTTTTCTTGCCGAGAAGGAGGGTCCAAGGACAGGGGATGCTTGGGACCTTTTATCTATTTCTGTAGTTGTGGTGGTGGTTGGGGGGGGGGGGGGGTTGTAAAGCCCTGTGAGATTACTTTGTTGTGATTTGGGGTTTTATAAATAAAATTTAATGGAATCGTTATTAAAATAATGTGTGTGTGTCTTCAGTAATGTCACTGTCAGCGATCATTGTCTTGTTTCTGTCATTTGACTGCCACGTGTATGTCCAAAATGTTAAACTGTATATACATGTCAATATGGTACATCATACAAGGACATCTTTTACTCAATTTGTTTTTCTCTTTTCAAGTCTAGTTGAGTCGAGTCTGTGAAAAAGCAAGTACCCTCTATTGGTTGGAGAACATTATAACTGGTTTGTTCTCTGTCATTTTGCTCTCCTCGCCAGAAAGACATAATTTGTCACTTGTCTCATTTGTGTGTCTGTGTTTTTTCTTACAGTTTGAACCTGACAAACTACAAAAACCCTCCTACTTCTGTGGATCACACAAATTGGGTAAATCCTGACACCGAAAGGACTGATCCCCCTACTGACTCCTCCCCCTTCTAACCATGTCTTACCACTACTAGTCATCTTTGGAGAGGAAAACTCCAACAATGCAGCTAGACCACAGTCTAGCCCTCGCTGAATCACAGGTCAGTCCATCTGTCACATTATAACACCACGCTCAGGACATTACACTGGGTTAGGGTTGGTTTTCTAGTCTGCTTTGAGAACTCCACCATCATAAACAGGATCCTGTAAGTGGATTTAAGATCCACCTTTAAGACCATCATCCCACTAGCTGCAGGACAAGCCCCCCCAGACCTCCCAGTCCTTTCAGTCCTGTATGGCTCCCCAGTCAATGTCTTTAATCTTCCTGTGCAGAGGTGGTCAAAGTACTCCCATTCTGTACTGCAGTAGAAGTACAGATACAGGTGTGAAAAATACTCTGGTAAAAGTAGAAGTACTGATTCAACTCCTTTACTGGAGTAAAAAAGTACAACTTCTGAATTGTAATAAAGTAAAAAGTAAAACAGCATTTTTTTTTGCATTGAACGAAATAATACTTAAAAAAAATCATAAAAGTTTCAAAAGCATCCAAAAATAAATCCGTTAGAAGTGAGTTAGTGTTGATCAGGTCACAGTTACTCAGTTTAGTGAATATGGACAGAAGATGTAGGATAAAATGGACAAAAATGTATTTTTTTTAATTTTACTTAACCAGGCAAGTCAGATTGTTATTTACAATGACTGCGTGCCAAGAGACCAGAGTCACTTGAGGGGAAAGGATAGACGGCTGCAAACTAAAAACAGATATGATAAAAGTTACAACTCTGATAAAACGTTATCATTAGAGACAAAAATGGAAGATATGAGGAAAAAATGCATAATTATGAAATTAAAAAATTTGATAAAACGTCAAAATGATGATATATTAAGTCACAATTTCTTAGTTGTAATAAAGTAAAAATTAAACTGCATTTTTGGCGATGGATGAAATAATACTTACTTAAGCATGAAAAAATAGAAAAATGTCAAAAATATCCAAAAATTAAAGCCTTTAAAAGTGAATCAGTGTTAGGACAGGACATTTAGTTAAATAAAAAATAAAATGAAGTCATAAATAGGATATTTTTAAAGCACAATTATGAGATTTAAAAAAAAATCTAAATCATGAGATAAAAAGTCAAAATTATGAGAAAAAAAATCTGAATTATGAGATAAAAAGTCAAAATTATGATATAGTAAGTCACAATTTCTGATTTATGACTTATCTTTCATTATGTCAAATTTGTCTAGTGTAAAAAAAAGTAATGACTCTATTCTGAGAATGTAAAGAGTATAAGGTAAAGATATTTGTACAAAAATGTAGGGAGTAAAAGTAGAAATTTGCCAGAAAAATACATACTCAAGTAAACTACAGATATGTAAAAATGCACTTAAGTACAGTAAAGGAAGTACTTATACTTTGTTACTTCCACCTCTGCTTCCTGGGATCAATCTTCACATATGGGAGAAGTTTGACGACTGTAACTGTTGTTTTGCAAGGCTGCAGTGACTCGGCACATTGAGCACTGGATGATATAAAAATCAATCAAATAGGTTCATTTTAGGTTCATGAAAGGATCCCAGTCACCAAAATACACACAAAAAATACAACTAAGAACACCCTGAATTGGCTATTTTTGACTCTGTACAGGAATGACATGTAAAGGTTGTATTTCCAGTGGCATTATTTCAATGTTTGTCCAATTGTTTATTTATTTCAGCAACAACTTACATGTTCATATATGTAAAATAAAAAAAGAGTAAAAACAAGGGTAAAAAAGTATTGCATAAAAAAGATATCACAAAATATTATCAGTCGGTTGAAAAACAATAAATGCTGCACATACAGGCTCTTGTACCAGTATATCATTGTTTTGGATCCAATATATAGATCTGAATCGATTACTTTCTCAATCAGAGTGTGGACAGATGATTTAATTCTGTTTTTAAAGCCAAACATTTGTTTACTAAGCATAATATTGAAGCTAGATATATTCTTAGAGACGAAAGCAGCAGTTAACACCAAAGAGTATACGAAATGCATTATTATATGATCAGAGGTGGTCAAAGTACTGACATTCTGTACTTAAGTAGAAGTACAGCTACTTGCATGAAAAATGCAAGTGGCAGTACTAGCAGTAGTAGTAGTAGTACGACATTTTTGGGAAAAAAATTGGGACAAAAAGTCATAAATATGAAATAAGAAATGCATATTTATGAGGAAAAAAGTTTAAATTATGAGATAAAATTACCCTAACCCATAAAAAGTCAGAAATATGTGATAAAAAATATGCACAGTTCTGAGATAAAAAGTGAATCTTATGAGATAAGAAATGCATAATTATGATGAAAAGTCATTGAGAGATAACGTCATAAGTATGAGATTATAACAGCTTTTTAAAATTTGACCAAGAGAGAACACGTGTAAATATTACTGCAATATGATAGGAAGAGTCTCCTTTTGACTGAAGAACTACATAAATTAAATGTCCTACACAAAACATTACTTCGTGCGTACAATGAATGTTATTTAAATGTGGTGAATTAATGTGTGCATGTCTGTGTTTCAATAAGCAACGACCTTAAACTTTGTACTAAATGACAATTATAATCGACTTCATTAGTTATGATGAACTCAAGACAAATAGTTTATTACTGTCACATTGTTTTTGCATCCAGTTAACACGTGAACTGTAATTATAATCACTGTCCAGTCAACCTAGCTGACACGGAAATGTTGAAGCTGTGCGTAAAACTTAAACCGCTTTTTATAACTGTCTCTACAGTAACACGTCACGTCTAATTGCACTACAGCAAACAGTCATGAGCTAAAGCTACCACACCCTTTGAATAAATGCATGAAATTGTTGATTAAATCATGATATGACATGAGTTTTTTTTGTTTAGTTTTTTTACAGATATACTTGCTAAATATGTCTAGCTGTGAAGCTAAGACGGCTAGCTAATGTCAGTTCGCTGCTAGCCGGAATTTGTTTTCAACTTTTAGCCTTATTTGTCCACGTCTAACTTTGGCAATGTGTTATTTCTTTCATTAAATGAATGCTGCCAGTGCATGAATGAATAACTGTAGGTGTGTTACAAAGTTGATAACATAAACTGTTGCTCACCTGCTGGATCAAAGTATGTAGGAAGAAACCATCAAACGGCTAGCCTAAGCTAGCAGCTGCCGTCAGAAAAATGACAACAATCCTCCAGTAGCCGTAAATCGACCAGACTCTAATAACAGCACACAGAATTATCGCTGCTACATCCACACCAGACCAACTCAATCTATTACCTATTTCAATAAAGTTCTAAAAATAAACGGTAGAAGATATTTTTTGTGTGACAGATGTTTTATATTTATCTCTATAGTAGTTGATATGTTGAGTATAAACACTGCGGGGTATATTACATTTTAAAATTGACTGACTTGATTTATTTTAATTTTATTTGATTCGATTTATTCAGTAAAAATGCAAAACCACAAAAATACAGTGTGTGTGTGTGTGTGTGTGTGTTATGAATTGACATAAATACTACGATTACACAAAAAAAATGATAACACTTGTTTCCATTGGGGTCCTAGGATCACTGACAACCATGTATACAGACAAACATAAAAATAACACAGATGTAAAAAAGGAGAAATATTTAAAGAATAATAACATGAATTAAAATGGTAATATTTAAACATAGTAATAATTTAACATGAAGTAAATGACAAAAGTATTAAGAAATAAATGAAATATGACCAAGTGGTGGAATATCACTAAATTGCTATCTCCCTTTTATTCAAGCACTGAACTTGAGTAACTGGTTTGATATGAGGTACTTTTGAGCCAAATCTGTCAAAAATGTAAACACGGTACTGAATCAGACCTTTGATACCTTTGATACGTTATACAAATACATGTCAAATACATGTATTTATATAATGTCAAATACATGATAATCTTTTGCTACAACAACCCCACTTCTTCACTAGGTTGGGTTAAGATGTGGAAGTTAGTTCACTACCAGCACTCTATGTCTCTCTCTCTCTCAAAACATGTTTTAATTTCATATATATATATATATATATATATATATATATATATATATATATATATATATATAATAAAAAAAAATTTACACAGTTCTGGTTTCTGTTGCTATTGTTGTTGCTACCATGGTTGGTTGTTATAGTTTGTAGTGTTGATATTATCAAGGGGAGTCTCGTATAAATTATAAACTTCCCCTTGGCAAAGTGAATTTGTTCAGCACCCAAAGGCAGCCAGATTACTACTTTTCTGTTAGGACGCTGGACAAGACAGGTTAAGTCACAAAAAAGAGTTAAAATGTTTGTGAGGGGTGAGGTTAGCTGTGTGTAGCACATGTTGACTTTGGATTTATTGAATAGAGAATGTATACTTGCAGTGGAGTATTTTTACACAGTGATATTGGTTCTTTGACTTACTGCACTTATGATTGAACTTATGCTTAGATTATGCAATTGACTGATGTTCATTGATAAACTATAATTTTTATATGTGATCATTTGTCCTTTCTTCTATCTCCATGTATGTGTGAATCAGTGTTATTGGTGTCATTGTGGAAAACTCATGACAGCACACAGTACCTGTAGTATCACAATGACTCAGCCCTACTGTCTGGTGTAAGTGAGTCTCAGCAACAGAGAAATGCTGTCACTGTAGATTCGGTTCACAACAGCTACACTGACCACACGACTGCAGCCAAGTGGACAGCAATACCAACTGAGAGAATAACATATATACAAAGACTGAAGCATGCTGCTATGACTGTTATGTTCTGGTAAGTACCCAAACTGTTTTTTTTTTTGTTTTTGTTTTTTTACAAATGCACAAAAAAAATATGTTTTTTTTTTTTTACAAGTTTATAAAGCAAAATTATTTGCTATTAGTGGATATATTTTTCAGCAGTGAATGTACGATGGCTTTGTCCACAAAAACATCCTAAATAATGTAGAAATCATGCATAACATGAATATACATCTATTACTGGAGCTTTAAGCATGCAGTGTGTTAAACCTGAGAGGGGTGTGATCATGTTTCAAGACACTTCATCTTGGCAGAAGCAAAATCTGATACTACAAGCAGATAAAAGAACTGTTTGGAAATACCTTGAACAGATGTTGTACACTTCACATGTGACACTATAGATCTATTTGGTGAATATTAATGTCCTGTTAATTTTAACATATTCTATATGTAATGTGAATGAATAGGTTATGGCTGGTTTGTCTGCAAAAAAACATGCGTAACACCTCACAAAGCTGTGTCACATGAAACCATTTATAAAACATATAAGCAAAACATGAGTAGAATTATGAAATATAGAAATAAATTAACTAATATGAAACAAGAAAGAATATTATAATGCATATATGATCATATATGCCCTGATGAATGCCCTTGGCCACAACATGTAGGCTGATGCGTTTTTAACTTTTGCATTGTTTTATTAAATACTTTGTTAATATATATATATATATATATATATATATATATATATATATATATATATATATATATTTTAAATCTCAAAGTGCTTCTGCTTTTCTTCCTCTTCTGGATTATAATTATTTGGAGAAAAAAAACCATTGAAATTTTACATTGCGGTAAATGGAGAATACATTTCATTACTTTACTTTTAAAGTGATCCAGAATTCAGGATCTCTTCTGGATCACCACCAAAATGTAATCATTTATTGCTTGTGACACTCCCAATGCATCCTGAAAATTTCTTCCAAAGCCACCTCTAAGTTTAGAGTTATCTTAACACCCCCCCACACACACACACACACACACACACACACACACACACACACACACTCTCTCTCTCTCATCACCACCAAAGTCTAATCATTTCCAGATCTCCCCATGATTTATCTTGCTAACTAACAGACAGAGAGACTCTGGTAAAAACATAACCTCCATGGTGGACCTCTCTTCATTCGAGGGGGGGGATCTGCCTTGGTGGATGTTTGCGTTCTCAGAGTCCTTTTCTAGTTCTCTCTCTTTTTTTAACTTCTCTGCTTGGAACATTCTGGAAATGATCAGAAAAATTTCCTGAAACCTAAAGAACATGACTTATTCAAAGTGATTCTGTTATTGATTATTCTGCTGAACATTTGTTGATTATTTGATGTTTCTTCATTTTGTCATTTATGTATGTTTGGCTGTAACTGTGTCTTTCATTCTGTGATAAATAGAGGTTAAAAACAAAATAATGCATTTCTCCTAAAAGTAGTAGTACGTCTACTTTCTGTCTTCAGCGCTGTACCATGTTGCAGACTGGATAACTCAATGCTGTGGGTCCTCGAAGACCACATCATCAGCAGGATGACAGAGCAAAGGTGTGACAAGGTTCATTATATAAGGGGAGAGGAACATTGTTTTTGGTGTGGGTTTTTTTGTCTGTCTGTCTGTCAGCCGGTTGACACAAAAACTACTGGACTCATTTCCATAAATTTTTCAGGAAAGGTGCAAAGTGGTCCAGAATAGATCCCATTAAATGTTGGTGAATGTAGGTCAAAGGTCAACATTACAGTCACCAAAAATGTGTTTACACAATGATAAGCGATAGAGCAAATCAGGTTAAATGTGTGGGGGGGGGCAGGGTTTGTTGTGTCTGGATTCTATTCTGGACCACCTCACACATTTCATGGAAATTGATCCAGCAGTTTTTGTATAATATGGTGAAAAACTAACTCAAACACTAACCCTCCACTCTACAGTGGGGTGGGCCAATAAGTTTATTTATCAAAATAACAATTTGACATAAACTCCATTAGTCTTCCAACACTCTTGCAATCTATACTTTTCCATTGTTAGATTCCTTTGTAGAATAAAATACTTTATTGTCATTGAGACACAATCAAAGTACATTTAGCAGCATCTCTCTCTTTGGCAAATCATAAAATCATCAATAAAAAAATCAACAGCTAATCTTCTGATGCATGAGAACTTTAGTCAAGATTCTTTCCCCCTGTGTTTTTAATACATTTTATTTGAAAGTGCATTTCAAGACACCTAGGTCACTGTACAGGAATGTAACAAGATATAAATATAAAATACAATAAGGAGGAATCTCTCTCTCTCTCTCTCTCTCTCTCTCTCTCTCTCTCTTTCTCGCTCTCTCTCTCTCTCTCTATATATATATATATATATATATATATATATATACAAATACATACGTAACCTTTTCTTAAGTTAATTAAGGAATGTAAAGAATAACTAATTAAATAAAAAATAAATGAACAAACAATACACTTCCTCTTCTATCACACCTGGTAGCCTCATGATCAGGCTTCTGAAGAGCTGACCTCATCGCACAGACCTCCATGTTAAATTATTGTCACCCCTGTGTCTTGGTCTGGGGTTAAACGCAGGTCCGCTAACAGGTGGCAGAAATCAGTCAAACTAGGGGCAGACAGACACAACCCAGGGAACAGGAACAAGGCCACAACCAGAAAAAAAGATAGACTGCTCATTTGATATGTGAAAAACAAACAAATTTGCGATTTTCCCAAGAGACAGGAGGAGCTGATATAAGGCACTAAACAGGTGAGACACAATGGAGATTAATTAATGGGTGGAGACGAAAATATGTGAAGAGTGAAGACAAACCCACATGTCAAAATAAAAGCCCAGACACTCACAATGACAGAAATAACAGAAAACCACAAAACAATAATAATAATAAGTTATTGATTTACACATAAACATGTTAGTGCAGATCACGTATTAAAAACAGCCAAGTTACAGTAATGATATGAACTGACTGATATGGAACTAAAACAACAAAACCCATGAATATACAAGAGAATAACTGTAGAATAATGTCCACTGTAGTGACCAGTATGCATCAAAGGGTTAATTATCAATAAAACACATTATAAAAGCCCTATATCGTAAAATAAAATGTCATAAAAGGCACAAAAAAAAAAAAACCCAGATGATAAAATATTGTCTTTGACTCTCCCTTGATCAGAGGTGTAGAAGTGGTTATAACTGATTTATTTTTCCTCATTGTACAGGACAAAAGGTGTGGACGGTTTCCTGTGAAGAAAAACCATCTCCTCAAAAACTCCCTTCAGATCTCAGTCCTAACTTCATTAAGCAGAATTAGACATCCACTTTCCTGGTAGCATGTTGCTATGTTTTTCAGCTTTTTCAGGATCTCTCTGTGCTTGTTTTAATGATGACTTGTCTGTAAACTCCTTGTTGTGAAGTGGGATAATGTCTGACAGCTGACAAACACAGCAGTGGCTCAGAAATGCTGTAAATATATCTGGAAACAAAAGGCTTCATGGATCCATTTAACCCTTTGTTGCATCAATTATGAGAACCTTTGTGGAGATTTTTTTCCTCACTTTTTAAAAAAATCTTCTTTAAGCATGAAAAACACAATTTGATTACATTTTTTTCAGGTGAACCTATTTTTCCTGGAATTACAAAAATGTCCACTCAGCTGGAAAATGTGTTTAATTTTTGAAGCAAAGAAACATGTATTTAAAACTCATCATCAGAAAGTGAAATACTGTGTGAAAATTAAAATGAATGAATGAATGAAAAAAAAACATTCATCTAATTTCTTACATTTTAACAAAGTTTAATACTATTCATTACTGTACACTTTACTTATTGGACTTATGGAGACAATTAAAAAATATATATTTTGTTCATCAAAAACAGCAAAGTTACAGTAATAGTGTGAAGGTCAGTGTGTTGAATGATACATAACCCACAAAATCCATAAATATACAAGAGAACAGCTGTGGAATATCTGTCCACTAGTGTAACAATATGCATCAAAGGGTGAATTAATTAATTCTCTTCACTTGTTTCTTATCCTTTATTTGAAGTAGATGATTTTGTTTCAAATACTGTGATTACTTGTAATGTATTAGTTGTAATAGATTGGTTCATAATAAGCCTTGGCTTCTAACCAATCATTTTGTATGTTTGTCATTCATATGAAATAAACATTAGGAAAAAAATACAATAAACAAAAGTGTATATGCATTGCTCTGATGCCTCGATTAAAATTAAAACTATGAGCAGATGAATTGGTATTTGGCTGGAATACATTTTTAACCATTTGTTGGTCAGCTCAACCGTTTGGTAGAGGGAACTTTGAACCCTAATATCAAGCTAATCTAAATGTACCAAACTTCTTGGGCAATCTCCCCCTTTTGTAAGAAGCATGTAATGCACAAAAACACCACTGGATGGCACTGTCAATGATATGTTCAGGTCATACTAGTATATATATATATATATATATATATATATATATATATATATATATATATATATATATATATATATATATATATATATATATATATATATATATATATATATATATATATATATATATATATCGTCATGTTTCAGAAATACTTTGGTATTCATGTAATAATATTTTGAAAACATGCTGAACCAAACCATAGAGATGACAGTAAAGGGTCATGAAATGCTAATGCTAATTGCTAATGCTAATTACTAATGATACAAACACAAAGAGTTAATACATCTAATTTGAACCAAGTCACAAATTATGTTGGTAAGATTGATGAAGGAATACTGTTTGAGTTTTAATCCTTCAGTCAGTAAAAAAAAAAGAAAAGAAAAAGCTATGTTGTATGTCATCAGGTAAACACCTCTGGTCCTGCAGGGCAAAAACTAAGGGACTGAGGAAGGGCTTCTTTACCCAGGCCATCAGGACATTGAACTCCTTACCCACCACATAAGCCCCCTACCCCCCCACTTATCTACCCCAACCATCACCATTCAGTATATAGTAATATGTATATCCATGTACATATTTATATTACCACCGGCCTCAGACTATATTTTTATTCAAAATTTTCTCTATATTCTTATTTATATTTTAATTACTTACTTTATATTTTACTTATTCTTCTTTGAGTCGTTCTTATCTTGTATATTTTTGCATATTGTTATATTTGTATAGTTATAATGCATCTTTGCACAGTCTTAATGGAAGTGTCGCTTCCACTTCACTGTGGATGCTCATCCATACGTAACAAATAAAGAATTCTGATTGTGATTGTGATAATAGTTCCTGTGAGGTGGAAAAAGCTATATATATATATATATATATATATATATATATATATATATATATTGTGATTTTTGTAGTGTGACCAACAAAGGGTTAAAGGCAGGGTTGCTTCTCTCTTTCTGTGCATATGACATCACCTTGTGGAGGAAACAAAAACTGCAGGAACTTATTGTTGTAGTTTTGAGAAATAATAGCTGGTATAAGAAATTGATTAATCTCAGCAGGAGCAGCATTCAAAGAAAGACTGATTACATTTACCATTCTTTCTTAGTGTCTAATCTAAACTTTCAATATCCACATTTTTAAAGAGGGTGAATCATTTCTAACACAGAACTGTCAATACTGCTTTGTTTATTAGTTCTGAATTGATTCTTAACTACATAAACTTTGATGTGTTTTTATATGCTCAGCTTTTATTTGTTCATAACCAGGGAAATGAAACAGGATCAACACTCCAAACACAGCCATCCTTTCTACTTTCTATTGCAAAGAAACTATTCTTTCAGAATTTCGCCATGAATCTACTTTAACTCCTGATGTATCAGCGACGGTGCCTTCTGAAAGGATGGTTTAGTTTCAGTATTCAGAAAAAAAAATAAAAAAATTTTACTGTGATTTTTACGGAGTTTTGTTCATGGATCTGATATATGGAAATAAACAGGTGTCAAAAAGCAACTGATTCAGAAAAGAGAAAAAAAGCCAAAACTACTGGAACCAAATTACAATATTATTTATAATTAAGTTTAACTAAGTTGTTATTATTTTGAAAATATTTATGATTTGTTTTGTGAATGTTAGTCCTTATTTTGTTTAATATTTCTACATTTAACATTGTATTATTTTTCTTCACTTTTGTGTCTTATTGTGTTCATGTTATTTATTATTTTGTGGGTTTATTATACATTTTGGGTTGTTATTGTCCATTTTGGTACTTATTTTATACATTTTTGACTGGAACTGTTTAAGTTGGTAGCATTACTGTAACTTGGCTGGAGAGAGAGAGAGAGAGAGAGAGAGAGAGAGAGAGAGAGAGAGAGAAAGAGAGAGAGAGAGAGAGAGAGAGAGAGAGAGAAATGTATCTGGGGAAAATTAGGATTTATTGAATTTCCGATCAAGACAAAAAAGCTCAAACTTTCATTTTCTTGGGTGTCAGGATGTTAATACTACATTTGTAATTCTTTCATAAATATCTTGTCTAATATACTATGCATTCAAAAGTTGGTTTAGAATCAGAATCAAGTTTGTCATGTGCATAGATCATGGATGTAGTTCTCCTTAGTCACAGAAGAAGACACAGACAAAACAGCACATCCTACTAGTGTTTCTGCTTAAAATAAAAAAAATATATATTAAAAAATGGTAGATAATAACAGAACCCATAAAACTGATGTAATATCATATCATTTATTAAGAAAAGAAGAAAGCACAAATCTATTTACATTCACATGTATACAACTTTGGAATTACACGTTTCTCAATAGTATACAGTCTGTACAAGGTTAAAGTGGCAATTTGAGTTTACAGTGTGGAACGATACACCTGAAACAATTTACACTAACACATACAGACCTCTTACTGCTGTTTGAAACTATTCACCTGAGGCAATGAGTTTGTTGTGTTAAAGGAACTGGATATAAAATATATATATATGCAAAACAGAAAAGTCACACTTGTCCAGATGTAAGAATATACAGAGAAGCATTGATGACTGATGAGTCTTTTCAGTTTTGGAAAATCACAGTCATCATGACAGATGTCTGATTACATTCTGACCATATGGACTGAAACGAGCAAAAACTGCAGTAAGGCAACAACAACCTACCCCGTGTCTCTGAGTTAATATTAAAGGCTGCGTCCGATTACTACAATTGCCACTTTCATTTCGTTTTGAAGTGGACTTCAAAAGCGAGTCATCCCTCAAATGAAGTGAGAATCTTTCACTACATATTGGGACAGACAGAACAAAAAGAAAAACACGCATGACTTTCTTTGATGTTACAGTGTGTAAAATGCTGTTACCGCACATAATGCTGCCTCTTATGTTGGGTTTAATAATTCATTTTAGCCTCTTTGGAGTACAGCAGGGGTCTCAATCTCATTTTTTTTTCAAGGGCCACATTTAGCCTGATTTGATTTCCAGTAAAATAATAGAATAGCATGTAAATAATAACTCCAAACTTTTGTTTTTGATTTAGTGCAAAACACTAAAAAAAAAAAAAAGAAACTATAGAAACAAAAAAGGTGGGAATAAGCAGAAAAAAAGTGTTTTGCTTCAACATCATTTTTACATGAAGAATTAAAAAAATAGTTGCAATTGAATTTAGTGAATTTTCTTTAGACGTTTCATGTTCATACTTGTTCAGGTTTTTCCACATTTTGTCGTTACATTATAGTTTGTAAATGTAAATATTTCCTTATTTTGTTATTTTCTTAAAAACTAAAATAAAGATAAAAGTTATCATTATCGCCATAATGTAAAATGTTTTTCACATCAAAACCAGAAGAAAACATGGATTTATTATTTTTTGTAGGTTTTTATGTTATTTGACTCAAGATCATATTGGTCTGTATGTGGAACCTGAACTAAAATGAGTACCACAGCCTCAACCATGGAATTATTGACCTTTGCAAATTCATCCAGGGGCCACGTTAGAACCTTTCTAAGGCCACATTTGGCCCCTGGGCCGCATGTTTGAGACCCCTGGAGTACAGGGAAGAGAAGACCCCTCCTTCTCAGCTTTATCTTCCTGAGCGCATCGACCCAGGTCTGTCTATTAGTTTGTTTTTATTCCCTGAAACTTAATTGCAAGTTATTGTTTGTCTTGGATAAAACGGCAAACAACATCCTACTTATTTTATTGTTAATGATGTGATTCACAGTCAAAACATAAAGGGAATGATTATGTGACAGAAACATAAAAACTAGTCCGGCTTCTATTGGTGCTGATTAAAATGTTCTTTCCATCCTGTCAGCTGTGTCAGTGTTGGATGTAAGTCATAACTGACAAGTGTAAAACGTGTATTTCTGTTGTTAGTGTCAAAATGTGGAATTGTTTGGCAATGAGAGAGAAGAGCTGTATGGATATTTTTTCAGTTTAAGAGGATGTATAAGGATAGAGTGGAGAAATATTTTTTAAAAGTATGTAATGCAGTAGTTTTGCTTATAATTTTGGATTCATTGAATGTTATGTAAACAATTTTTTTGCTGTAATGACTCTCATAGTGACTGTCTGATGTAGCACATGTTAAGAAAGGGTCAGTTATTTTAACTTTTCTTCATCCTGCTCCTTTCCAATCATGGAGATTGGAATGAATAAATATATATTTTTTAATTATCTTTTTGCCGGTGTTCCGAGAATCTATCCTACAAGTCAATTGGGGAGCTTTAGTCTCCGCCCCTTCCGGGAGGCTCATGGGGTCTCTGATGGGAAAATTAATGAATGGTAGCTATTCAATTGGAAATAAAATGCTAAAATCATATCTGGTTTGTCATGTGCCCTGAATCACACACATGTTGTACTTTATAATAAATGATAAATATTGATGTGTCTATCAGCTGCTTCTGTTAACCGACGGCGGATTCATTTGCAAGTAAAACCCGTTAATATTTTGGATTATACTACTGGCGCACATGTGACGTCACCACAGACTCCACACCACAGCTGAGCGGTGTGTGACGTCACATATGCGACGCACTGTAGTCTCTTACGAAGCTCACATGAAACCTAACGTCACGCTTGCTTCCCATCAAAAACAGGTGGTCTGCCTCTGACACATCAAATATTTACTATTAACCGCTATCATATGTGAATTTCAGAGCACTTATCAAACTGAATCAGAATTTAGCTTGACTCGTTCCATTCAATATTTTTGCGAGCTAAGTAGCCATGGACCGGAAGTAGAAGAGCGCGTGAGTTAGCCTCCCCATTAACTTTATTTAGAACACAGTCACACAGTATTCTGGGTAATATAATCTTCCACTCGCACTCGGTATGAAGGGAATGTTTTAAGTGTTTATTCGCACTTTGACTCGCCTTTGAAAACTATACTTTCACGTGAACGCGCAAACGTAGAGTGTTAGTGGTAGTAATGGGACGCAGCCAAAAACTCGTTCAGGACCTCTTTCCTCTTCTTCACCGCAGCTCTAATCTAAAGTGCAACGTTGTTTTGTTTTGTCCCTAGTGTCTGTCATCATAGTACCATGGTGGGGATGTGGTGCACCATGGGCATCTGGTGCTGGTGACTCAGCGTGGTCATCTGTGGGGGTGGGGGGGACACCTGGGAGGCAACATCAGCTCCGGCTGCCATGGGCTTGTGTCGCGCGCTCTTCTGGTGAGCCCTCAAACCCGCCAGCTGTGAGTATGCGCTCTGGCACACGTGACACTTGTAGGGCCGTTCACCGGTGTGCAGCCGAACATGGTTCCGGAGCGTGGACGACTGGCTGAAGCGACGGTTGCAGAAGCGGCACACGAAAGGTTTGTCCAGAGTGTGGATGCGCATGTGAGACCGCAGGTTGCTGCGCGAGTTGAAGCCACGGTGGCAGATGACACAGCGCATGCGCCCCACGGTGGTGGTGGTGGTGGTGGAGGAGGAGGAGGAGGGAGATGATGAGGAGGTGCTTTCACATGAGTGGGAGTCATCTGGAGGAGAAAACAAGTGGACGACGGTCAGTTAAAGTCAGAGGTGGAGGTAACTACATAGAAGTTATTCTTTTATTGTACTTTAATAGATTGTTTAGGCATCGATGCTTTACTTGACTATTTATTTTTTTTAACTTGTTCTTCCCTACATTTTTATATAAATATCTGTATGTTTATGTTCTTTACATTCTCAGAACAGACTCATTACTTTATTATTGATGGGCATGTATGTATGTGTGTGTGTGTGTGTGTGTGTGTGTAGCTATATATGGTATATACATGTATTTATATCACATTATATATGATGCTATATGATCATAAAACTTTATTACTACTGCTGGTGTGAATGTTGGTATAGTTATCTTGTGGTGATATATAAAACCTTGACATTGTGATGCTGCCTAATATATATATATATATATATATATATATATATATATATATATATATATATATATATATAAATATGTATCTATAGCCTGCTGATTTCACTGATGGTGTAGATGTTCATAAATGTCAGAGTGATTCCAAGGGTTAATAGATCAAAGAAAAATATTTGGAAAAACTTAATTTCTTTGCTAAATATATAATTTATTGAACATAAAACAAGTGAATATAATGAGGTGAATTGATCCAAAGGACTTCATATTTATATTATGTTTATAGGAAGTTAAACCATAGACTGTTTTGTGGAGAAAGAGTGGGATTAAATAACTTTTACTTCCTCCCACTCCTTCTCAAATATGCAAATGAAGTCATGTTTTATTTATTTTTTCATGTACATGTTCTTTTTTTTTGTCTTGTGTTCACCAGTGGGGACAGATAGGATTGTTTTGTTTGTTTTATATTCAAAAGAAATTGAACTAAAACAAGTGTTTATCCACTGTCATTGATCAAACTCATGGATTTTACTGGTGAATCAATGCCAACTTTTAAATAATCAAATATCATTCCATATACATAGAACACACAAATATCACTGACCGTTCCTGTTCTTCTTCTGGTGTTCCTCCTCTGTACCCGGGACCCCTGGTATTCCCAGGAATGTGTTGTGTGTGTTTCCATACCACACCAGAAGCTCTTGATCTGGTGGGATTGTCTGGATAAGAAGAAAAAACAATAATCATGATGTGAATCCTTGTTCAATCAATCAATCAATCAATCAAATCAACCTGTATTTTCCCCCAATTGCGCAATTTCTTTGACAACAGTGGGGGCACCAACACAAAACAAATTACACAATAAACAGATAATTTAATAAATGGGCCTAGCATAAAATAATAAATAGTGAGAGGGGGTTAAAAGGGTTAAAATCAGCTTTTCCTCTTGGAATTTAGAAGAGAGATAGCAGCAGGAACAAAGGAGTATTTAAATCTATTAGTTATTAAAACTAATAGATTTAAATACTGGAGTAAGGAAATCTGAGCAAAAAACTGAAAGTGTTCATGCAATAGATAGGAACAGTCAGACAACATAGAATTATCTTTCCTAAAAACCTGTTTGTAAAGTTCTACTAAGTGTTCTTGTGCAGACTCTATTATTTTACTCCTCACACTAACAACCTTCTTCAGTAGCTTCTTTCTTTCAACCTCAAGGATTGGAACCAGCAAATAAAAGAAAATGTAATTAAAGACTCTATAAAAGATAAAACATATTCATCAGAGCAGAGTCAACTTGGAATTTAGATAGTTTTCTAAGACGGTACAGGTGCTGGCAGTGGATGTCAAACCCAGTCCTACATGTTTTAGATATGTCCCTCTTCTATCACACCTAAGTTCAATTAATGTCAATTAATGATCAGAAGCCTGATAATGATGTAATGGCTTCCAAGTGTGATGAGAGAGATATTTTTAATATTTATTTATAAGAAAAAATAATTAGACTTTTAAAAATTATTTTATTTAGTATTTATTATATTTTTATTTTATTTTTAAAAACATTTACAATTATTTTTAGTTATTTATTTTACTTAAAAAAGTGAGATGTTTTATGAATATTATTTTCTTTTTTCTTTACATTTTTTAAAATTATTTTTATTTAAAAAATATTAAATTAATTTAAAAAAAGTTTTATTTATTGGAGAAGGGGATTTTTTAAATATATTTTCTATTTTTGTTATTTAAAAAAAACCTTTTTTGTTTTATTTTCTTAATTTATTTTTATGTATTTAATTTAATATACATTTTTATTTCTTATTTATTTATTTTTAATTATTTATTTAGATAAATAAGCACTGTGACAAGCACTGTGTTTGTGTAACTTTACTTTTCTCAGTAAAATATTGTTATGTCTCCATTTGTCCAGCAGATGGCGCTGGTCTGCAGGACAAGACAGAGGTAACGAACCACCTGCTCTCAAATCCTTCAGAACAGGGGTGTTAAACATGCAGTGGGGGGGTTCCTGTTCTGGGTTAAATCCAAAGGAGACTTTAGAGGTTCTAGAAGTTTCTTTAAGATCTGTGGACACTTTTAAAAAGCAGCTAAAAAGCATCTGTTTAAACTGGCCTTTGTTTGAGTTGTTGTTTTTATCGTCGTAGGACTGTGTCTGTATTTACCAGAGGTGTTAAAAGTACTCACATTCTGTACTTAAGTAGAAGTACAGCTACTTATGTGAAAAATACTCTGGTAAAAGTACAAGTAAAGAATTAATTTGCAAAAACAGATAACTCTATTTTTAATTATTTTTTTTGTATACTCTACATTCCAGGTAATACTAATTGATTTTACTGTATATATTATTTGTTTCATTTGGTATGGTCCACTAAATTTAATAAATAATATATCAAATCAATAAGTATTACCTGGACTGTAGAGTAAAAAAAAAAATGCCATTTTGTGAAAAAAAAATGGAGTTATCTGTTTTTGCAAATGAACTCTTTAAGTACGGATTCAACTCTTTTACTTAAGTAAAAGTAAAAAGAAAAGTACAATTTCTCTATTGTAATAAAGTACAAAAGTAAAAAAGTATTTTGCCATGAACGGAATAATACTGATTTAACCATGAAAAATATGAAATGTTATAAAACTATCAAAAGTAATCCCTTTAAAAGTGAGTTACTGTTTTGACATTGTGTTTGATCAGGTCACATTTACTCAGTTTTGTGGATATGGACAAAAAAAATAGGAGAAAAAAGTCACAATTGAGATAAAAATCATCATGAGATTTTTAAAAAGTTATAAATATGAGATTAAAAATACATAATTTTAAGATACAATGTTAAAAGCGTGAAATTAAAAGTTAAAATTATGAGATATTAGTCATATAACTATAATTTATAAAGTCACAGTTTCTCTCCTCCACTGATTTTTCCTCTGGTGAATTATTTTTCATCCACAGTCAAGGCTGTGGAACTGATTTTAGTTCAGGTTCCACACACAGACCAATAATAGCAGAATAACCTATAAAAAAAAGAACAACTCCATATGTTCTTTTCATTTTGATGTGAAAATAGTGTCCATTAAGCCCATAAATAATGACAACTTAAAATGTCTGTCTTTGTTATAGTGTAAAAAAGTACATTAAATTAAGAAAATACTTATAGTTAGGAACTATCCTGTAACAATAAAATGTGAAGAACCTGAACAAGTATGAACAACTTGAAATTGCTAAAGAAAATTAAGCACAATTTTAATCATTTAGTGTCTTTGTAGGAGATCTGATCCACAATGCATGTGCGTAAATGATACATCGAGGCATAATATTGTTAGAATTGCACATATTTTTCTTGAAATATTTCATTTTTTCCAGGTTATTCACATCTTTCTTCTTGGATATATTATTAAAGTAATTATTTTCATAAGGTAATGGACTTTTTTTGCACAAAAAATGACCAAAAATTTGGAGTTGTCATCATTTTTTTGAAAAATAAATTCAATTTTAAGTTAATTTTGAGTCAATACATTATTTTTCATTTTACTGGTCCATTGGAAATCAAATCAGGCTGAAGAAAATGAGCTGAGACCCCTTGTTAAGAGGCAGTAGGACATAAACCTCACCTCCACAGCTTTGTAGAAGATGCTGCTGCCGATCTGGACCACCTCCAGGTTCTGCTCCTGTTCGTTACGGGCACATTTGATGTATGTCATCCAGCTGCGTTGGTCCTCCTGACTGGCATCTATGAAGTAACGAACAGTGCCGTCCTCATTGAACACCTGAACGCACACAAACACAGGAGGGAAAAGGATAAATATTTATATATGATGGGTGAAAAATTGTGTATGGACACTGTGGACATGTCCATACCAATATTTGGATGGAATTTTGACTTTTTATCTCATAATATTGACTTTTTTGTCACAATTTTGACTTTTTATCTAATATTTTGACTTTTTATCTCATAATTTTGACTTTTTATCTAATATTTTGACTTTTTATCTCATAATTTTGACTTTTTATCTAATATTTTGACTTTTTATCTCATAATTTTGACTTTTTATCTCATAATTTTGACTTTTTATCTCATAATTTTGACTTCTTTGTCACAATTTTGACTTTTTATCTCATAATTTTGACTTTTTATCTAATATTTTGACTTTTTATCTCATGATTTTAACTTCACTTAATGTACCTTATAGTGCGAAAAATATTGTAATGATGTACCATAATGCAATATACATGACGAATAAAAACAAGACAAAATGTAAAAAAACAAAACAAAACAAAAAAAACATTGCTAAAATATCTTTTAGTTTTTGTTGTCCAAAACTAAATGAGATGTTATTTTTTTATCTCTTTTCGGCACATTCTTCTTCTTCTTCTTTTGCAGTCTCTCATGAGAAAATACTCAAATTATGTCCCTACCAATGTCAACATCATTATTATATATATATATATATATATATATATATATATATATATATATATATATATATATATATATATATATATATATATATATATATATATATATATATATATATATATATATATATATATATATATATATATATATATATATATATATATATATATATATATAAAACTACCTCCCTGTATGTTATAATCGGTTCAGAATGAATAAGTGGAAGTGAATCAGAAAAGTCAGTTATGACACATCGTTCCTCCTGCAGTTATTAGACTCTGGGTCCTAAACACATTCAACCTAATTTAATTTCCAGTAAAATAATAGAATAGCATGTCAATAATAACTTTATCTTTTTAAAAAAGAAGAAGAAAATGGACATATCTAAAACATGCAGGGCACTCTCCATGAGGACATATGTCTTTTGAGACACTGTCTTATCTAAGAACAACCTTTTTGTCCCTGATGGGACAGTGTTTTTGTCAATGAGGTGAGAATGGACCTTTTGGATCAAAGGCTTTTTAAAGGACACCCTTCATCTGAACGTCATTATTTTTACAGTTATCTCATCTCATCTCACCTCCCACATGAGGTTGTTGTTCTTCAGCAGGTCCACATGTTCGGGGGACAGGACTCTGCCTGTAAAGGGGCCCATCTCTGTCCCTGCTTTGATCCAGGTTTTGGAGAAGATGCCCAGACCTTCACCAGGGATGGAGCTCTGAGCGATGATCACCTCACTGGGCAGCACCAAACTGGACAGTTTCTGCACCTCTGCAAAAGTCAACCAGACGTGTGAGCGAACACAAATACATTTGAGGACATGTAGAATATGTGTCCATGAGTGTGTTGAAATATTCCAGTGTCTCAGGCCTCTATGGTTCAGAGGATAAAACAGTGGTTTTGGATTTTGCGGTTAGAGTGGATGTCAAAGCTCCTCATGAAACAGGATTTCTCCAAAAGTCCTGAAAGCAGTAAATGGACTGGATCTTATTTTAGTCACGAAATATTAAGCTACACCTTATCCTCCGTTTAATTCGATTATGTGGTTGAATTGAAAGTTTTTGTTGTGTAGAAAAAAAAAAAACCCTCGGAAAGCATTTTCATTCGCTATAGAATGGGGAGGGGGTTTGGTGAAGTGGGGTGGGGGTGGGGGTGGGGGGGGTTATTGCGCTTCTTTAATGTCAAAATCAAAGATTTTTTTTTTTATTATTATTTGAGGCTCCTAAAAAAGACCGACCGAATAAGGGTTAAATGGTCCTCTATTGCCGAGGGTCCAGCAATTTGTCATGCTTCAGATGTGATATTCATTAAACTTTACTGGAAAAGAAACGGCTAATTCCAAATTCATTATCCTTTTAAGAACTTTGTAGCAATAAATTTGCACTGAATGAAAACGAGGACTTGTTTAAAAGACTCAGGAATTTCTGCAACAAAAAAATGGAAAGGCGATTAGATGGTTGACATGCTATGAATAGCATTAGATTTAGCCTTCACGGTGCATTATGTGAGGAACAGCAAATCTTTTAAGGAGAGAAAAAGAGAAAAGCTCTGGAGCCCCATAGCTGCCAAGAGAGGAAAAGAGACTGTCCGGAGATTGATGAATGCTGGATAAAAACCCGGGACATCTCAAAGAAAAGAAACCTTTCTCTCTTCGAGGTTTAAGTGGAAACTTTCCCAGGTCAAGCACAAAGTTAACTAAATGAATTTAATGCCCCGCGTCTTTCAATCAGCGGCAGTTACACGCCTAACAAGTCTGTGAAGGCAGAGGTCTGGGAGAACTGCAAGGGTTAATGCGTTAAATGGGTCGAAATAAAAGAGGGAAAGTTGAGAAAGTAGTAACAAATAGTAAAGAACACCAACCTTGGGAAAGAAATGTCTAAGAAACTGTATTAAAAGTTGGATTGAAAGTGAAGCAAAGACCCCCCCTCTCTCTCTCTCAAAAAAAAGGGTGTGGGAAAGTACTTGTGGATTAAGATAAAGGTGTTAAAAACAGTAGACACTCTTTTTTTTAATCATATAGCCTTGATTATTTTAACATAATATGCATTACAACTCCATGCGTAATTAAAATACATATAATGACATGGATTTGACTAAAAATAAAAAAAAAAGTGAATTTAAACATCGCTTTACGCACAACAAATGACACGAGGAAAAACGACTAAAGCTTAATCAAAGTGTGCCAATAAATAAATAAATAGATGAATAAATAAATAAACCAGCAGGTGCAACAACAGTGGATCAGAAAAAAGCACTAACCTCCAACGAAAGACTGAGCCAGAACTTCAGCGGTGAAGGCGGTTTTAGGGCTGATGCTGCTGCTGTTGCTGCTGCTGCTGCTGCTGCTGCTGCTGTGCCGCTCCTCTGCCAGGTGTTCTCCCAGCACGTTCCTCCACCTGCCGTACAGAAAACTGTGCAGGATGTCCGAGGTGATCACATCCGACAGTGAGCGGCTGCTGGGCGGACACTTAAATCCAGACTTCAGAGCCAGAGCGTCTGCAGGTAACACGGAGCCCATGTTGCAAAAAAGGAACAAAATACTACTAATAATAATAAAGAAACCCTAAAATAAAAACAGGGGAGCAACTAGAACAAGAAGAAAAATGAGTAGAAGAAGAAGAAGAAGAAGTGGACAGTCAGAGCTGCTCCTCCGTCCTTGTGTTCCTCAACAGTCTGTGCGTAAAGCTGCCCCTGCCCAGCACTGAGGGTCTCTTTATATAAGTGGCTAGTGTGACCCCTGTCTAATTACTTATTAATGACACACCCCTCATCGTGTGGAGCTGCGTGCTGCTGCTGCTGCTGCTGCTGCACTGGCCACATTAAACACACACACACACACACACACACACACACACACACACACAGGACAGAGCCAGAGCGCACGGACCAAACTTAAGTCCATCTACGCGTAAAGTGGACCTTAAATGAGAATAACGCATTGTGCACAGCTACAAATACACTGGAGGAGAACACAGAGAGGGGATTTAATGTTCCTGAAAATGAAAACTTAAATGTCTCAAATGCAAACATTAAAAAAAAGGATAAATTACAATTAAAACCGAACAGATTAATAAAAATCCTGGACAGTGTTGGGTTCATATATATATATATATATATATATATATATATATATATATATATATATATATATATATATATATATAATGTCTGTAGCTGTTTGAAACAGTGGCACATAATACGACAGAAAAACTAAAACATTAAATAAATAGATTAATAAAACAAATACAAAAAAAATTACCCAGATTGCACCTCTGTCGTTGAATTGGGAAGTTTTTTGTTGTTGTTTTCTGTCCACATAGAAGTGGGTCATTGAGTCTGGGAGTCGTCGGTCTATTTTTTTCTCAGGCATTTCGTATTCATGCGCTGGTAATATTAATTTTTTTTGTGTGAGGAGTTAGAGCGGGAATAATAAAGAATGGAAAACAAGCTCGACGTGTTTTACAGCATTGTTCGCATGCAAAAAATGCAAAGCTGCTTTGACGTGGTTCACTTCTGCGGCCCTTGTGGAGGTAAGAGGTTTAATATTCATGGATGTTCTCCTCACCCCCCACCCACCCACCCCACCCCATCGGTATTGTGACAACGTTTAGATGAGTATATACGACCGCTTTTCTTCTCAATAGTCACAGTCCTCTGTGTTTTTTCCTCTCTTGCCTATTTTTCGGGCTTGATGGACTGGAGTCTAAATGGGCAGTTTTCCTTCTTTTCCAACAGAGAGGACATCTTTATTCCATCCCCGGCTCACAGGTTTCCTATTCAGCTCCCCTCCAAGTAATG
The DNA here is from genome assembly GCA_020466265.1 of Siphamia tubifer. Classification (NCBI taxonomy): domain Eukaryota; kingdom Metazoa; phylum Chordata; class Actinopteri; order Kurtiformes; family Apogonidae; genus Siphamia; species Siphamia tubifer. The sequence continues at coordinate 71,121,955 of CM035794.1, read as the reverse complement.
TCAGGGCCCTGAAAAGTGCTGCAAATCAATCTTTCATGGTGTTTTGAGGGCAATTTGACATCCATGCACTAGTCTTTTCACTCCTACAACTACAAGGGGGATTGTCCGAAAAAAAAAAAAAAAAAAAAAAAAAAAAAACCGGGCAAGTTGTGCCTCAGTGTCTCCCCTGTCTCTGTGTCTCTCTGGACGAATATGGACTATGGCAATGTAATGGGGAAAGAAGATATGGCAACTAAATACAATAGCGGAGAGGTTTTTGAGCAGCACAGATAGTGAAAAGGAAAGGTGAGTGACAGGGCACGAAAAAAGATTACTGCGAAACAGCTGCTTTTTATGAGCGGGCCCCTCCTACATTTGTCTCCTTTTCCCAGATGAAATTTCTCTGCTCTTAGAATGGGATTCTTTCTCATCTAGATTGATTTACATTTATAGCATTCATAGGCACAAATCCGAGGTAAATGGCGGGGACAGGGGGCGGGGCCGCTCTTTATTAAAGAGGAATTAAATGAATTGAATTGGGGTAACGCATGGATTTGATTTGCTTATTTATGCATTAACCTATGGCATTATTTCTAGCTGGTAAAGCCTCGGGCATGTCAGCAATGGCAAATCATCCTGCTTAGCCGCCCTATTGTAAAACAATTTGTGCTATTCTTCTGTCCATTTAAAGCTTATCAATTTAATGTGGATGATTGACAATTATTGCACAAAGAGTGTGGTAATTGTTTTATTTCAAAGAGCTGGTGGGAAACCTATCAAAGAAAAGCGTTTGTTTGGGGATAAATAAACGAGTTTTACGCTTATCAGGACATGGGTAAATAAGCCAGGAGAAAAAAAATGTGGAGAAATGGACTGGAGTTTGTCCATAAAATGTGAACTTTAAGGGTAAGACAACGACGTGAAAAGTTTATACATGCTCAGGTGTTGTTTTAAATGAGTTTATTTTTACGCGCGTTTTTTACGCACGGGAAAAAAAGGGAATTGGTTGAAAAAAAATATTTTTCCAACAAATATAAAGAGAATAAAATCTGTCATAATAGAACCACCGGTGATTGGAATAATCCAGGTCACGTTAAAATGCAGTGGAGCTAAGTCAGGCCTGTGGAGGAGACGCACACGCACGCACACGCACGCACACACTGGGCGCATCCAGCTGGGCGGACGGAGCGCGAGTCCCAGGGGAACCGCGGCGGGGTCATTAAAAACAGATTAAGGTAGCTGCCACAGTGAGCTGGGTACTGAAGACCGGCTTATCTGTTGCAAAGGTGAGTGTGAGCCAGGCAGCCCCCCCCCAAAAAAAAACACACCCTTCACAAACGCACACATTCCGTCTCCTCTGCATCGAACAGACAGAAGGAAACACATTGGCCTGAAGTGTGTGTGAGTGTGTGTGTGTGTGTGTGTGTGTGTGTGTGTGTGTTTTAATTCTTTACTTATAACATTGAAAGAAATACAAAACATATTACATTCATCTTTTTTTTTTAATTCCCGTGAATGTAGTGAATGAGATAAAACAGAAATCTATGAAAATAAACCAAATTAAACGAACTGAATTAAGTAAAAATCGATTTTAGATTATTTATATATATTTGTGTTATATCATCACATTCGTGTACAAGAAAAAGTGTAGATTTTGGTGGGGATGGGAAGTGGGAACCATGTCTTTATATTTTAAATACATGAAAAGTAGAACATGAAATAAACTGTAACCTAACTATTTATTTTCATTCCGATTTTATTTAAAAAATATGAATTATTATTAGACATAGGTAGAAATATTCGTTCAGTGTTTTATTAATTTATAGTCAAAACGTTTTACAGTTTTAATTCAACAATACACAGTACATTTTGCAGTGTTAAATCAATACTTAGAGAGTTTATTTAACTTCTTCTAGAGTGTATTTGGTCCCATTGTCTCCAAATTAACACTGCAAAATCTACAGTGTACCCCTTAAATCCCAAAACACAAATACATGCTGCCTATTAAAGTCCATATTATATATATATAGTTCTTAAAAATATTAGAATAAACCTGATTTATAATGTGCTGTGTGTGGGTTGAATCACTATTGAGAATATATAGAATATATACAATAGAATGGAATAGAATAGAATAGTATATATAGAAATATATGGGAAATTGCTTTAGGCTAAATGGGAGAACATTAATTTGCAGAATAAATATTTATTATCCATTCAATGTTGACCTGTGTCATCCAGTACCTTATATTTTCCTTTAAACAAAGACATTTATTTTCACCATAAATGAATCAGAAAAGACAAAAACTGAAGAATAAAATTTAAGTCGAGTTGAGAAAATGAAGTGTTTGTCATGAGCCCATAGCAGGACATTATACTATAGTTTTATTTTTATATTTCTATTATGTCAATAAGATGACAGCAGCGTCTTCACTTTTATAAAATGATCATATTTAAATGTTATGAACGGTACACATGGACTTTTCTAGTTGAAGATCATGTCTATTATGTATAGTTCTATACAGAGACTAAAGCAGAATGTTCAAACACACACACCCTAGAAGTGGAATAATCTGCAAATATGTCTATATTTGGACAGACTGAGGACATTATTGTCAATTCACAGAGAAATGAGGACGTGTTTTCAACTTAAGCTGTGATTTATTGTTTATGGGAAACAAGGATGTTCATGGAAAAAGGGACAAATTATCGACTTTACGTTTAGCAAGTAAAACTAAAAGATGAAAGAATCAAGAGAATTCAAAATGGATGATGACTTGTGTGAAGTATAGCTGATAAATAAATGAAATGGATTAAAAATAAATAAAATAAAGTGCCTGTGACAGAGTATAACTGAACAGCTACTATATTCATTTAAAAGGAATTATATTATTACAGAAACTGCTTCAAAATCTAAAACAAAAAATGACCTATGACCTTTAACCCCTTACAAAAATACATTTCTATTCATTATTTCTCAATTATATCAAACCTGAGCTATAATGAAAAAGATTTTTGTTTTTGATGAAATAATAGATACATTGCAGAATCAAATAAAATCCTAATACAATTAAAAACCTCAAACTTATAATTGTCAGGTCAAGTTAGTTTAAATAGATTTGACTTAAAACTCATTAAACTGTTTTTCTGCTCAGACCTTTAATACTTTACCTTTTGTCAAATATCCCAGTGAAACTTTAGTTTTTAACAATGAAGCATTAAATAAACACTGACACATTAAAACTAATAATAACCTATATATTTAACAGTGTATTAGATTAGAAGGTGTTTTTAATGGACTAGAAGTGTCCATGGGGATGTAATGTTTAAAAAAAAAGAAAAAAAAAGCAGAGGATCAAAATCAAGGGTTGGATTTGGAAACAGCTGCACAGCATCAATGCAGAGGCCACGGTGGGGCCACAGGGTCCACTGTGGAAGAGCCTCCCCACAGAGAGCAAAGATGTCCACAGTGACAAAAGCTGGAGGAGGAGGAAAGTCCATCACTGCTTCTACTGGACTGTTCTGGGACAGATTATAAAGCAGCAGTGGATGAAATATGTGACCGACTAAACTAGTCCTACATGTTTGAGATATCTCCCTTTTTTTTCTTTTTCTTTTTTTAATAAATATAAAATAAATAAGAAAATTTAAACTAAAAATAATTTTAATTTTTAATTAAATAAAAAAATTAATAAAAATAAAACAAAAACATTTTTAAATAACAAAAAATGTAAATACAATTTTTTAAAAATATTTTTAAAAATCACATTTAAAGTTTTAAATAAAAATTAAAAATATAAGAGACCTCTCCCTCTTTTTTAAAACAAAAAAATACATAAAAAAACTAAATAAAACTAGTTTTAAATATTTTTAAAAATAAAAAATACAACCCTAAATAAAATGTATATATATTTTTAAATTGAATTCATTTTTATAATAAATATTTAAAAAAAACTCTTATATGACACTCAGAAGCCATTACATGATTATCAGGCTTCTGAAAAACTGATCATTAATTAAACTTATGTGATAGAAGAGGGACATATTTAAAACATGCAGGACAGTGGATCATGAGGACTGGGTTTGAAAAGCACTGGACTAAACAGAGGACAGTTCAGTCAGTCACAGCAGAGTTGACAAGATTAAAATTATTAAAAGTCTGCGGCTACAGGGGTAATAAAATAATATTGATTTTCTGGGATATGGAAAGTTTTTTTACACACCGTCATTTTATTTTAATGGTTGTTTCGATATAATGGTCTTTACAGTGTTTAACCCTTTAACTCCTGAGACTTAAGAAATTTCACATTAAAAATACAAGATAAAGAAAAAAATGAACAAAAACTGACAAAGTGATTAGTAAAAAGAATAAAAATTATTAAACAAAAATATGTAACACGAACAAAGTATGTACAATTGAAGAAAAATAATAAAATAAAACAGAAAAAAAAGAACAAAAAAAATAAGAAACTAAAATATTCACAAAATAAACAAACAAAAAAAATATTAAGGAATAAATGACTAGTGTTGTAATTTGGTTCCAGTCGTTTTAGTTTAGACTTTTTCTTTTTCTAAATCAGTTGCTTTTTGACACCTGTACATCACACGCACCAACAGAATTACCAGTAAAATATCTATATTTTTTTATTATTCTGAATTTTAAAACTAAACCATTCATTCAGAACACGTCAGCGCTGATGCATCAGAGGTTAAAGGGTTAAATTTCTTCAATCTAATTTGATATATTCTGTAAAAAAGTGTTTTCCCAGCCATGTTAACTTTACACCGTTTTGTTTGTATTAAAACCAACGTTCTGAAAACAAAGATTACTTTAATATCATTACAAAAACCATATGAAATAAAACTTAGAACAGCCTTATTCTACTTCATGTTACCTTTAACAATATAAGACACCAAATCTAAAAACTAGAACCAAGTGTATTCATTAGGATACATTAGTTTGCTTTTTTTAATCTGTCATTTTACATACACTATATGTTGCATCGTATGCACAGTTTTACCCTCTTATATTAAATTTTTTTTTTTTAGAATTTCTAGTTTCCAATTGAGACCAAAAATCACCCTTAAAACTATTGATAATTGGTGATAATCTGCTAACATCCTACATTATGACACTTAAAGGTAGTTTAATCGATCAAAACCACCACCTGAGGGCATAAAAATGAAGTATTAAATAAATAAATCATGCTTTAGTTTCTCATTAAATGTCTCGTCATCATTTACCAAGTTATGCATGTAGGTTAAATTCTCCAAAAATCATGAAATAATGGAAGAAATAATGACCAATTTCCAAAACAGAATACAAAAATAAATCCAACTAAAACCTGAGGTGGTCCAACAAGGGATGTGCAGTTATTTTAACTCAACAAACACATATGAAACATGAACATGTGATGCAGTTAACAGTAAGACTAGTGAAGATGATGTCATTCAACCACAAGAGAGGCTTGCGGACAATTTATTTGCACTTGAGAATGGGCAATAGACTATAGAAAATAGATATTTTTTGTTTATAAAACATGAAAACATACAGTCGACCTAAATATCCTCTATGGATCTTCTGTTAGTATATACACAGAACTTTCAAAGATTCAGATGTGAAACTATAAGCAGATTTGAACACTTCAGAATACAACAAAACACATCCAAATATGTTAGAAGAATAACGTCCAATAAAAATCAGCTAAACAGTACACAATAAAGGTAGTCTGGATGTTTTTAATACATGGTTAACTGTACACATAAGGAAAATAAACACCATAATTAGACATTTTCAAATTATATCCCTTTTCATTAAGAAATGACGTTAATATCAGAATCATGTTTCCGTAATGATGCATTATTTATCTCATTTATATTAGATCACACAAAGAAATAAAAAAATTAATTAAAAAGTTATTAGCATTGGACTGAGTCCAGCGTCCCACTGAGTCCTGGTCTACGGTGGACTCAGTGGGACGTTGGTGAACTGGGAGGTACCAAATAAGACAAAAGTTTTTGATCATAATACTTAAAACATAAAAATACTACACTTAATTATTATCACACAGGTAGAATTGCAAAGGCTTAGCAGTCTTGAATAATTCAGGTACAGAACATACACAAAAAAAAAAAGAGAAAAAAAATAATAATAATCTACCACGATTTAGTTTTTCTTCATAACAAAGATGCAACATCGAATTTCAAATCACACATTCACAATCTTTTTAACATTTTCAGTATGAAAACAGAACAGAAAAAGAGGGACACATTTCCTGCACCAGTGCTCACAGGAAAAGTAATTTTTATAGTTTATATATTTCTATATATATGAAACATATATATTTTAAATTAACAGTCAAATATATGAGCATATATACATAGTTTTACAAGGTAGCAAAGGCAAAAAAGCTATTTGCAACATCCCCCTAAATCCTATATCAGATCAATGTAATAAATTATCCATGACATTTCCATTTGAAAATAAGAAAAAAAAAAAAAACATCTTAAAACTACAAGTTAAAAGTCTGTCAAAATATTAGAGAACCATCTTTGTTTCAAAAGTGAAATAAGATATTGCACCTTCTTGATTTTTTTTGTTTGTTTTTTTTTTTTTTTGTTTGTTTTTAACCCAGAGTACAATAAAATGACAATGAAAAACAGCATACAATGCACAACAAGAATTAAATTCAAACTACTGCCATTGGCTGATATTAATCCTTTGTTTAAACCTTGTAACAAAAAGAACATTTCCTGTAACAAAACATCACAGTTTCATTTCACTGAATTATGTAAAAAGAAAAAGAAAAAAAACAACAACAACAACAACAAAAAAACAACACCACATTTCACACTTTTTGTTTGTTTTTTTTTAAACATCTTATGACATATGACAACGATATTCAAGACTGCTAAGCACAGAGTCATGTTTCATTGAACAGAACTAGAAAAAATAGATTATATTGCCTTTTGAAATGTTACAACTCTTGGGTTTTCGTTTTGGCGGTACAATCTGAGTCATACAGGAAAATATAGAAAAAACAAAAAAAAAACCAAAAACAGCTCTCTCAAGTCCAAAAAGGGATCCCAGATACTGTCTATTCAAAATAACAGTGTACATAAGCATTTAGTAACAAATAAATGTTCCTGATTTAGAAATATTACTTTATCATATAAGTCATTCTACAGCTAGTGTTTCTCACTAAGAAAAAAAGTCTTCAAGGCGTTGCAAATCTAGAACCCTCGGTTAAAAAAGGGCTTTTCCATCCTTTCAGTGATTCAAGTCTTTAACCTGCGGCGTCTTCTCTAATGATCCTGCAGGAGGAACATCACACGGACGTCATTTATGCACTTAAGTTTTCTTCAAGTGTTTCTGCCAGGGGACGGATTCACAAAACTTTCCTTAACCTCCTGAGTCCCAGCAATACATTTTTTGTCCTCTGTAGTGGACAAGAATTTCACACTTTTATTTAAAAATAATAAATAAAAAATGTCCACTGAAAAGGACATTATGTTAAAAAAAAGTTTTAAATGTATCTGAATAAACTGTTGCATCATGCTATTTCCAATTAAGGCAATTATTTCATGTAAAATGGCAAACAATGTTTTCCTACTGGGTCCCAGGAGGTTAAGATAATGTTTAAGGAAAAAAAATAAGATGTTCCTAAGATTTTTTTTTTTTTTTCGTGTTTAACTTCACTTCTTTAATCGAATTCTTTTTTAAATTATAATTTATTCTGAACTGTTTTTATCTTAGAGCTTTTCATTTATTTATGTAAGTGCTGATGTAATATGATTGTATGTTTGTTGTGTGGAGCAGTGACTACTTTAAATTTCCCCATGGGGATTAATAAAATATATCTTATCTTAAGTGAAATTCCTCATTATTTTATTTATTTTTTTAATTTTTAATATTTAAGAATGTTCTGTACATAGTCATTAACAGTCAATGTCTGCATATGTGACCCTCCAGCACAAAACCAGTCACTACATAATTATATATTTGAACCAATGGGAGGCCTCAGAACCAGGGGCGGATCTATGGGCTGGCCTGGGTGGGCGGGGCCTACCCTGATTGACAGCAACATTTTCATGATGTAATTTGACTATTTTTGCTCCAAAACAGAAAGTTGACATTATTTATATGTTTTTATTCTATTATTTCTATTTTACTGGTCCAGCCCACTTTATACCATTTTAGGCTGAATGTGGCCCCTGAATTAAAATGACTTTGACACCCCTGGCTTAGACTAACGTAATGACATGACTGAACAATGATAAAATTATTAACTTAAATACACCCTGGCTTCATGACCTATTGTCTGCATATTTCACTACTGTTGGGTACATTTAATGTAAGGTATAGCCTACTTCAAAATAAGATAAACATGGCCTATTGTAACTAACTGTCAGTTGGTGCCAATGTGTGTAACCTGCATAATATAACTAATATGTACATAAAAACATTGATAGGAAACTTAAATTACAAAAACAAAGTTTCTATTATTTCAATTTTGTTTAAATAAATTATCCTACGGCCCTCTAGAATGTTTCAACAGCTTCCATTCACTTTGAATGTACGTTCCCAGCATTCTGCGGGAACAACAACGCTCACTACCAATGGCAACGAGTTTTGTCACTTCAGATTCACGGTACCATATCACTCCACAGGTAGTTCGGCCACTTTCAAAGTAAATATTTGTCACATTGTAACAGCTGTTTTATCCAGTCTGTTAGAGTAGCAGCAGTAACAAGTGGGATAATGTGTGGTGTGACATGGTGAAGGGTCTTAAAGTTAAGAAAAATACTGAGAAGATTCTTAAAAACTGAGCTTTGAAGAATATCAAACATTGTTCTGAAGATAAAAAGTTGAGAAAAAAAACTTTAGAATTTTATTGGTGAATATGGTTTAAGTTTTATCTTAAGACAAAAGTTAAGAGAAAAGCACCAGTTAAGGACTATTGTTTCTTAAATCTTTGTGAATCCGGCCCCTGGTCTAAATGCTCATATAGTGGCGTGTTCTTACCTGAAGGCCTGGGGCTTGTGCCTGCTGCGCGCCTTGGTTGAAGTAGGCCATCGGCTGTCGGTAGAAGTCCACCCAGGCGTTGTAGTCGGTAGTCGAGGTCTGAGGCTGTGATCCAGGACCAGATGTCTGGCCTTCAGGTGAGCGACAAATAAAGAGATGGAACAAATTATAAGTAAGAAAACAAAACAAAAAAAATAAATAAATAGAAAAGCCAGGACCCCCACCCCCTTCAAATGAAGAAGGGTCCACCAATGAGATTATGTTTCTGTTTGTTAGTTAGCAACATAACTCAAAAGTTACGTCCTGATCTTGATTAAATTGACAGGGTAGGATGGTAATGGGGAGAGTTTGGTCAAGATAACTCAAAATGTTATAGATGTATTTTGATGAGTTTTCAGGATGTGTTGGGAGTGTCACAAGGAACAAATGGCAAAACTTTAGTGGTGATTCAGAAGAGATCCTGGATCAGTTCGAAATTTTACATTGCAGTAAATAGAGAATACATTTCAAAGTGATCCAGAATCTCTTCCGCATGATCACCAACACACTCCCAAACACATCCTAAAAATTTCATCAAAATCCATCCATATATTTTTGAGTTTTCTTGCCAACTAACAGACAGACAAAGTCACAACAGATGCTTGTGCTTCTAATAAAAACACTTCCATGTCAGACTCACCCCAGGCTTTGCTGTATTCAGGACCGGTGCTTTGCGCTTGGCTCTGCTGGCCTGAAATAAAACAAAGAAGAACAAAAAAACAAGCAACTATGACACTTTGAAAGAGATGAAACAATTCATTGACTCAATTTGTTAAATTATTTAAGTCCAACTTTCATAAATCAAAGTAGTTTCCTTCATGTTGCCACTGCTAATAATAATAATAATAATAATGATGATTGGTATCATTGTTGTTTTGCACAGATGCTCATTGTGACGTGAAGGATCAACACAAACATGAAACGTAGCTCAGAAGAGACAACAAAAACAAAACAAAAAAAAAGGCAGAAAACTTCATGGGTTTCAGTGAAGATAATTAAAGTGATCTGCGATTTAAAACACGGGAGAATTTAAGCTAAATACAGTAAATACTGGTTATATTTTTTCTTAGTTCTGTTTTAATCAAAGTTGCTGTTGTGTTAAAAGTCAGTGTTAGGAAAAGATCTTTTCAGGTTCAAACATGTAACTACATTTACAGTTCAAAATCCTTCTGTACATGCAATAAATATCAGATTTTAACATAAATATCTGCTACTTATAAGCCAGTGCAGCTCGTGTATTATTTTTTTCATCATATTTTTTAAAAAATACAGCGGATCCGGCTTATAGTCCAGAAACTATGGTGTATGTTTTATATGAAATCCCTTTTTATGATGGCTATGGTTTATAAATTTGACAACTTTTACACTATGTGCAATAGAAAACGTATGGTTTTGGAGAAAAAAACAAAACAAAAAACTATTTGTTATTTTTCCATTAGTTGTGACAATTTAATTTTGTGTGAAAAAAGTGGAAACCTATCAACACTTTTTATGCTTTTTTTCCTTTCAGTACCATTTGTCTATAAAAAGACAAATGGGTGCAATGACAGCAGGTTTTGCTGATAATTGTGCATTATTCTTTGGATCAATGGGAAGACTGACTTTCACCGAATTAAAACAAGAAACCAATGAAGAGAAAAAAGAAAACAGTGAACCGTCAGCATGTATAAAGACCTGTAGGAATAAATGCTCCATAAAGTGTCTCAGTGTGACATGAACAGCTTCAGAACTGTCAACATTGTCTCATGCCCATCACCAGCTCATGTCTGTTATTGCATCAATCATTTTGACTTTTTTTTTCTCCCTTGGAAGTTCTGTTGAGATGGAAACCCACTTATTAAAGAGTAGAAAAAAAAAAAGTCAAAGCAAACATTTTCTTCATCACAGTAGCATTAGTGTTGTCTATTATGTGATAATGAATAGTCTTTTCTTCACTTGCCTAGCTTTTTATAATACTGCTCCCAGTCCATCTGGCTTGTCTGGGATCCATTGTGACCTGAAAGCAGACAGATCACAGCGACGACATTACAGAGTGAGACCGTCTTTTCTATTCCACCTTCTGCCGTCATATCTGCTACTACACAAACAATTCACAAACCAACAGACCAACAGTACATATCCATGCAGGAAGCAATGGTTAGTCACAGGGAATATCATCATCTGCAGCACACAAAACTTTAAATACAATACAGAAAAACAGTCAAGTCGGTGAAGAAATAAAAAATAGAGAGCAGAGAACATGAGATGTGGACAGTTCTCAGACCATTTGGTTGCTCGTGTTTGTATGAATGTGATTTAAAATGCATTTTAAGCAGAATAAATAATAGAAAGTACAGGGAAGAATACATGTGTTGTGTGTAACTCACTGTGGTCCTGTTGGCCTTGAGGCTGCCATATCTGAAAGGTTGTACCCCATCCTCCTGTCATGAATGTCTGAGGGCCACTATGAGCACAAACAAAAACAAAGCCAGTCATATCTCAACAGATTTTAATTCATTAGGTTTCAATGATGACGCATTAGAACAGACACATGGAGGCCTTACTGCTGAGGTGGAGTGGTTGGTCCCTGGTTGTAGGGGTTCATACCAAAGCTGCTGTTGCTCCCCATCCCTGGACCCTGAAGCACAGAAAAAGGGGAAGAGGAGGCAAATAAGAGACCACACTTGTCTTTAAAGGGAACCAACAGGCAAGGTCAAAGGGCAGGACCAGCCGCTGATGCACTCCATTAAGTCCATTTGATGGATTCTTCATGTTTAACCTCTGGTGACATCCGGTCGGCCACCAGTGTCCCCAGCACCCCAGCAGCTCCCCACATTGACATGTGTGCTCATGAATATCAGGCGGCACAATAGAGTCGGACCACCTACCCCAATTCTCTCATCGATCAGCTGACGGGCCTTCTCCAACTGCTGAGGGGTGCCTCGGATGGAGAAGATTCGCACATTTGGATCAGTGTTGGGTGGTGGGTTCCTCTGGAGCTCCACGTGAGCACGGGACTGCTCCTTGATGTTCTTAATGGTTTCTCCACCTGGAAGAGACATGATTGATTAAAATAGGGATGCTCCAATACACATTTTTGGCCTCCAAGACTAATACCCATACCTTGGGTTCAGTATCTGCAGAAATAAAAATATATTTTTAAATAAATTTACCTAATCGCTTCTACAGCTCAATGTGCAGAAGACACAGGATTATTAATGAGTTGTAGGCTATGGAAGAGAACGGCAGCATTCTTTTGTTCAAGGCAACATCAGCCTCGACATAACTTTCCAAAATTTGTAAAATAAATATATGTGTCAAGGCATAGATTGGAATCTGGCCTGATCCAGATCGGGCCAGCCCATGTTGGAATTTTATTCTAGGCCAGCCTCGAATGGATTTTCTAAAGGACTCCAATCGGGGCTGGCCCAGATTGGAAACCAAAGTCAACCTGGGCCACATTGGAATTCTGATCTGGACTGGCCCAGATCAGAATCCTTTAGACATTTATTGTAAAATATACTATTATGAGAAATAATCAAATTGGAGAAAAAAAAATAGATGCAATGCAAGTCCCAAATATTATGCACATAAGTCTCATTCATATTGCACATTAAATGCAGCTTCTATTGGTTTCGAGTATGAACTGAATGTGACTGAAGTGACCCGCATGCACAAAAGAGGTGCCTGTGTGGTGACAAATGTGTCACCACGCAGGCGTGCACTCCGTTTTAAGGAAGCATGCATTTTTCCTGTAGTTTTTCCACCTGGAACACAATTGTGATGTTTGTCGCATTTCAATGATGCAAAAGTTTGGATAAATGTGACATGGCCATTCAGACTGAAGTTATATCAGATATGCATCTAATTTAGGCCCAAATGTTAAAGTAACCTGGCTGGGATTTAAAAAAAAAAAAAAATTCCAATCTGTACTGTTCAGTCTTTAACAGACCTGATACGGGACCAAACAAAAAGAAAAAAAAAAGTGGGCCCCCCTTGTCCTTAGAATGAACACAACTTAAACCAGGGCGCGGGCGCACACACACACACACACACACACACACACACACACACACACACACACACACACACACACGTTCTACATCTGAAGAGAATTTAATTTTTTTAATTTTAATTTAATCTGTTACAGACCCCACACATGAAGACAAAAAAAAAAAATTCAACAGTTTTAATGTAGTTTGTGTGTGTGTTCTGCTCTGATAATCTAAACAGAAAACCACACAACAATTCTGTCCCATCACTTAACTAGAATCTAGTCCTCCAAAGATGGACATCTCACATGTGTGTTTCGGTCTGTACCCACACATGTGACATGTTTTGCAGAAGTGAAAAACATGACATCATTCATCTTTGCGGCAGCACCGCAGCAAAACCCAGTTCCTAACAGATGTCAGGTGATCTGTGACACTTGGCATTACTCGTCTTTTTGCTCAACACCATCTTTGTGGAATCCAAAATATTTCCAAACAACAAATGACATTTCTTTTCAAAACAAGAATGAACATAGTATACCAGCACATAGTCCAAACAGATTAAAAAAAAAAACAGACAAAATTGCATCTTTTATTGTAGTTACTGTTGGTAACCCAAAAATAAAGCCCTTAAAATTGAGTTATTGAGTAGACAATGTGTTTAATCACAGGTTGGGTCAGGTCAGGCTGTGGGTCTAATGTATGAGGGTGTGAGTGTAGACCTATGCAGGAGTCATCTGCTTTCCCCTCACAGATGAAGATTTTACCTCCCACCCATTAGAACTGTTCTCATTGACTAATGTTTGAGCATTTATACAACAGCTGGGTTCCATTACTCACCATTACTTTCAAGTGCACAAACAACTTGCATAGTATTTCACCATTAAGTCAACATATTACAATGATCCCACCTATTCTCTTCAACAAAAAGCTTTTCATGTTGCCTTGCAGAGTGACACCTTGTTCAGACAACACATCAAGCCTGGCCCATTTCCAAACACCTTTTAGCTCAGACTGCTGGATCAGTCAGTTGGCAAAACTGACAGGATAGTGCTACCTTAGGAAAACTCTGGCATGTGTCTCACCACTTATCTACTATTCTCTGGTAACATCCATGCAAATCAGGAAACAAAAGGAGACATCTCCTGCACACCACCCCTCCTCGGAGTAAGATGCCAGCTTCCTGACGTGTGGGGAGGGCAATTACACCAGCAGGGAAAAATGAAACATAGTTGGCAAGAGAAAGGCCCCAAAATTGAAGCGTATCCTCCTTCTGGGATATCATTTGTCTCTTTTAGCCTTTTCATTCTTGACTCTATGTTGTCTTCGGAGATGAGAGGAGGGAGTGAACGGGGGGTATAACCCCCCCAAACACACATCTATGAAGGAAAAAGGCTGAGGGTGCTTACCCGGGGGACACTGGGGCTGTCCAAACATCAATTACACATTTGTTCACTTGCGGCTGACACTCCGATGACCCTGGCTGACCTCTCAATGAAAACGCTCATCAAAAACCTCTCCTCCTCCCAATGCCTATCCCTTGCTGCCAACAGACTGCACATGGGCCATTAACCCATTGTCAACCAAATGAAACTTCTGCCTTAATGAAGCCATTATGAGCTCTTCTAGTCAGACAGCAGAGAGCAATGAAGACCCTGGCTATTCATTTCATGGACTGGGCTGTAGTGAAGACAGATAATACCGGCCTTATTAATGAGACTGGTTTAGTGAGCTGGAGAAAAAGGGAGGGGATTCAATAGTGCAACTGGTGACACCATTCAGGGTAAAGCCAAGGGACTAGTTAGTTACTGGTGCTTAGGGATGGAAGAAAAAAAATATCTCAGAGAAAGCAACATGTAAATGATTTTAAACTTAGAATCAGCTACATTAAAATGATAAAGTTAGAGATAATTTAAAAACTCCCTTAAAAACAAACTCAATATTTTAATGTATTTTTTTAATGAAAGGGGGCGACTCAGAGGAAAAGCGTCATGTCTAATGTCTTTTATTCCTTCAGTTTGACAGTGTTAGTGATGTACGTAATGTATAAAATGAGGTTATTCAAGTGAACAGCCAAATATTAAAGACGTCCACAGACCTTCACGATGCATCAGGGAGAACAAGGGGAAAACAATGATTGAATTAATTAGCAAACCGATACTACACTTTGAACCTCTACTTATCAAAGACTTTAAGCAATAGTTTTTTAAAAAATTAACCCTTTTTTTGGAGTATCAGCGGAAATCTTTCTAATGCAATATTTTCACTCTGTACTGGAATTATCATTTGAGAGACATGATTCAATAATATTTCACAAAGAAGACTTGTGTCCAACATGTCAACATTTGTGCAAAGAACGTAACGAACAAATTAAGATGCAGAAGGCACTTTTAGCCCAAAAGTATAAGCCAACAACCCCTAAAAGCAGAGGGTCTTCTGTTTGTAACAAACGCAATGATTTTTGTCACCGAGGACATTTGCAGTTTCCCCAGACTTATTCAATACAAACGATAATAATATCAATTAATATAAAATACCAACTTTTTTTAGGAAACAAAAATAAGCCATCATAGCAGCTCAGGTCTCACTAAGTGAAATGCTTTTCTTAATATATTTATGTTACTTTCTACACAAACTATTTGTGATGACAGTACTACATTATTCATCTACACACGAACTTACAAAGTATTAAAATTCACTCTATATTGATTAAAAATTGTGCACATTTTTTTTTAGAATAGATAGATTTACTCAGGTATTAATATTCCACACCTCTAATGTAATACTATACTTTAACATAAACAGTCTGCAAAAATCACTGATTTTTTTCTCCTTTATTTTTGCCCAGGTACTGCCCTCTACTTTGATGTAATAAATGTAATTTTTTCTTTTCAAATCTACATGTATGCAAGATCCATTTTCAAATCTTGAAATATTACAGCACAAACATCAGTGCAAGGCTAAAAGCTACAGACATAAGGCAGTAAAAGTAATGCAATTTTGAATTTTTATGGAAAAATCCCATTTATTGCAGCTCACTGTGGCTGCCGTTAGTTTAGCCTGCAGTGAAATCTGTGCAGGTTGGTGGGTGGTTTGATTCATCAAGCATTGTAAGAGTGTGTGTAGGGGGTCAAAACAGAGGGGCAATGGGCTGCATATGGCATCGTAAAGATATTAATCACTGCACCCTTTAAGGAATGGCTGACAGCACCCAGACCCTCCACCATCTCGACCATATTGGCCCACTTCATATGCTAATGCACAGAGAGGGGGACGCAACGCCCAGGTTTATTTGTTTCCCTCGCCCCACTACATGCACAAAAGCCACTTGACATTTCTATTGCCATGTTTTTATCTTAGGTAAAGAGCCCCCTTCCCCACCCGACCACTGTAGGCGCGCACACACACACATACACACACCCAGTGACATGTGCGTGCGCACACACACAGACACACACAGCTCCTTCCAAAGCAATGGTCAATGACTTTTAAATAGCTGGCAATAGAGTGGGCATGAATAGCCAATAAGCTAATTCCTCCTTTTCATTCCCTCGCTGCACTCTATTGGGTTGAAAGACCCTCATTAGATGCCAGGCAGCCTTCCACATGATTGAGGGCTGTTATTATGCACCTTTAACAATTAATGTCACATTACACGCATTATCTCCATCATTAAGCCCTTAGTGAAGCCAATGAATGCCACTTGTGCTGTATACATGAGCCCCGAAGGGAGAATAGAGGGTGGTCACTCACCCCCCCCCTCCCTTCATCAGTTTCACGCAGTGGCAGAACACCCGAGTTCAGTTATTGAAGGAAAAAGGCAAGCTGTTGAGCTGGATATACGCTTATTCAGAACAGTTTCTGCAAGTTAACTTAACTATTACAAATATAAGTGAAGATTGATTTCATTTCAAACTTCAACATGATGACTCCAAAACATGGAGGATGAATTCCCCACAGTCCAATCTGTAAATCTAAATAGCATATGGAAAGTTTATTTTGTTACTCTGCCCCCTGAAAGGTTGAGGGGTATTGGTTTTGAGTTGGTCTGTTTGACTGTTTGTCAGCAGCTTTACACAAAAACTACTGGAACAATTTCCATTACATTTTTAGGAAAGGTGTGAGGTGGTCCAGAATAGATCTCATTACATTTTGGTGAATGTAGGTCAAAGGTTGCAGTCAGTTAACCAAAAATATGTTTCTGCAATGATAAGGGATAGGGCAAATCGGGTAAAATGTGTTCAAGGGGGATAGGGTTGGCTGTGGCAGGCACCACTTGTTTATTTGATGATTAAATAAAGAAAACAAACAAGTTAATATGAATTTATGACTATCGTATATTATTGTAAAATATTTATTAATAATACTTGCAACAACTACAGAGTCTCACAAAAATGCAAACTGTTTTAATGCAACAAAAAAATTCATGCAATGGTCACTTTTAAAAGTAAAATTTAACATTAATTTAGTTGGACTTGAAAACCCTCAGTCTGATTTATGAAAATGTGGACTGTCACTGATGTTAAATGTTTAAGAGACTGACATCTTTGACTCCTTTCTACATCTACTGCATAAACCAATACCAGTTTTAAGTCAAAGTAAAGGGTGTGTTTCAACATTATGACTGGATTGATGTGCATACAGATACAACAGTACATATCCAATAATACCACATAGTATTGATACATGACCATAGATGTCCATTTTAATACTTATGTCCGTATGGACTACGATGCATCGTAACAGATGCGAGTTGTTAAAATTAAGAAAAACAAACAAGCCATTTAGTCAGAGCAGTAGTTTCAAATCAAGAAAGTTCTTGGGGACAATTTTAATTATGTTCACTGTGACTCAACAGTATCATATACAAGTGTGTAAGACCCACTGGCCCAGAGACATGCCTTTAAAAAAGACCTTTCATTCCATCTGCCATTACCATGCTGAACACCCTGAAATAGAATATTACTCTCTTCCACATGCACTGGTCACATGTTTTAATGTATTTTTAAATATATTTGTTGACTTATGTTGTGTATGTGTAAATGGGTGGTGAACCATGTCAAAGATGAATTTTCACCATTTGGGACAAAATATTGTATTCTATTCATCAACTGTATGGAAGTACGTTCTATAGTCACATGGATCGGTTAAACACTAACGGCTCATCAACTAACGGTCTGTTAACTGTAGTTCCTAATGGATGATAATCATCTTCCACCACATCAGTCTCTATCCCCTGTGTTTTTCAGTATATCACATTTACTGTTTTTTGTAAAGAACTAAGGAACTCCTGTGTCTGACATTTAGCACTAACAAAGTAGCATCTAATGTTAGATAAAATCAGCTAAACACAACGTGACAATGATTAATACTCAGACTCAACATCAACAGGGGGTCTCTGTTGGCTGTGTGGATCAACCATGGATCCAGTTTCATTCTTTCACTTCTGTGCATGCTATACACCTGCATTTTCTTTAACTTTACATGTACTCATACCTCAAAAAAATAAATAAAAAAATAAAAAAACTCACTAGATAGACCTACGGTTGGAAGGTCCAAATAGTGTCTTTAGTGTCACTAGTGTTAACGTCTATACATTTCTTTAAAATAATTAAACAAGTGACACTTTTAGCCTGGTTTGGGGTGGGGGGTTAATGATACGCAGGAAGTTGTTTGTTCAAACTAATATTAGGGCAATTGCGTTCTTTGATCTGGATTGAAATTGAACTCAGTGAATCAATTGGAAAAGCAATCTGTTGAGAAGTGAGGGAAGAGTAGTGACTTTAGTGACAGACTGGAAAAACAAACAAAGTTGTAAACAAATTGTTTAAAGGAAAATTTCGACAAAGTGATACGTTTTGTGCCCAGTGCTTAGATCTATCAAATGAATTAATCAGAATTGAAACTTAAGCTACAGAGGACTTTAGTTTCATTATTTTCAGAAGGTTTCAACAAATAACTATGTTAACTTGCCTTGACCTAATATTGGAGAGTATAAACACCACATTATATTACTAGCTTGATTTGTTACAATATATTATGACCAATGGTCCAATGTTCACTAGTAACACTAGTGTGGAACAGTAGTGTTACAGGTTCCATGTTTGTTTAATTTTCCAACATGATTAATAGAGGTTTTTCCCCACAACACATATAAAATAAGATTTAAACTAGCATTATAGAGCTATACTTTAATAAAAACGAAAAACACTGCAACAGAGGATGGGTTGTTTTTAGAGATCGTAATATTACTTGCAACCCTTTCCAGACAGAGGCTCACTCCAGTTACAGACCATCTTTGTCAACTTGTAGGCTCATCTTAAACTCAATGTGTCATACTACACTCATATTTGAGCTTTGCTAATCCAAAAACCATGTAATGTGCATTTAATAGTTGTACAACTGTCTGTAACATGTTACTGCTTATTCATGTATCTGCAGGTGGATGAGATCTTCATTGTTAAATTAAATCAGAGATGATTTTACAGCCACAGAAAACTTCAGAAGATTGACGTTGACTAGATGAAAACTTAGACATGCATCAACAGTAATCCCACTTATGATGCACAATGCCCAGTTGCCATAGAAATTCACGTTCTGTGGCAAACAGTCCTATTAAAGGCTTTATATGGTGCAAGTAAGAAAACTAAAAGGTGCTCCTAACATTGCATGCACAAAAAAACAGTTTTTTTACCTTTGCCAATCACGAGGCCACACTTGTCTGCAGGTACAGCATATGTCACCTCCTGTAGTCCACTGGGCCCTCCCATGTTACAGTCACCTCGTCCTCGACGCCCAATCATTCCTCCGAACCCATCTCTCTCCTATATGTGGTAGTGGAGAAAAAAAAAAAGAAAGATGAACTGATGCAGTTGTCACTGCGTCACCACAAATACTAATATTTACAGAGATTACAATCCGGTCATTGCACAAGTACTCTTTTTTTTTTTTTTAATTATTATTATTAACATAACAGCACTTTCTACTGTTTCCAAGTGGTCAGGCCCTACAACAGTAAGCCAAAGAGGTACTAAAATGGTACTATATCAAACCAAATACAATTAACTGCAGTATTAAAGTATCAAATATACACCTGTATTTTAGAAGTGTGTAATAACCTTGTACACATATAGCTTTGCTATGGTTTAAAACTTGTGATAAATCAGCATTCAGTCTTTATTAAAGCTTATTTAAGAAACAAGATGATTGTACAAAGCTACAGACACTAGGTTAACGTCATGAGGTGAAATTATCTTTGTACTAAAGCTGAACAATATATTGTTTGAGCGTTATGATCATGATGTACATGTGTGCAATAGTCACGTTGCAGGTCTGGCAATGTAGGGGGCAAATCTCATGCAATTTCATTCTGGGTACTTGACACTGTGCATAGTGATCAACCAATAATAGTTCTTAACCGGTTTGCTGAAGCAGACCACGCCCCTGCACATGGAGTGAGTCATTAGTAACTGAAAAATGAGCAAGGAACAAGAGGAAAAAAAAAAAAATTCACCAAAAACAAAGATTTGGTGCCAAGAAGAAAAGCAACATTGTGTTATGTGGAGCTGTTTTGGTATAAGGATGATACTGAAACAGGTGTGTATCAGTGTCTTGTACCGGTCATCACAACGAGAGGTAACAACTCATTTGTTTGACCATTTATATCAGCACCTCACAGCCATTATATCCTCAAGTAGTTTTTCATATTGAAATATACATTGCAGGGTAAAAAAAACTAAAAAAAACAACATTTTTTCCCCACTATTATGCAGCATTTTAATGTTGAATATGGCTTAAAAAGCGTCACTTTTGTTCTTATTGACACTTTTTCATTTAGTGTATATGCACCATGGCCACAAAAACTTAGAATACAGTACCTGAGCTGTTTGAACCAATTCATTGATGAGGTGGACTGCATGGTGACAGTGATCAGGCTGACCCATCACCTGGGCAACACGGTCAGGACTGACGCCATCATCTATACGAGAAACACAATGAGGAATACATGAACAAACGTTAGGCGTTTTCACCAGAATTATTATTCTGTTATTCATAGTTACAAGGGACAGAAATATTAGTAAATTAGAAATAATCAATGAATGTAAATACTATAATAAATAAATGCATAAATAAATAATTTAATACTCATCTTATGTTTTAATTTCTATATTTTAATATTCATTTAATTTCTTTAATCACGCATGCTTTTTAAAATGTATATGTTTATATACTTATTTCTACATATATTATTGTATTTATCCTTTTGTGTATTTATTTACATTTTCCCACATTTTTTTTATGTATTTCTGTGTCTATTACAGTGGAAAATATATGTAAATTATGTGGGCGGTCCTTACTTTAAAAAAAAAAACAAAAAAAAACAAAAAAAACCCCAAACACTCCACTGCAAAATGTAAATCTCACTAAGTGCATTTTTGTCATTTCTAGTCTAAGTATCTCACACTTAAAATAAAACAGCATGACCCAAAGAGGAACATTTCAGTGAGATATAGGAACTGATCTGAAAATGTAATTTCAACAAATCTTACTAAGATAATTTCACTTGCTCCATTGGCAGATTTTTTTTGGCTTGAATTATATATATACATATACAAAAAAATTGGTTTCCCTGGACCACAGGTCTGTAATTGCAGAATAAAACCCCATCCCTTTCAGCTCTGCTGATTTTCTCACCAGTGCTGTTGTACAGATGGAGTAAAACCACTTCAGCAAAATACTTGCAGCTAGGTAGTAGATACCTGGGGTTTACAGTTTTCAGCAAGCGGATAAACCCTATGTTTTCCACTGAAATGATTGAACAGTGATATGTCTATCAAACTAGCCATAGGGAACAAAATAAATATATAGATTTTTTTATCTTTTAAATTGTCTGCAACAAAAACCTCAAATTAAATGCAAAACCCCATACATCATTCAGGCCTAGTTTGAACAACTTTTACATGTAGTGGGCTACTTTTAGTGTCATCATACACCACTGTTTGTGTGAAATGTGTCCCAGTTTAGACTGGAATGTGAAAAGCCAATACTTTTAATTCAGTATCTGCTGTTCCAGTTGTCATTACATTTCTTCAACTCCAGTATTTGACTTAATTAAAAATTGTACCCTTGTTAATATATGCTTCATTCTGACCTTGTTTAAACTGGATCCGGACTCCGGCATCATTCTGAATCTTCTTAATCATCTCTCCATTCCTGCCGATTATGATGCCAACAGCAAATCTGGGTACAACCACCTGTACATTGTGGACAGAATGGAGAGTTCGATATATACAAATATTGTGTTTGTGTGAAAACAAAACAAAACAACAAAATCTCAATTCAATTGTCAGCACAGAAACATCCTTACATCCAGACTGCTTCCCCCCATTTTGGATACAAAGTCTCCCCTGCTGGATCGGAACTCGCCCTGGTCCTTGTCCCGGATGAGTTTGACCACTAGTTCACGAGCTTGCTATTAACAACAAAAGACATTTCAGGAATTTAACCGGTTTTCACCGTTGCATGTAATTTTAGATTTAATATTTGAAATGAAAAGTTCTGCAGTAAGGACTCTTGGTCACAACAAAGAGGTTTTCAAATGTTTGAGCAGGACACTGGAGGCATAAAATGTGTAAAATTGAGTGTAAACTTAAAGATAGTGGTACACACTGAGCTCCTCTGAGACCGACCTGCACTTTGTGGGGATCCCCAGTGATTCTCAGAGGCTTGTCCGCTCCAGTGGGCATGGGGTCATCCTGAATCATTATCATCTGCACTCCCGTTCTCTCCTGCAGGGCGACAGAGGCGAAAAAAAAAAAAAAAGCCGACAGTTACCTGGAGCCCAAAGGTTTGTTGGCTCAAAGGATTTAGGTTCTACAATAGCTCATAAATATAAGAACTACATCGCTACTAAAATAAATTCCAATAGTTTTTAGTGCACATAGTTGGACAGCAGGAGTATAGAACATAATGTCTACAGGCCAAAACCAACATGCCAAAGGTTTCAATCTGGAATGAATTTGTGAGATGCAAAATTTACTCTATAGATATTGACAATTAAGGATAACAGATTTTATATCAGGGGTCACATACAGAGTAATTTCATCTCAATAGGGTCAGACCAGTGAAATATAATAACTCCAAATTTCTGTTTTAGTACAAAAAGTAAAATAAGAAAATCATTTATATTTACATCCAATCATTCACAAAAAATGTGAATAAACTCAAACAACCATGAACAACCTGAAATCCCATAAGAAATATCATAATAAACTGAAGCATAATATTATTAAAACTGCACTTCCAAGACATTTGAGGTCATTTGTGATGTTCATGTTGTTCACCTTTAAGGTAGTTTGTAGATGAAAAACATTTTTAAAATGTAATTTAACTTTTTAACTCTTAAAAACACAAAAGTTTGGAGTTGTCATCATTTATAAGGTATTATGTAAATGTTTGTGGTATAACCAACATGGGATCATATTGGCTCATATAAATCCATACACACTAAACTAAAATAAGTGACACCGCTGCATTAGAGCAATTCTAGCTAGGATAATATTTCTAAGCCTTCATAAGGTATTTGGTTTTAAACATTTGTCTTGTCCTGGAGGTTACTTTTGTAGTAAAGTCAACAAAATACCACTATTAGTACTAAGTGCAAAGTAAGCAGAGTTACCAACACCCCCACCCACCCACATAACACTTTGTATCCCCTTCCTCACTGATACCATCTCTTTAAAAACCTTTCAAAACTGTCTATACAAAAACATTTCACAAAAAGCTACTTGTAAAAAAAACAAAAAAAAAACAGACATTTTAACTCCCCCACCAGTCCTACTCCTGGGAACAGAAGGTCAAAGTTTGATTAAAAAAATATTTTTTCCAGTCCATTTACTTATAATGGTGGACATTTCAAACGTCTATAGCGGCAAAACTACTGGTTGAAATCATACTAACTTTAGTTTATAGAATGCCAGTGACTTGGAATTTGGATTTTGGGAAAAATAGGTCAAAGTTAAACATTTTCAGAATTTTTGTACCTTATTTTATCATGGATCCAGCCGATATGTCATTGCATGTGGTGATGTCAAGAATCAACTGCCTCTACATATGAGACAAATTTAACGTAAACCGAAACAAAATTGATCTTTTTATTTATAGATGTGTAAAATTTTGCCCGTTATAGTTAAATGAGGGGAAAAAGTTAGAAAAAAATTCCTGAAAATATTTTAACTCTGACCTACATTTACTTAAATGCAATTACATTTATTCTGAGTCACTGGAAATGTATAGTATATGGAAATTTGGGGTGCATAAAACCCATGTCCATGTCCTTATTAAACCCTTAAATTAAAGCTGTTCAACTGTTTGATGTGTAAAAGGGCCTACCATTGACTTAAAGAATTAGGCCTAGTTTTTTTTCCATAATTTAAAACAAAATTAAATCACACTGTGGTCATAAACACTTCAGGGATTATATCAAGAGATTTTAAAAATTAATCATCTTGCAAAACCCCTGCTGGCATCCCCCACTTTGGGAACCCCTGGTTTAGATTACTAGTTTAACTGCAGTTAAAATACTTTTTTTAATGTATTTATTTATTTAACCTAAAAAGTGGTTCGGTGCAAACTGCAGTGTTTACCGAGGTAAAATGTCTGCATGATCATGATGATGATAGACCATATAATTCATATCTACCATTTTACTCTATAAATGTTGCATGTTCAGTGTGGCCTTAGACCAGACCTGCAGTTGTTTGATGGTTTCTCCTCCCTTGCCGATGACCAGACCAACTTTATTGGCAGGAATGAGGATCTGTTGAATGGCGCTGTTACCGTCCATGTCACTGTGAAAGCCTGGTCCATACCGGCACTGCTCCACAATCTCATTCAGCAGCCTCTTGGCCTGCCTGGGGGTGAAGAGAAGAGGGGTGAGTTGAATGAGGATGAAGAGATGCCATCACCATCACAGATCCTGCACAAAAACCGCTGTCACATTTTTCTTTGTCAGATTTAAACAATGGGTGAGTCGGTAACTGACTAATTATACAAGGAGATGTGAAGAGTTCATGCCATGTGCTGTAACAATAGGGCACACTTTGCTAATGGTTTGTACTGTGTTCTAATGTTCTGAGATTCAATAGGTGTCTGAAAGTTGACGTACTCAATGTTTTCTGGACTGCCGGTCAGCGTGCAGGGCCTGTCCAACATGCCTCCACTGTCTGCAAAGACAACGTACAGAACAGTCATCACACGAGCATGGTCAAATAAACAGAACATAACTAACAATGTCTGTAAAAGAAACTATTTCTCTTCTGTCAATTTAGCCAATTACTGATTTGATGACAAGGTTTGGAAAAATTATATATTTAAATATTAATGGTAGCTACTTGTATGCCTTGCTAAGCTAACTAAGCTTACAACATCAGAAGCAATAGCTAGGGGTATATCCCTGAACACCCCAATCCTTAATGATGTCATTACATGAGGCCTCCCCAGGTCATGACCCTTCATTTTCACTCGATTTGAAGTAGATCAGAAAGGGTAAGGTCAATAAGATCAAACAACGGCCGAGCATTGTTTGACATGGTGGATAAGCTTACAAAGCCCCCCCCCCTTAAACGGATAGCTTCAGAACTCCTTTCCACAGAAAAGTGCAATGAATTTGCTGCCTTTGTCAGTGGGGAAAGAAATCCAATCTATGAGATCAAGCATCAACAACTCAGTAAAACAAAACAATGATGCAATGCATATAAATGCTCAGAAACAACTCAACTGCAATGTCCAAATTTGGAGGAAGAGAGAGACACATCTATATAAGAGGAAACACTTCAGCAGCTTAAACCAACATGTCTTGACACAATATCAGATGTAACTGTTAGAAATGTAGACAATTTTTTAATCACTGTAAGTGTAAGTGAAATATGTTATATAATATCAGTGGCTTAAAAACACACACCTACAGCCTAGTACTAAGTGGGAATACCATTCTGATATCTGTATTCAACCATCAGTCTTATAATTCCTGACCTCTTCTCTGGTATATGCACTCATAACACAGCCAAAATAAGTGACAATGTCTGCAAAAGAGGTACAGCATTGGGGCGTTTGGGCTTTATTCAAACTTACCAGAGGCAATTTGGATCTTACAACCTGATTCCAACTGAATTCTTGAGATTTGCTCTCCTCCTTTTCCAATGACTGAGAAGTAGGCAGAAAATATTAGACATTAAGAGTTTGAGCATTTTGACTGGGGCCCTAAGCAGTGACCCAAAAGCTGAGCAGAACATCAATACTGATCATTACATGTCAGTCATAAGTAGTGACTATAATGAGCTCAGAGGTACTTACTAAATCCCACCATCTTATCAGGCACTTTGAAGTCTTCTGTTGCAAGAGCCCTGAATGAAATTGAAAAATGATCAATAAGTCACTGCAACATGTTATGGTTGTATTTGCAGATGGGCTCTAAATTAGGGGGGGGGGGGTCCAGTAGCATGCAAAGGGCTAAGGCCACAATGGAAACAAGTGTATTTTATCACTTTTTTCTGCTACCTTGTACATTTTTAATGTAAGAATAAATACGAATAAATCAAAATCAAGCCAAAAGTTGTTTTTCTTAAAAAAAACAAAAAAAAACATGGGTGTCGTGGGTGTAGAGACTGATTTGTATATTTGTGGCAGACCAGCTACTGTCAAACACCAGCAAAAGGAAAGGAATTAAAAAATAAAAAATAAAACAGCTTCATGACCTCTGTACTCCCATCCTGCAGTTTGTCACTTAAGTCTAGGATAAAAATGTACTATAATAAATTCAACAATATTCGAAGAAGCATTGTTCTGAATTTCTTCACTTGGTGGGTCAGTGGTAGCCTGTGTTCTCCATGTCATCCCTGTCAAACATGCATCCAGACACACACACACATTTGCCCGTTACCTTCGGGTTATATTGTCTTTGAACAACCTTGCTTTAAAATAATACATTTTCTTCTGTTGCAGTTTGTTCCTTTTTTCCCTTCACATATTTGCTACTGCTCATTTTGATTTTGGACCATTTTATTAAATCCATCGGATGTTCTTTTGCTATTGTTACTCTTCTGTTTCTATTTCAAGGTCTATGTCCTTGTCTGCTCTTGTCTAACCCCAGTCCTCTTCTCTCATAAGGTAAAATCTGTTGGTTAATAAAATCCAACAAATAGGGAAAATTGGTCAAAGATTCAAAACCCTCTTGTTGAACCAAACTGTCCAGTAACTCATGGTGCCGACTACATTGATTACTGGAGGCCAAATTCTTGAACAAGACAGATTAAAATTCTTAAATCATGCAAGTGACAATACAAATTAAGCATAATGAACTTGTCTTTTATTTGACACCTGCTAAAAATCTATTTCTGTGGCCAAATGAAAATTGACTTAAGGCCAGTAAATTTCTGATGCACTTTCTTGATTATGAAAAAAGTAAAAGTAACATCATTGAGCTCTGCAAATTGTCATTTATAGTAAAGCCTGACCAATTAATTAATCGGGCCTCACCAATATCGGCCAAGATGAAGCTGATTTATTAGCTATTTTTGCTCCAGAGTTTCAGGAAGAGTAAAGCCTGTCAGTTGCACTTTTACTTCTGCTCGACACCCACACACACGGGCAACATGAAATCAGATTGCTACCCCCACATTGTGACAAAGATCTAATACGAGTCCCCGCTCTGAACCACCCCCACCCAGCGATATAGTTTATAGTAAAACAAGATGGCAACACTTTCACAATAAAAACCCATTGCAAAACAAGACACTCCTATCCAGAGAGAAACTGCAGAGCTTTTACTTTGAAACATGTTTCTATTCACAGTGCAGCTTCATTCAAGGCTTTTTACTAAAATATAACAATATTTATTAAAAGCACAGAAGCTAAAATAAAGAATTGCTTCCATCACAAATTTAAATGAAAAATGCAGGATACTGAAGTTGAAAAATAAAGGTCCAAGTCACTATTAGAGGAAAAGCAGCTTACAGTCCACATCGAGTGGTGATGCAGTGACATTTCAAGTTCAATAAGCTCTGTGTTGAAAACTAAATTAAGTTATCTCCACACTTAATACATGTATGAATAGGGCTCAGTACTATCACATGACAAGCTACAATTTATAGAGATAAACTTTGGGAGCAAATATAATTAAATTATGACTGTGTGACAGGGACTTTAAATTAACATCTTTTTTTTTTTTAACTTTACGCAAACATAAAATATGCTATTCTCAAAAAATAAATTGATACTAAATTAAACAGGGCTTCAGCTATGAAGTTAAACTACAATTGCCATCAATATTTGATAAAAATGTTTAAATACATTTTATGAACACAAATGTATTGTGACGTAGGGACAGCAGTTTGTTACTTTGTTCAGTAGTCATAATAAAAGACCTTGCTGAGACGAAAACATTACAAATATGATGATAAATTCAACATGAGTTGATATACAACTCAAGTGATGCATACAGCAAATGGAGCATATTTTATATTTGAATGTACCTAAACATTCTATATTCTTGTGTACTTCTTCCCATTCCTTTTCAACCACGCAAAATTTAGATTTGCATGTACTAAAAGACAGTCTGTTCAGAGGTTAAATGTTAATCTGCTTGCGTCTTATTTTCCTTGGTTTTGTTCATTTGCATGTTTGAAATACATAAAATTAATAGTGCATTTGCAGATTTTAGTTCCTTTTAAAGTTAAATTTTGTATTATATCTTTTTTTTTCTACAAGCAACACTGAAATTGTGTAAACTGTTGATTACAACAAAGTTCTTAAACTAAAAAAAGTTTGCCTATTTGAGAAATAAATGAAACTTCAATTTATGTCTGACTACAACACGAGTCCAATGTATAGGCACAATTGGTTCATATTGTCTTTAGACATTTGAGATGTGGTTTTGTGCCATGACTAAAACTCATTACAAAAGAAGAAAGAAAAAAAAATGGGAGTATGTCTGGCTCACCTTTGATGTAACATTGCACTGAGGTGGTTCCCTAATGAGAGATCGGAGAGAGAAGCAAATGAAGAAAACCATCAGAAGAGATATGATCATGGTTAAAGCACATAATAAGAGCTTTAAGGTAGGACGTAAGTGATGGCAAACAAAGGAGGCAAAATGAGGGACAAGCGGTCATTGCTGGAGGGGATTGGAGCAGATGGATTCAGTCCTGCCAATCCATCGTGTTTGTGTCTGACCCACAGTGGGGGGGCTTTCACCAACATGGAAATCATGCCTGTGAGTGTATGAGTGAGTGTTTCAATCAGAGCTGCTCAGAAAGAAAAAGAGAGCAGCCAGGTCACTGACTGCTGGTCCAGAATTGAATTTTGACAGGTAGCACCAAGCAAGGGTCCTGCAGGGTCACTGGAGGATATGCTGCCATGGATGTGAACACCTGAGTTGATATCTAGGAGGTTCAATCAATTTTATGGCTGTTTGCACTGATTTCACTTCTTCCGGAAATGGACTGGGGTTAACGCTCAAGAATGGAAGAGCTATGAATATAAAAAAGGAGGTGTAGTGAATTCATACAAGGACAGGGCTGAATAATAACATAGAAGCCTTGAACAAATTTGTATACTTGTACATCTGATAATTAAACACTGAGAAACCACAGTAGCTTGAAACAACATTTTTGAATAAAGCCATTCTCTCAGAATTTTAATACAACCTTGAGTGTCGGGGGGGAAAAAAATGACAAGCTGTTGCAAACTAAAAACAGTGTATCAAAAAAAATAAAAATGGTTATCAATCCATGCATTCAGGGCTGAAAAATCACACAAGTGTGACAAGATAAGAGGATGGCAAAATAAATGACTGCGTTTCCACTTCATGGAAAAAAAAAACAGATCAAATCTTTGTTTTGTCGGCAAGGAACAGTGGCATGTTTATCACTACACTGCCAATATCTCATTTTACTCTTAACAGTTGTGAAGCTTCAGCACTATACAGTCTCACTTGACAGGCTATATATTTGTGCACTACCAGTTTTGCAACACCGACCACCAAATCAAAATCTTAAAATCTATTAGCATTTCGAACACTCAGACAATTGAGTCAAATATAAAGAGGATGAAGTGCAACTAAGGGCTGCAAAATATTTTGATCAAGCGTATAATATATAAATTTTAGGTGGTGGTCAGAGATGCTGTAGACACAAATAGTCAGCCATGCTTCCATCAGCTCCAGGGCAGTTGTGGCAATGTATGCATTTTTACCAGAGTGAGAATGTGTGAGTGCATGAATAATGAATCCACTATATGCGCTTTGAGCATGTCTTAATAGAAAAGGCTTATATAAATCTAATCCATTATTATTATTATTATACATACAGTATGTGAACGGAGGCAATGATCACATAAAATCCCCTCTGAGGAGTTACCATGTAAATTCTTGCAATGGGGCATCACCATCAGAGAAGAAATTACAGAGAGACTTGTACTAAATAAATGCCGGCAGATTTTCATTTTGTGGAGTAACTCTTAGAGCACAGATTTAAAGCGGTGTAGCAATGCTTCGGTCCGACTTATGATTGAATTTATCACAGAGACAAAGAGGAATTTAGAGTACATTCAGCACACCCCTCATAGGTATATAGTGTTTATTAATCAATATATGGGGGAGAAACTATTTTTCCCACATTACCCAATCATTCTAGTAAAGCTAATTTCTACAAATCTTTTCCAAATTAAAATCATCACAAAATGCATTACAAGTGTTCAAATCAATTAACACATTATCATAATCTGTCATCTTCACCGAGTTCTTGCCCTGAATAAAAAGCAAACAAGAAAGCGGTTCAATATCAATATGCAATAGATTGATTTCACGTGACACCACATTAATATACAGTCAGCACGCGATCTTCAGATGGAGGACAGGAAGTGAAGCAGAGTGAGTTTTCTGTTGGGAAGATGCCTATGTTTTGTGTAGTTTACGGCTGCAGCAATTGTTCTGAGAGAAGGAAAAATTTATTTTTTTTTCAGAGTACCAAAGATTGCCATTCACAAAGGTGAGAAATGGAAAAATAGAAAAATGCTGTAAAAAGTGCATTTTAAATCTGCGTTTGTGATTGGGAGGAGCAGAGTCTGCTAATGCTAATGCCCATGTCTGCAGCCACCACTTTGACAGATGTATATTCGAAAGCTAACTTTTTTGTGAATGTGCTATATATATATATATATATATATATATATATATATATATATATATATATATATATATATATATATATATATATATATCTCTCATTAGGTTGTGGTTAAATGTTCATTTACACTGTTGTAATATGGTTTACCTCGCCATATCAAGATGCGTTGCATGTTTGTTTACATTACTCGCTACTGCTAGCGGCTAGCAGTAGCAACTAATGTAAACAACCATGCAATAAATCTTGATGTCGCATCTTTACAAATAAAAACACTCTCCTGGTGAAGATCAAATGATAATTATGACTAAGTCTTTTGGTACCAAGGTTGTGGACCCACCCACTGACAAAAGAGTTCTATGGCTCCAAACTTTTATACGCTTTGATTTGATTTGAATGATTTATTTCGAACATGCTTTCATCTGGGTGTCTGCAGGACCAGGTAGTTAGTAATATCCACAGCCTCAATTGTTGGCAAATCTTTGGGTTCTGTCAAAAACTCATTAATTTTCATAAGATACGGGTCACGTCCAATACATTTTTAACTAATTGTATGCATCTCTGTTACGACACTGGTTCTAAATCTATACAATAAGCACTCTATTCAATGGCTTCCCCCATAGCAGCATTCTATGTGGTTACTCGCGTCCCTCCAGCTGAAGTCGCAACAGCATCATAGTCACATGACTCAAACCTACCTATTTATTAACAAGTCAAATAAGCTACTTTTGGAGGGACCAGAAAAATGTGTTGAGACAGAATAAAGAGCTCTGACAAAACTTGTTCACCAACATATGTTTCTCAGTGTTATTATGAGATTCTACAAAGAGCACTTCTCAGTGTTGCACTAATTCAAGTTCATAGTATTAATGTCCAAACAAAGGTTGCTAGGCTAATATCTTATTTCATGTGTGTTCGCACTAAAGTGTGACGGTTTAGTTTACATTAACTTGCAGTGTTTGTGTAGCACGTGGTTTCACTGTCTTTGAAAAAACAATGACCAAGTCTGTCAGCTGTGGGTTTAGCACCAGAACTCTAAAGCATCTGTTCGTAATCAGACTGGATGTCAGACTTATGCTAGAGAGAGAAGGAAAAAAAAACATGATTTATTCATAAAACAATGGACCAAAATAGCCAGCCACTGTCTAGGTAATAGAAAGACTGTAGCTGTATGTATATTAAAGTATAACTAGTGTTCAATTGATTCAGATTGTCAAAATAATGCTATAATTTCAGTCAAATTACTCAAAAATTAAGAATCTCTATTAAGATAAATATAAGAGATCATTAGACACAGCCTGATCCTCCAGGGACCAAGAGAAATAAGAGCAAACACTTATTTACTTGCATTCCAACTACATTTTATAGAGACAAAAATGAACTGTTATTCAGAGTGTGATTTGACCTCAAAAGATTGTCAGGTGATTTTTTTGTTTAGTCATATAGCCCAGCCTTAGCATCAATATATCAGACAGATCTGCAGACATGCATCAGTAACATGCGAGTATTCAGTGGTGGTTTACCTCCATTGTCTAGCGAGCGTTTCTGGCCTCCAAAGCCATAGAGGGAGGGGTCTATGACTGGAGATGAATTGTTCAGGTTGGGCATCTGGTCTCCTCCCATCTTGGCTGCCATCTGGAGACATAATCACAGCAGGACAGATGGAGTGAAGGTGAAAAGCTGACACCACTTTGTAATGTTTTCAGTGAACATGCTTCAGATTTGCTTGTAATTTGTAATTGTGTTTCATAGGAATGGGACATGATTTTCGAATATTCGTGACACGCTCAAATATAGAATACTAATTTCCAATACTGAATTTACTTGTACTGCGTTTTATTTGGAAAGAACGCTGTATTGACTTGCATTGTAACGTTGGTCGATAGGAGCAAACGCACCGCATCGACAAAACACTGCAAACACAAGAAAGACGCAAAACCAAAAAAAACGGACATAAAACAAATGCAAGAGAAAAGTTGCAATAACAGAAACGAAGCAGAGCGTGTGCATACCTCTGTGCCCGAATTATATATATACTGTTTGAGCGCATTCTCAGCAGCTGGATTAATTGTTTATACCCACACATGTCTCTTCCCCGATGATGTGGACATGTTTTTTTTTTTGTTTTGTTTTTTTTAATAAAAACCTGGCGTATATTCATGCGACTATTGTTAAATCTGTTCAACATTGTAGTCTAAATCAGACGTTTCACCCAGTTCCACCTAGACAGATAAATGAAATATAGTTGGCTGTGGTTATTGTGGTTTAAAACTTAAAAGCCTTAATCATTTCATGCACAAGATGAGAGGAATTGCTCAGGGAAGATCACCATGTTTTTGTTGCGTGATTTGTAATATTGTTTATTCTGTAAACTCTTGGTTACCCATTTTACCCTGTCACCATGTGTGTTTGGTGGGGGGTAGAGGTGCACATCAGCGTGTGGGGAGTCGTGATAATATGTTCGATACTCAAATAGTTTCCAGCGAATTTCGAATTGTGTTTTGGACCAAAAGTCACATCCCTAGTGTTTCGAGTCAACACTGGACTCCCTCCATGAAGCAAAAGAGTCCCTCCACTTTCCTTTTCTTCTTAAAATTACACCCATCATCTATTTGCCAGTTTGCTCTGACTAAACCAACTTTGCACCGCTTTCAAGGACAAATGACACCGATCATCAGGATACACAGCAATTTATTCATGCCCAAAGTATGAGCCATCATTACCGTTTGTAGACTAGGTGGACAGAAAAGGGAAAAACAGATTCTAGAAAAAAAATAATAAAAAAAAACCACATTCAGCAAATAAATTCCAGATTTATGAGTGGTTTTGAGTTGGAGTCTGGTGTCTGGACATCAAACTGCAGAATGATCATTGGCACATTCAACTTCAACATAGATTTCACTTCAGACTTCTGTTGTACATCTCGCATATAAATACTCATACATTTCCATGATAGTCGAGCTGAAAAGAAATGTCTACTTTTAAGCATAAACCTCCTTTGCCAACTAAAGTAAATACTCCCTTTTCTACAGTGATGGACATTTAACTATGAAGCTACACTGCTCAAGACCCCCCAACAGCATTTTCCACTCCACTCGCCGTTAATCTGCCACCTTTCCTTTCATACAAAAGTATAGTATTTCAGAAAATTGCACTAAATTGATGTGTGCCTGACTAGAATTTTTTTCCTCAATATGAAAACTGACAGCAATTAGTATTCCATCACCCCTAGGAATGATTATCTACTTCAGAGTACATCAGTGGAACTTGTGGAAGAATTATGCCAAAGAAATGGAGAAACAAGCAGGTGTACCACTGACATTCATGGAAATGCTGCAGCTATATGTTAGGTATAATAAAAACAAAACAACTATTGTCTTTGATGCTAAATTATTTACCAAAGAAATCTCATCAGCCCAAGACTTCAAATTAGGTCTGCATGTCAAAAAAGTATTCTTTTCTCATTTAAAGAAAATTAAATCACCCAAAACCTAATGTCATTGAACAACGTAGCATATGTATTAGAAAGAGGTTAAATGATTCTTCGAGGAATTTGAATAATTCAAGTACAATAAATGTTTGTGGTGGATTCATTGCCTCGAAGATTTGTTTAATTAATGTTTATATAACACACATCCAGTATCAATAGGCACTTTCCCACTGTAGGAAACATTTGTAGTTCATAGAACATTTGTAGTTCCTAGAACCTTTTTTCACCCTTTCCCACAGCATAGGAACTACCTAATTCCTAGAACCTTTTTAGCTCCTCCTGGCAGGCAGGGTCTTTTTTAGTTCTCCAGGAACAAAAGGACGTAGGTGTTTGGGGACTGGTAAAGCCAAGACCACACCTATTTCCACATTTCCTCATGTTGCAGTACCGCTATCTTTAAAACCGTCTGTGTAGCGTCAGCTGCGTTGGAAAAAAATACGGAGAAATTAATGAAATAAACAGACCGATGACGCAGTTTTATTTTTGGGTTAACGGTGTGAAATTAACATACATTGTAGTATCACCTGCTGCTGGATTCTTCATCCCCTAACTCTCGCTGTAACTGACCATAATTAACATTCAGAACAAACGCTGTGGTGTCTTCATTCTCTATTCTAGTTTATAGTAGCGCTGTCTACTACTTCCTTATGCAATTGTTGAATTTAGAGCTTCAAGAATACATCACTGTGGTGGACATTAGTGTCACAATTGCCCCTCCCATCGTCCCTACTGCCCTGTCAGAATGCAAACCCATAGGTTCACTAGGAACTGTATAGTTCCAAGAACCATTTAGTTCCTAGAACTACTCTGTGGGAAAGCACCTAATGTTTCACATGGACTGGTTTAAGTGACCTACTGTGCATCAGTACAGGTTTAGCAGCACGGTACGGTAGAAATTAACAGCATGCATAAAAAACAAAAAGTGTTGAAAGTGAGGGACCATTTTACGTTGTGTTAAGCAGACAACAGTGCAGTGTGTACACGGCAAAATAGCATTAAGCTCCTACTACAGTACTCAATGCAAAATGACTGAACCGAAAGCATCCACACATCAACAGCGCTTCCTCAAGCAGACTTGGAGGCTCCACAAATTGCTAGCTTGTGAATACCAACACCTATTAGAATGCAGCCTTAAGCATTATTTTTTTTTTTAGCAAATGGACCATGATCTCACTCAGTGCAACTAGACCTTATGCAGTCATCTCCGACTGCAAAAGGGTTATCCCCAAAACACGATGCTTCCTGTCACTCATTTTCACCACTCTCATCCAACAATTCATTCATTCATAAACTTATATTTTAAATACAAACTATAAAAGCACGAGTTCATGCGCCTGCATGAGCACACTGAATTAGGTGGCAATGTGCCTCTCTGTCAAAAGTTATGGTCCAGACAAAATTCGGCCATCTTGAAAGTCAGCCATCTTGAAATTGTCAGCCTCCAACACCCATGAAGTGCATGTCCCTGTCCTAGAGCATAAGCACACCGAATTAAGGATGAATCCGTCTAGCCTTTCAAAAGTGTTCGCAATAACATAAAAGACCTTACGCAGTGGCACATGCAAAGCCATTACAGACTGTTTCGGGGAAATCATTATTCGTCTACGTCCCTGTCATAGATTGTATATAAAATCCCTATTCATTCACTCTGGTTTGAATGATCTAGTTTAAAAAACAAAAAAGGAATTTATCAGATTAATTGCAGAAAAAAAGAATGTGATTTCAAAAGTAGCTGCAGCCGTACTATTAGAGCACTCAAGTTCAGTGTAAACACCAATGATGACAATTATGCCTGAAGATGGATTTTTTTCCAATATATAACAAATTCAGCCAGTGTCTTAAAAATATTGACATTAAGGGATAAGCCTAAAACACATTATTTAATACAAACAGGGGAGTCCTGTTCTAACCCACACATTGGCATCAGCTGCCGATTTGGTATTTAAAAAAACAAAACAAAAAAACCCATCAGATGAAGCAGCATTCTAAATGCCTGAGAAGAAGAAAGTAAAATTATGTTTGGGATTCAATTGTACAAAATTTGGCAAACCAGCACCACACTGAAATCTGTGTAGCATGTACCTGGTGGCACTGCATGCATTTAATTTAAAACAGGCACAGTCCAACATAACATTCAAGCTCTCTTTTATAACAAAAACACACTTATACAATGCATGTCGTAAAAGCCGTATTGACTTGAATCATACAGAGGCGAGTAAGACTATTTCATTCAACTGACCGAGGTACTGCTATACTGTACCTGCTGCTTTACAAACCTCACCAGTAGACTTTTTATTCATTATATCCAGGCTAAAACGCTCCAAAACTTTAGAAGTTTTGGTACTCATATCTGTATGTTACCACTCACAGTCAGGCGCTACTGCACATGAGTGACTCTTGACAGAGATTATAATCAAGTGAGAGGTCTCACTCTGTTGGAAAAATGTGACTGTTGACTATTTCTATTATTGATCTTAGGAGACGTTGTTGATTAATTGTTACAGCCCTACTGACCACAAAATGATGTTTTCCCTCATCAGTCTGGATGTGTGGCTACAACTTCCCATGTGAAGTAAGGACTGAACTGAGCATGTGCAGAGTGAATTAGGTTAGTCTAAAGCTGTTCCTGATTAGAGCAATTACAAGTGTTACAACTGACCTGGTGTTTCCACAGTCTCCAGTCTTCCCTACATTATCTGCAGAATGAATTGTGAGGTAGATGGGAAGCGCACACATGGTGGTCCATATGAGGTAGTTCATAAGAGGGAGGGGGGGTTGGAATCAAGGGGGAATAGAGGTTCATTCCTTAAAGCGTGCGTGAATGGCAGTGGGGAAGTCCATGATTTTTGGACAGGGTGGGGCTCAGACAGGGGGTGAGTGGTCCTTTTGGAGCATGGGACTCATCAGAGTGAGCGTGGGGCGGACCATGTACGCAGGTGGTTTGGAGCGGTCCTTGTCAGAGCACATGCAGGGCAGAGGTGGTTTGGTGTGGGGAATGAGCTGTCCATGTTGAAGCGTACGCGGGTGGTTCCGAGTGGGGGACAGGCAATGTGGGTGGGGTAGCAGTCTGATTTCACGTGTGTGGGGGCAATTGCCCGATTGTCAGTGCATAAATAAAGGAACCGACAGGCTTTACTCTTCCACTATCTCTCCAGGCTAACACACACGCGGCAAAAAAGCTAATGGACCATTTTCACAATAAACGGAAATACGTAAGAGGAGCGTTCCTGAACGTCCCATTAAACGTCAAGACAGTAGAAAGCCGGTAATATGGAGAGAGTATTTCCAAGTTCCTTAAGAAATTTGCCACTTTTAACATTTGCGGATATTGGAAGAAACGTGGAAAAAATTCACTAACGAAAATTGAAAAAATAAAATAAAAATAAAGCCTACAAATTCTTCAGCGAGGAAAAAGTATCAAAGTAAGGAGAGAGAGCACTGGTAACTGATAACTATGACCACAAATTAATATGTCCACTTATACCTAGGACTAGGGTTTACTGGTTATGTATGGATAGTATAGAGGACATGTACTATTTCACCATTTTCAATTTGTTCCGTCTATGGTTCAAATCAATGTCTTTTTAGCATAATGTTAGCCGAATTCTATCATAATCCTTTAACATTAACAGATTAAAACAACAGACTCTGGCAGTGTCTGTTTATGTTGGCGTTTGCTTGTCATAGTATCAAATGTAGTAGACGGGCAGGTTTTTGTGAGGGCTAGATGCTACCCATTTTTGTGTTTTAATTCTGTATCAATTTACATGGTATATTTTCCCCAAAAAACTGCCATCAAAACTCACAATTTTATTGTAATTTACCATGTACATGAATATATGGTGCTACAAAAAGTTTCACCATGAAAGACGTTCATGATTAAGGTTGCAGTGGACAATTTTTTCAGTCCTAATTCGTAAATATTCTGTGCGGACTTATTTGTGGAGAATTGCTAAGGAAACTACACTGTGGGGAGTGGAGTTACCTTGGCAGAGCCTTGTGCTTTCTATATGAAAGTGACAATTATCTTAGTAAATGGGATGTCATGTTTTGTTCTGTTCAAAGTCAATAGGGTTTAAGTGGACTATGTGCAGAGAGAGTATTAACATTCCCACTGGCTTATTACATGCTTACTGTAGTAAATATGCAGATAAGCATCCTTTGAGCATACATTGAGTCATAAAAAAAGACTGATTCAAATCTGCATTTGTACATTACATAATGTACTTATTTTGTACCAGTACCATAACTCTACATGTACTTGAAAAGACTTAATTTTAACGATGCACAGTATTTTACCAACACCTTAGAGGTTTTAATTACCTAAATACATAATATAAAAATAAATCTAGCAAGACAAAGAATATGCAGATAAAAAAAAGAAAAAACCTTTTCTATAGAACCATCA
Source organism: Siphamia tubifer (assembly GCA_020466265.1). Classification (NCBI taxonomy): domain Eukaryota; kingdom Metazoa; phylum Chordata; class Actinopteri; order Kurtiformes; family Apogonidae; genus Siphamia; species Siphamia tubifer. The sequence goes on along the minus strand of CM035794.1, from coordinate 71,082,864 downwards.
TGCTGTAGTCATCACTAGGAGCTTGTAGTTAAGCAGGCTAGTGGTTTTAGTGGGCAACCGTTTAGGACAAACTGTCCATAACCTCCCCAGATGTCCACTGAGGCCTCTGGGTAAACACTACTTTGGACTGGTCTGTCCTGCAAAGCCAACTCACATTTTTAATGTAAATTTTCCTTGTGAATATAAGAAACACTTTAAACATAACTTTCAGCCAGCTTTCTAAAGAGTATAGTTGTAAAATAAAAATATATTTATACTGTGACACAAAAACACCTATTTGACAGTTCCATGTTATGCCATCCTACACCGGGGATTAGAGCCAGACCGATTAATCAGGCCGATTATAGGGTCTCACTGATTAATTGTTATCAGCCAATATGTAGCCAATTCATTAGCTTGTTTTGCTGCTGAGTTTCTGTCACTGGCTGCTCCTGTGCACGTGTGTGCCCTACCTGGAGTTAGAGTAAAGCCCGTCAGTTCTATTTTTACTTCTGCTGACAATCAGCCCATCACCCTCACAAACACCTGCACCTGAAATCACAGACTTCCACCGTGCCACTCTGAACCACCCTGGTCTCACACGTGCTCCAACATGTACCACATCGGCACCACACACTCTGACAAGGACTGTCCAGTATCTCCACAGTAGCCGAGTCCAAAGATTTATGGCTTGGATCAGGGATTCCCACACTGGGCATTTCCATTTCTGGTGTGCTATTAGCACAGTGTTCAGACTGCTTGGCAAAAACTTTCAAACATGGCGCACGCTTTGGCTTTAGAATAAACACTACGTCACCAAGTTCTTCATTAAATTAGACCCATTTCCCCCTTTGCATGCAAATGTCTTTAGACACCTTTTGCATATGGAAGAATCTATACCTTCTTGTGAACTGTAACTGTACATTTGAGTTTTTTGCCTTTGACATTGACATTATCTGCGCTGCCGTGTGCACTTCTACATGTGCACACTTCTGTTGACAGTGGACGAGGGCATAATTAAATAACAGCTACGCATTTGTGTGGTACGGAAATTCACGTTAGATTTCGGTCTGGTTACTACAGTTAATGTTTGGCCTGTTTTCATACCAATAACAACTTTTGGTACCCAACCCTAACCACATCTATAACCTGTGATTCCCCATAGATCAAATATTAGTCCAATATCAGAATATCATACAGGTCAGGTATTAGTCCGATAGTGGAATATTATATCGGTCACGTATTAGTTTGAGATCAGATTATTATACAGCGTTTGAAAGTTGCATCAGTTATCTTTATGAGAAAGATGTATGCAACTGGTAAGATTATATCCTGTGTAGACAAGTGTTTTCATTTCATATATCAGCCAATATAGGATATTAGTCGATATATTGGATATCAGCTTCTTCTTTTTTTTTTAAACCATCAAACATCGGTATCAGACCCAAAAATCCAATATCAGTCAGGTTCTATCAGGGATGTACTGGGGTGTACTGTCCATACCACTACAATTGGGTTCAGTTGTACAAAGAATACATGGCAGCTCATTTGCAAACATGGACTAACCCAGACAAATTTTCCACCCAGAAATCTTATGTTGTAAACTATCTGCAAGCTACCAAAATGTCATACTAAGGTTAGATCAGACTGACTAGTATTTGACTCGGTCACATGACAGATAGAACTAATGAAACAAGCTCAAATGGAAGCCAAACACTTGATACCTACCTACATTAAAACAGTGAGCATTAGATTTAATGAGGACGGCATGTTTTAGTTGTGTAACAGTTGTAGAGCAGGTGTGCATAAAAAAAAAAACTGGTTGTTCACCATTTACGAATAGCACTATACATTCCATGACTTGACAACAGAAGGTCACGATGAAACAAAAACCATTGTAATCATCACTACTGTTTACAAATTATAGTGAAAAAACATTTGGCTAGTAAGTTACTTGGACTTTTCTGTTGCATGCACTAAAATGCATTGTACAATGGATGGGGTGAAACAAACCATGACATGTATTTTAATACTGCTGTGGCAAACAGATTTACATCAATAACCTTCATTGAAAAGGCAGGCAACTGCTATATTTCAATGTGAGACTTAAAGAAGTATTAAAAGTAGAGCAACAGATGACTTCTCTCTAAAGGACAGGATGCACACATGTTAAACCACTAGCCATAAACAATCTGCTGAAACTATTACTTGCCTTTATAAAAGGTCAATATGGAATTACCGACAGATGAGTAATCTGGATGTGCAGTCTGTTTATACAGAACTCAAAACATTGTCATTTCTACTGAGAGGACATGAATTTTGTGACACTGACTGGCATGGAAAAAACATAATACATGAATGCCATGTCATTTATTTATCTGGGTGTATTAAAATATGGCACAAACAATCCAGAAATTGTTTCACACTGGTTTTGCCTAAATTATTGGCACCAAAAGACACATCTTTTATGCCAGGTTCAAGACAGCTATTACACATGAAGTGTGTGATTCATTGTATCATGCCACATGATGTCCAAGTCCATGTTATTCTATTCTTCTATGTCTAAGATAAACTCATAAATACCTTAATGTTGCTGGGCACTTTATTACCATCATTATGTCATTCTGCTTTATTTGGTGTACTGTATGTACTGGTCAAGGGTGACATTAGCACAGAAGTACAGTATCCAATTTTGAATTCAATTTAGGGTCAACAGTAATTTTCAGATTGGCCAAACGGTGTACACGCAATAATAAAATATATTGACATATGTATGCAAGGTCCAATCTTACACCCTGTCATATTTGACATAGTGTGAATGCTTAGTGTGTGAACACAAATCTACACCGTCTTACTTGGCACATTAAGGGGCAAGCATTGCACATGTTCATAATTAACAATGCTGAATTCATGACTTATCAGTGACCACATTATTTGTAGTATGTAGTTTTACATTAAAACGCTCATTCAAAGTGTATTCATATTGTTGTTGGTAAGAGATATTCATATGTAAAAAGGATTGTGACATGGGAGCTTTTACATTCATTTGTGATCCATTATTTATATTGTGTTCAAGTGGATACATGAAATTTTGTCTGATTTAAAAAGATAATGAGCCAAGTTTAAAAGTATGACTCAAACTTATCAGTAACCAACTGATGATATATCACTTGTTTTGATAGCATGGTCAGAAATATTAAAAGGACTGCAATGTTTAGGTAAGATGCGTACTTTATATGGCATGTGATACATGTGTACGTGTACAATTAGCAGGTATACAACTGAAGTTAAATTGTATACCTTATTAGATGCATTATGTTGTAAAAAAAATTTAACAAACAGACAGCACTACTCCCAACAACTAAGCGTACCAAATAAAATGCCTCTTCTTGTTGTCGTGAATTGTGCTAAAGCAATGAGCCAAAAGGGTGAACAGCGAAATGTACGTTGCATTTTACGTTACGTTTTCAGGTATTTTCCAGGCAGGAATGGAAAAATCCAAGTGTGCTCGACAAGAGGAGTGGAGGGGGGCTTATTTGAACAGATGACGTTACATTACATGGCCTAACTCCAACGCTGCCTGATGGTACATTTGGTACCACACATGCTAACAAGCTAACATTAGCTTTACTAGCTTGCTAGTTTACGTGATTAACCGCTACGGTCAAAGTGCTGCACAAATTGTACACATCAACTTATACAGCGTTAAAGAAAGGAAGGGAGGTTTTTTTACGTCTGTACCAAGTGTCGTCACTCAAACAACCATATATGCGTTTCGAACTGGGGCTACAACCTGTTTTACTATCGCAGGACTCAGGACTTCAAAACTAGCTTGCTAACTTTTTGACAGCGTGTGGCGGACACTGTTTATTCTGGCCTTATATCTGAACCAAACATCACGTTAAGTTGTGAGTCAAGATGCAGCGAAGGAAAGTTGTGTTAGTGAGTTAGCGAGCTAAGCTAACTACAACTTCTGTGACTTGACAACAGGTTGCAGTGTGTCGACTTAACTTACTGAAGTTGCACAAACTTCGACATTACACTAGGCCTTTATTTACTGATTCGGGTGTGACTTTCCTGGTCGTTTAGACAGTTTGGACGCCGATGGTTAAACATCTTCAGTCTACTGTAAACTCTAATCTGTCCGCTCAGCTATAATGTGTTGGCTATTTAATGTTAGCCTTGCTCCTAGCTTGCTGGGTGCATGAGGAGTGTTTGGAGTAGGGGGTCCGGGTTGCCCCGACCAAAGTCCTGTCCTGCTCCAAATGCAAACACTCTGTTCATGGTCCGTAATTATCACACTCGTCTTCCCAGAAGAGCATTTTACCTGTCGGACCCGACGTATCGTGTCTGCGAAGTCATCTTTCGTTCCGGGCTGAGCCACCGAGGCCTGTCCCTGAACCAGCTCCGCCATCATCATCATCCGCCTCGGCAGCTGAGAGCCACACTTAAAAAAAAGCCCAGCACACGTGCCAAGCTAAAGCTCCGCGAGCCACATGATCTCGCGAGTTGATCAAAGAGCGAGGCTCATGTACGAGCTGCAGTGGGTTAGAGTATGGTGGATCAACTGTATATATTCACGCACATAATGTATGATTTTGAACCATATTTAAACCATTCACAACAGATTACAAAATATTTTAAACAGCTTCGTTTATTTATTTATTTATTTATTTATTTATTTATTTATTTATTTATTTATTTATTTATTTATTTATTTATTTATTTTTATTTATTTATTTATTTATTTATTTAACACATACAAAACCAAAGTCAACGCATGAATGCCACCAAATAGCTTAGTTTTAATTTACTAATCACTTTATGTACAGGTAGAATTAACTATTAATCCTCAGGGGGACATTTACTATCTTTCATAAGCTAATTAATTTCAATAATACATTGTATATACCCCTCTCTCTCTCTCTCTCTCTCTCTCTCTCTCAATATATATATATATATATATATATATATATATATATATATATATATATATATATATATATATATATATATAACTTTCTGGAGATAAGACATTCATGAAGACATAATTATGAATGTGATTTATGCAGTTGTATCCTCTTAAAACTTGCACACAGGACATTTGCTTTACACTCTGAATAATTCTACTCACTATTGTTAAAATCAACAACTGAAAAAAAAACTATCATTTTGACACAAATACAGGCATACAATAAGTTAAATGTATATGTTTAACATTAAATATACACGTTTAACATACTGTATGCATGCATGTTGGGGTTAATATACCTTATAAGGTATATTATACGTAAACACTCATACGTATCATAATCATACGTAAATTACTATAGTAAACATCCTAGTAAAATTACGCACTACTTAACATCCAGACTGGAAAATGTTGTGACAGAAATATAGTTAAAATGTAAGAAGCTACAAGCAAACATCCAGATTAAAAGGCTGTGCAGATACTTTATATACAAAACAAAAATATAAAACAAAAGTCCTGAATGTGACTTGTACCTCTACACAGCCACAGAAAAGTTTGAAGTTTATTTTCACCATTTGTAGCTCTAACAATATAGCCTAATGTGACTTAAAAGAATAAAAAATGTCCCAACTGACACAAAATAAAATGGAGGAATATTGGTTTTCGCCTTAACGGCACATGTGGAAACATCTATTGTTGCACATCTGGAAAATGCCAACAGCCAGACAGAAGAAAAGTCAAATTGCTGCAAATTTCCAAACTGTCTATGCAAAACAGTTCCTGCTCCATGACTTGTATCCAAACCTCAATGAGTAGTGAACCAGTGAAGACTCAAATCATTGTATGCTATAGTAGTTGAAATGCTTCTCATATAGAAAGTACTCATTACATTTATGGTGCATAAATGCTTTGCTGAAGTTCTGGAGGAAAAATTGAAAGGTCTTAAACAGGCAAAAAGTGTTACATTTCAGAAGTCTAGGGTACGAACAAATACTTACATTCTGTACTACACTGTGCAAATCATCTGATCTCAAAACATGCATTGCAGAGAGAGAATATCAGTTTTTTCGTTGATGACACATTACAGACAGATTCATTTATGCAGACTGAATCAAATTACCACAAGAATTTTTATTTCATAGAACCAAACAAATAATGGCATGTATTATCAAATCCAAATGGTCTTGGTTTGATTAAATAATCCATTTGTTCTGCAGAATTACAGCATTTCTCTACTTTAAGGTGTGAATGTGACAGTGAATGGTTATTATGTCAGCCCTGCAATGAGCCCAGAAAAGATTGAAAATTGCTTAGTGGACACTGTAAACCCAAACATTCAGAATAATTAAATATATTAAGTTGTGAATACTCAAAGTTTCAGAAATAGTAGTACTAACTTAAATGTATTAAGTTGTTGTAACATGTTCTTCTGTTTAATTATTTCCAACTAATATGTTTTTATTAAGGGGAACTATTGTGGATATAAGTGAACATAATTTAACAACATAGATAATGTACATTTAAATCATTAAATGCTGAGAATGATATTGTACTGTTATTTCTATTGTTTCAAATAAGGATGATTGAAAAAAAAAAACTTAACTGATGTAGTAGATGATGAAATACAATTTCAGAGCACTCCAAAAAAATTGCAATCACAAAACAGTTGGTAGAGCGGGTCGTCCAATGGCTGAAGGGTTGGCGGTTCGTGTCCCAGCTCTGTCTATTATTATATATATACTATATATATATACTATATCTATATATAATATTTTAATTTAAGTATACTTTAAGAAGCATCTACATTTTAAATTCTGGAAAAAAAAGTTCATCAACTGAAAATAATTGAGGCAATCGATTACCTTAAATGTTTTGAGTTCTACCAACTTATTTGGGTTTACAGTGTAGGAATGCTTTCATTTTTAAATGTCTTCCCATTCAGCTCATATAGGGAGTATCTCTGACACAAAACACACTGATGCTTCTCCTCTAAAGTAAACAATTATGAACTCTTCTTGCATTTTCATTTTGACAACTAAGGGACAGATCAGCAAAATAATGGCAAAGATTTTATAGGTGCAAAACTGTTGCAAATGAGACAAAGTATGTTGTGTGTAATGCACAAAGTATCTGCAAAGGGTGAAGTTCTCGCAAACTATGCTGATATTCAGATATTGCTAATATAAATGTAAACATTCACCCATATAGTTCAAAATTAGCCTGTTTCTTTGCAAATAAGTTTGGCACTAATTGCTACATGAAGATGGGTAGTAGAGTTATCACTTCCAGGTAAATTATGTTGACAATCCGACTGCTTATAGTATATCCTTGTATCCTTATTATCTTGTAATCCCAGACTGTTGTAGGTGGACCTTTTTAGAACACAAAACCTTCATCAAACACAGACACTGTGACACCAAACAGGACCAGTTTTTCTACAACATCCCAGATATATTCACACACATTATTTTAACAGACATACAATTGTCAAATATCTTTCATATCTGCCAGATTACATTATTAGCTGGAGAATGCTTTGATGGACACTTGACTTTTACACCAGCATATTATCAACATTAAATCTTTTATGTGTAGGTTGCATAAAGAGAGCAGATTGTAGGTGTAATCTATTCTTTATGTCATTATATTGTGCAATTGGTTCTGAATCATTGGTGTTCATTTTACATACCATTGGTACCACCAGAGTTCCAGATAAAAGTCAGAGAAAGTCCTAGAGATGTCATCAAGCAATATGGGCAATGTGTTGTTGTTAATTAACAGAAACCTTAGTAGGATCCAAAGGTGAAAAGTAATTATGTAAAATTATTTTATTACTGTACTTAAGGAGATCTTTTTTAGGTACCCGTACTTTACTTGAGTATTTATTTTCTGGCGACTTTTTACTTTTACTCCCTACATTTTTACATAAATATCTGTACTTTATACTCCTTACATTCTCAGAATAGACTTTTTCAAACAAGACAAATGTGACAGTAGGAAAAATAAGCAGTGAATCTGAAATCACAATTTTGACTTTTTATCTCACAATTTTTACTTCTTATGTTATAATTTAGATGTTTTTTATATCATACTTTTGGATTTTTTTTAAATCTCCTATTTATGACTTTTGAATGTTTTCCAAATGTTCTGTCCATACCCACTAAACTGAGTACCATGACCAATAAAACACATCATATACACACTAACTCACTCTTAAAGGCTTTGTTTTTGGATATTTTTGACATTTTTCAGTTTTTTTTCCTGCTTAAATCAGTATTATTTCATCCATTGCAAAAAAATGCAATTTTGCTTTTTATTTTATTACAGTTGAGAAATTGTACTTTTTACTTTTACTTAAGTAAAGCAGTTGAATCACTACTTCTACTTTTAGTATAGTATTTTTTCACACCAGTAGCTGTACTTCCAGTTGAGTACAGAATGTGAGTACTTTTACCACCTCTGATAGGATGTAGATGTGATTCACTCGTTTGTGGACTGTGTTCATGTCCTGTGTGCTCTGTTTCCACTCTTTGTGTTTCCTACTTTTGACCTCATCCTGACCCTGTTTTTCAACCCTCAAACCTAACTTTTTTTGTTTTAAATTTTTAACCCAATTGTTGCCTAAACCCTTATGTCTAGACATCTTTCAGACTACTCTGCACATCAAAAAGTGACACTCCAACCAACTGTGGGGAATCATAGAGGTCACACAGCATGGAAAATTAATTTACATATCAAAGAATGGTGATGTTTTTTATTCAAAGGGCCATAAAAAAAAACGGCTTGTGATGCACGAAGACTACTGACCCTATGTGTGAGCAGTTTTACTCCTTCAAATCAGGTATAATGCAAGTACAATGTTTCACAATTAGAGAAAGGCATGTGTCAGATGGCGACAAGATATTAGCTTTCTCTGGCCTGTTACATACTGGTGTATTGTATGTACATCATACTCCTGCAGCTGCTTGAACATGGCTCTGTCAAATTTGAGACAAGTAGGTTTGTGTTCCACAGCTGAGCTGTATCTCCCAGACATCCAGTTTCCGTTCCTGATTAGCCCCGGGACATGTTATCACCTCCAAAGAAGAAGCAGTGAATTTAAGTGAGAGCTCAAGGGCTGCTCACAAATGAAGACCTGCAATTTAGTGTGACTGAAGTATGATCCTATATTGCTACCATGTGCTGTCCAATGTATTCAGACCCACAGGTGGCTGGGAAATGAGTTTTAGAGCTCTGGTATCAAAGGGTAAAATCCAGGGTTGGTTGTTATACACAGACAGACCATGAATACTATATGAGCACAGAGACACATACAGACAATTATTAAAAATTCAGCCTCCATCCAGTCAAATAGATCTGTTAAAGCAGGTGTGGGTCTCTGGAGGCCTGCCAATCAAGCAGTGGGAACTTGTAAGTGTAGATTGTGTGTGTGTGTGTGTGTGTGTGTGTGTACTTGTGGTTACTGAAGAAGGCTGATCAAGTGTCACAGAAACAGCTTCCTCCTGTTATTGTCTTGCAGAGAATAAGCTCTTGTTCCCAGCATTCACCAGTGCCACTTTTCAGCAAAGGTTTTCTGCTTCTTAAATGAAATCAATTTGTGGTATTTAATTAATTCACCGTTTTTTGTTTTAACAAAGTAAAAAAAAAAGTGTGATTGATTTTTTTTTTTTTTGTCAGATACATTGAATAATCACCCAGCTGGATGGCCAAGTGTTTTATATATAAAAAAAAGAAACAGCAATATTGGAACACTTATTCTTTTTAACTGTAGAGTTTCTGCCCCCCCCCCCCCCCCCCCCCCACACACACACACACACACACACACACACACACACACCCTCACCTCAAAGAATGGGCCATATGAAACTGTAATTGCTTCATAATTGCCACAGTTTGGCTATGGGCATAAATCTCTAAAGGCAGGATAGAAGGAACAGATAATGTTTCATCTAGAGACCTGTGAGATATCCCTGCACACACTTTCACTCAGGAAAAATTATATCTGTGGGGACTAATACAGTAAGAGAAAGTCCCTTTAATATATATGACATTAGAAAACACAAACATCTCAACAGATTTAATTTACTCACACTTCATTTTCATGTGTGAGTGTCAAGTTTCTTTTCTCTCTCTCATGTTTCTCACCAGAACATTTTATCCATTGTGTATCACTGCCCATTTTCCACTGTATTTTATTCAACTTCATAAACATTTCTGACAAATTAATAACAAATCAACATGTAATACATTTAATGTACAAAGCCATCAGGGTGTTACGACTAGATAAACAAGATCAGAATACAAATGTAGGACCTAAACACAGACATAACTAGAAAAGCACTCTGAGAGCCGGATTGTTTTGTTTCCAGCTGTTTTTTCATAGTAGAAAAATGACTTGAGGTCGAACAACAGTTTACCGGTCCTTCTTCATACATGTTCACGACGCAGTGATGAGGCGTCTCTGATTGGCTCAGAATGTGTGAAGGAACACTCCCCCCTCTCACTCTTGCTCTCTATGTGTGTTTACCTTTACCAGAGTAACATCCAGCTAGGTTTCGTGCCGTTGCTTGTTCTGAAAACCTGCAGGGAAAAAAACGAGGCTTTATTTCCACAGAGAGAACATGAACCAGTTTGATCCACCATTTTTTTCAAGTTTGTGCAGCAGCTACTGTGGCTCCGTCTGCTCTTGTAGTTGCTAATGCTAATGCTACTTCAGATTCTCTGCAATGCGGGATGGGTTTAACCCCACATGGGTGACGTCAGCCGGACTGGCTTTTTCTGGGTCCCTCGTTCCTCTTGTTGTTTTCTGTGAATGCAGTATGCAGCCAGTGGAGGTGATGAACCACTGTCAAAGGAGCATGTGTTGGTAAGTCGGGGTGACCCATCAGATTCCAAAAGGAGCGTGGAAAAGTGGTTTTCAGCGGAATGACAGCTTTAAGGTCAATGTGGTGGTAGAGTAGTAGCACGTGGCTTATTAAACACCTGTTTAAGGTGATGATACCAGACTGGTACCTCACTGAAAGCAGGAAAGTCAGCATTGGGTTCCTCTTGGGCATGGACAGTAGCCACTGTTGAAAGGAATCAACTTTAAAATACGTACCAGAAAACACTGATCTGCCAAGAGCACTGATAGGATTTTTGAACTGGGGGGCTGTCATTGCCCTCTCCACCCCTCTTCATCTGTCTTTTCAATAAAAGTTGGCAACACTACCTATTTGAGACCGTACCTCGCTGGGAACAAGAACCTCTGTTTTCTAATTGGTTAAGAAATGTAATTTTCTGATTTCTTCACTCAGTACAATTCAATTCAATTCAATTTTATTTATAAAGCCCTAAATCACAACAAAGTCATCTCACAGGGCTTTACAAAAACACAATCAACTACAGAGATACATGAAAAGTCCCAAGCATCCCCTGTCCTTAGACCCTCCTTCTCGGCAAGAAAAAACGTCAAAACCCAGTGGGAAAAAGAAGAAATCTTGAGGAGAACCACATTGAAGGAGAGATCCACTCCCATGGACGGACAGGCTATAGATGAACGTCCATTTATAGATGAAGGAGGGGGGGTTGGTCCAGACAGGCAGGGGCGGGGGTCCGGGGTCACAGGTCGGCACAGGCGAGACACTGCAGATCCTGTCGTCCATGGCTCCCGCGCAGACACTGTCAAGAGAGCCACCACTCCCCCCGGGGGGGTGGGGGGTGGGGGGGTGTACGAGTGCACACTCAGCTGCCATTAACTTTTATTTGTTTAATTACCTCTGCCAAGGAGGTATTAAATTTGGGTCAGTTTGTCAGTAGGATTATGCAAAAAGTTCTGAACAGATTTTAATGAGACTTTCAGGAACAATAGATAATGGGTCAAGGAAGAACCATTAGATTTTGAGCATTGAAGGTCAAAGGTCAAGGTCACACTAAAGGTCAACAGCTAAAACACATCAGTGGAAATGTTTCAGGATTCAGACAAGATAGAATCTGGCTTTTTTTTTTTCATTCACACCGTCTCATCTTTGGACATCAGATGGGTCAACTAATATTTAAAATGAGATATCACTGAAAAAGAGGAACAACAGACGGGTTGGAGAGACAGAAAGACAAAGGACCTAAAACATGAAAACTACAGGTTGAGGACAATTAAAGACAGAGGATAAAAATATATGAGGAAGAAAACAGTGGAAAAAGATGAACCAGAGCAGGGGGGTCCGGTCCTGGTCCAGGAGTACCACCATCCTGTATGTCTTAGATCACAGGTGTCAAACTCCAGTCCTCGAGGGCAGGTGTCCTGCATGTTTTAGATATTTCCGTCTTCCATGTGATTCAGTTTAACCCTTTAATTCCTGAGAACTAACAAAGTAACTGGTAACATGAGCAAAGTAAGACACAAATGGCAGAAAATCAAAGAAAAATTAAAAAAATTAAAAGAACCAAAATGTAGAAAAATAAACAAAATGAACAAAAACTAATAAATATTTACAAAATGACAAATAATGGGGAAAAGTTTTGGGAAAAAATTACTAGAAAAGAAAACTAGTATTGACATTAGGTCACAGCAATTTTTTTTTAAAAATGGTGAAATAAAATACCTCTTGCTTTTTGGCACCTTTTCCATTCACAAAAAAAGTAAAACTGTTGAATTTTTCTTAATATTTAAACAAATTCATCCATTCAGAATGCATCAGCGCTGACATTTAAAGAGTTAATAATCAGCTCCTCATCAGACTGATAATGATGTAATGGCCTCCAGGTGTAATGGAAGAGGGAAACATCTAAAACATGCAGGACCCCGGCCCTCGAGGACCACAGTTTGACACCCCTGTCTTAGATGGTTCCATCTTCCAGGGGCTGAAGGTCATGATCAGGTTCTGTAGAGTTTGGTGAAAGACTGATCATTTGAATGTGTTGGAAAAGGGATCCATTTAAAACAGCGTTATCAAACTCAGTTTAGTTCAGGGGCCACATTTAGTCTAATATGATATAAAATGGACCAAACCAGGAAAATAATATGTAGAATAAAATAAGATTTTTTGAGACAAAAAAGTAAAAATCCAAAAAGAAAATGTTTACATTTAAAAACTGTACTTGAACATAACATGAACAAATATGAACAACCTGGAAATTCTGAATTTATCATTTATACAACTAACAGCTGACAATGGATCTGCAAATAGAATAGAATAGAATAGAATAGAATAGAATAGAATAGAATAGAATAGAGTAGAATAGAATAGAATAGAATACTTTATTCATCCCAGTAGTTACAGCAGCAACAAAATAAAGTTCAGAGAAAAGGAGCATGTTTGCATATGTACAATATTTACATTGCATTGCATGATGGTCCTAAGTGTATATTTGGAATTACTCAGCACTATTATACACACAACATTTAGGAAGAGACAGAATATTGTTAAAACTCAAGATATTTCTCTTCAGACATTTAGTTATTCATATTTTTTTAAAGGGCTACTCTATAAATGTAAAGATTTTTCTGTAATTGTATTGTCTTTTTATATTAAAAATAGGAAAAAGTGGTTTTCATTATTTATAAGTTATTATGATAGTATTTTACTGGTATTCGAGGCAGAACATGTTCTCTTCCAGCTGAAGTGTAATACATGTATACTGGCCTCATAATTCTTCTGTTATAAGCCTAGATGTATAAATGTCCATTCAGGGTAAGGATCAGTGTTTGGTACATTGATAGGTGTTGACTTGCAGAGTTAAAGAAGATATATATATATATATATATATATATATATATATATATATATATATATATATATATATTAAAAAAATCACAGAATTACTTCAAGTCTGTTTGCTGAGCTAGAAGAAAGTCCAGAAACATTTTGAAACAAAAAGCAATAACTCTATCAGTGGCATCCGAAATTTCACATACTGATATAATTAAATGAACAACTGTAACGTGTTAAAGGTGTTATAGCCTTTACTGGAGGAAAACAAAGTATAACATTTTAGGAAATCTATAAATATAGGTGAATTTTGGGAGGTGAAAGTGTATAACATGAAGGACAAACAACAGAAAATGTCTAATAAAAGAGAAGAAGGTGATAAATGAAAATGGTAAATACAACAGCTTTGCTTGATAATAGGACCCCCCCCCCACCCCCACACCCACACACACACGCACACACACATCTCCCTCCTTGTTTTTATCCCTTTCACTTTGCAGCCTCTTCCTCCTTTCCCTCCAATGAACCACTTTGCTTTGATTCAGCTCTGTATCTGTATTTTAAATGACTCAATTACGTAGGACCCTGCGGTGAAAATTACGGATGTTTTCCACTATTTCTTTCCACCATGACCCTTTCCTGGCTCCAATAACCCCCTCCTCCATCTTTTCTCTCTTTCCTTCTCCTTGCCTCTTTCTCCACCTGTCCTATTTTGTCCTCTCCCTCTGTCACTCCATTTTTCTTGATAAACATTTGTATCTACGACAGAGAGGAAATAATGGCTAAATGGTTTTGTTTGTGAGTTCTCTGCAAGGTGAGCCGACAAAGAATGTTTTTGCAGGTAATTTTTCTGCTGTCACCGCACAACAAGCAACCAAGAGTTTTCTTAAGAATGACACAAGGTGCTGTTGAAATCTAAAACACCGGGCATGACAGAAATAAAAGCACATCAGCAGGCAGAGATGGACAGATTTTTTTTTTTTTTTTTTTTTTATTCATCCAAGGCAAAACTGTTGTGATTCTTTTCAGCACTTTAAAACTACTGCCTATGGGGGTCTGCAAAAGTGGAATCTATCTTCGGTGTACTCTGGTTGTGCAAAATCTACTTTCAAGATAAAACCATCACCTCCTGCTGTGTTGCTTGTACTTACTGAAGTGCAAGGCGGCAAGTAATGCTCAACCAAAGGGTGTGTGGATGGATCAGGTTTGAGGTGCCAATGGAGCTCAAAACTCACACAGCAAAACTGTCCTCGTTTCATACATTGAAAGAAGCAAAGATTGTCTAGGGCTGTTCAGCAAAGACATATATAGCTATCAATATCAATCGCTCTCTCTGTCACACATGTACACGCACATGCACACACACACATGCACACACACACACACACATATACTGGTTTCTATGTCTCACGGAGACCAAGTTTGCAATCATCACTTGCAAGTAAAGTAGCCATTGGGTAGTGAGCGTAAAATAAATAAAGAAATAAATGAAATACAAAAGTTATTACAAAATAATTTAGTAAAAAATAAATACATAAACAAAATGTAAATAAAAAAATACATAAACAAAATGTGTATGTATATATATATATATATATATATATATATACATACATACACATTTTATTTATGTATTTTTTTATTTACATTTTGTTTATGTATATAACCATTATATATATATATATATATATATATATATATATATATATATATATATATATATATATATATATATATATAAACAAAAAAAGGTAGCGAACCTTTTTTTTATTCGATTTATTTGAATATTTAAAAAAACGAAAAGAAAAAGTAAATTAATGTACAATAAAAAAACAACACAAGCATGTTCAAAAGCAGTGGGTAGAAGTTAACACTTATAAAATCCCACCCCTTCTTACTGTATCAACTTTTCTCACAAAAATCCCCTTCCTCCAAAAGAAAAAGAACACTATATTTGTTAACTATACACACACACACACGCACACACACACACACACACACACACACACACACACACACACACACACACACACACACACACTCACACACACTTCATATAAAATAACTTCATGAAAGAAAAAAAAAGAAATGTTGGAAAGTACAAAGACATGGTATATGGCAGAGAAAACAAAATGAGGACCTATACCCCCCCGCAGAACCAAATATGAATCAACATGGTTTTTATAAACCACATTCTTAGTTGGGGGATTTTCCAAGGTGCAAAAACAAGTGTACACTATGATTTGTTATTTTGTTTGAACAAAAAATTTTTCAATGCTTGCAACCACAAAATAAATACTGATAATAAAAACTACTACTACTACTAATAATAATAAATGCGTTGAAAGTTAACCATCATGAGAGTATTGACAATCACTTACATGATTTATAATTGTGATTTTGTGAGTTCAGGGAAAGTCATGTGTGTAAAGATATAAAGGGGGGTGATGAATCTGAACAAATTAGATAAGGATTAAAAAGTTTACTGAGCTCAGGCAATTCTCAGAAAAAAATGTTTGTTGGGTTCTGCATGTCAAAAATAAAATAGACTTTTCAGAGTTGTATAAGGATTGTTTTTAAAGTGATTTTTTTATTGTTTTTTAAGAGTCTTAATGGTTGTGGCCTTGTTTATTTATCAGATCTGCTTTTAACATATGAGCCCTCTAGGACCCTCAGGTAGTAAACTTTTAATTGTCCCTAGAGTTCACACTAAAACACATGGTGAAGCCTCATTCAGTTTTTATTTCCCCAAACTATGGAACAGTCGACCTGAGGATCTGAGGTCTGCTGCAAGTGTTTATATTTTTAAGGGTAAATTGAAAACCTACCTTTTTAACTTAGCTTTTACTTACATTTTTATTACATTCTGCTATTTTGTGTATTTATTTCTATTTTATTACTATTATTTATTTATGTAGGCTTTTTATTCTAATCTTTTTAACACTGTAAATCTTTTAATTTGCCCTACAATTGTGGGATAATGGGGAGGGTCTGATGTAAAGCACTTTGTGCTACATGCACCATGTATGAAAACTGCTATATAAATAAAGTTTGATTAATTGATTGACAAGCGAAGGTACAAATGCAGTATCTGTGATGCTACAAATCATTACACAGTCAATTTGTAGACTGGAAATGTAGGGAGATTATGAAATAACCAACTCTATATGTATATTAATTTTAAATGCACTTTAGAAAACCTTTCCAGGAAATGAGGTATGTGTTACATGTCTTCAAGACTCACTAATAAAGATGAGTTAAACACTCAGCCAAAACAGACGACATACCCTGTGGTGTAATTCAGGCACTATTGTAAACTTTACATTAGCATCAATCATAACACACCATAACAGCCAAATAACCAGCGCCATTAAACATTTAGATCAACCAAGGGGATTCAGTGAGAGTAGGGCAAACCAAACTGACAGGATCCCCACCTTGAACCTGATTGGGCGCTCATCCCTTGACCGCCTCGAACAGAAACAGATCGAAGAGCATAAAGAGCCTGCAAACAAAACCCACCAGTTGCCCCCAGGGAGGGGACAGGATGTGGAGAGCCATGAGGAAAGTCCCTGTAGCAAATGAAAGAGATACATCTATTGATCCTGGATCAACAAACTGCATTACTGCTGCCCTGAGTGACTGAGGAAGAGGAAGAGGGTGTAAAGGTGAAGGTGGTTGAGACTATTGATTTGGTCTGTAAAAGTAAATATTTTAGTCCTAAATAGATGAAGCTAATGCAAAAAGTGATGTGAAGTAAATCTATCTATCTATCTATCTATCTATCTATCTATCTATCTATCTATCTATCTATCTATCTATCTATCTATCTATCTATCTATCTATCTATCTATCTATCTATCTATCTATCTATCTATCTATCTATCTATCTATCTATCTATCTATCTATCTATCTATCTATCTATCTGTCTGTCTGTCTGTCTGTCTGTCTGTCTGTCTGTCTGTCTGTCTGTCTGTCTATCTATCTATCTATCTATCTATCTATCTATCTATCTATCTATAATCATTCATAAGTAACTGAATATTATTGATGAGAGTTTAGAACTAAATGCATGTTTTCTATTGTTTGAGGTCTGCAATAGAGCATTTTGTCATTCTTCTGTTATTTTACTATAAAGTAATGCTTGAAATAATTATAGTTTTATAGGGACTGTTTGAGACGTTTTGTCAGCAGGGTCTACAATAAACGAAACATTTGCTCAAACATATTCCTGCTGCTTTTTCTACATACTGTGTGTGTATAGGTAAGACATAAAAAGAAAGGCTGTAGAAACAGGTGTGTTCTAACAGACCAGTCAAACTGCAGCCTCAGCTCATGTGCACATCTGGTGGACTGTGGAGGAACTCTGCAGACTGACGCTGATGTTGATCCAGTGGGTATGGACGACAGCCAGACTCTCCAAAGCCCACAGAATGACTGCTGACTAAGGTCAAATAGTGAAAGGCAGTTTCATTACATCAGGCTCTGCACTTTGTGTTGAGTCTGCTAAAAATAAGTATAGTGTATCAGAGATAGGATCAAGGAATGACAAGTATTGTAAGTAGTCTGAGTAATAACATTTCATACTTATTTACTGCCTTTGAAAGAATTCATCTAGTGATTTATACTGTTACACACACAACAACTATGTTTTTATAAATGAACACATGACAAATTTGGAACTCATTGTTTCATTAATATGAAGTCATACAAAATAAAAGAGAGGATTTAAGGTTATGAGGTATGTTGTGTAGGTTTGAGCCAACACTAAGTTAAAATAATGGCTCATGAAGATGTGACCTGAAAGTGAAACTCCAAAGTATTCATTGATTTACCCACCCAAACACACACACACACACACGCACACACACACCTCTTTGTGCAAAAACTACTGTCTCAATTTCCATGAAATTTTCAGAAAAGGAGTGATATGGTCCAGAATGGATCCTATTATGTGTTGGTGAATGTAATGTCAAAGGTCAGGATTGCAATCACCAAAAATGTGTTTTTGCTATGATAAAAGATAGAGCAAATCAGGTAAAACATTTGTGAGGGGGCGGGCTTTGTTGTGCCTGGCACTATTTAGTCATGTATTTATTCATTCATGAATTTTCACTGATACTGAACCTGTCTTAGTTTCAGATTTTAACAGGAAATAAAGACAAAGATAATTGGTCTGGTCCATTTTTAAAACACTGCTCTATAAATAACATTTTAGGGCAAATACAAAACTGATGTCAACTGTGTCTGATTTGATTGACAGGTGTCTTGCCTGCTGGGTTAAACTAACATATAACTTGACTTGCCATCAACACTTTACCATCATGTGCTGGGGTGTGGACAGTGTGGACAGTGTGGACAGTGTGGACAGTGTGGACAGTGTGGACAGTGTGGACAGTGTGGACAGAGACAGAAAGAGACTCAACAAACTGATAAGGAGAGTCAGCCCTGTCCTCGGCTGCCGGTTGGACTCTATTGTGGAGGTGGCAGACAGACCAACAGTGAAAAAACAATTGCTCCCACCCCATGCACTACAGTGTAGAGGCATTACACCCCCCCATGCAAGAAGGAGCGCTTCTGCAGGTCATTCCTCCCCACAGCCATCAGACTGTACAATAACGCTCATATATATACATATATATAACGCTATATATATATATATATATATATATATATATGTGTGTGTGTGAATACACCTGTGTTCTCTGCTATTCATACCTGCACTTTATAATTGCTGCTGTAACTACAAGGGTGGGATGAATAAAGTACTATTGTATTGTATTGTATTGTATTGTATTGTATTGTATTGTATTGTATTCCATTCTCAAATTATTGTAATGGATTACTATTGGAACAACACTTTACTGTCAGGAATTCGTCATTTGCGTCAGAACATTCTAAACATGTTGAAAGCTTAACACATAATATTGGTCATAGTGCCCATTTCTTACTGCTTAAACTACACATTGTTTCACTGTCAATGATGTTGACTAATCTTTAGTTCTTTTTTTTAACCCATCACATGATCACCGAACTGACCCATGATAGCATTTTTTTTGCATGTAAGAATAAGAATAAGAATAAGAATAAGAATAAGAATAAGAATAAGAATAAGAATAA
The DNA here is from genome assembly GCA_020466265.1 of Siphamia tubifer. NCBI lineage: Eukaryota > Metazoa > Chordata > Actinopteri > Kurtiformes > Apogonidae > Siphamia > Siphamia tubifer. The sequence goes on along the minus strand of CM035794.1, from coordinate 71,063,105 downwards.
GAATAAGAATAAGAATAAGAATAAGAATAAGAATAAGAATAAGAATAAGAATAAGAATAAGAAGCATCCATTATATTTATAATGTTTTTTTTCATTCTGTGTAATTTCAAAGTGTTTCAGAGAAAAAGTCTTTAAAATGAAAAAAAGATACAGCTACTATTTCAGGAATTTAAAATACTCTAAAAGCTCAAATAAACAGACATTAATATAAAAGTTAATAATACAATAACTTGCCGGTCAACAACAACTCACTATAGATATGAATGTAAAGTAGTCATAGTCAGTACATTAATGTGGCTTTGAAAAACTTATTGATTGTTGTTATCCCCTTAGAGTCTGCAGATTCCAGTCCAGTCAATGTTAAGGGCTTGTTGAGCCTCATTTTGTTGTAACAGGAGACAGGAAAATCCTCACACTCATTAACCCTTTTAGATCAGCAACATTGAGCAGCAGGCAAAATATTCCTATTTTTACATCAATATTTCATCACCAGCTCAGACCAAACAAAGCCAAAGGGTTTGACTATAATGGTCCCATCTGTCTATGTATAGATCTGTAGGACAGTGGCGTATGGGTGTCCTTTGACACCAGAAAATAGGCTTCGACATCAAGGAAAACACTGCAAAACACACATACACACACACACACACACACACACACACATACACACACACACACGCACGTACACACACACACACACACAGACACACACACACACACACACACACACACACACACACACACACACACACACTCTTTTCCATGTCTCATGAGGACCAAGTTTGTAATCAAGTAGTGAGTGGTAGTGAGTGTAAATACATCTTTCTTTCTTTTTTTTTATAAAATAAAAAAGATAATAATAATAATAATAATAATAATAATAATAATAATAATAATAATAATAATAATAATAATAATAATAATAATAATAATAATAAAATAGCAATAATAATAATAATAATAATAATAATAATAATAATAATAATAATAATAATAATAATAATAATAATAATAATAATAATAATAATAATAATAATAATAATAATAATATGAAAATGAAATTAAAAAATGAATGAATGAATTAAAAAAAAGAATAAATACAAAATGAAAAAAGTAAAGTAAATAAAAAATTTTTTTTAAAAGCATAAATATATACTAGATTTTTTTTTGGAAAAAAGTAAATGCATCTTCAAACCAAAAATACAAAAAAAAAGTTTCCTCCATGCTTTATGGGGACTTCCAGAAAAAAAAAACAAATTAATGTAATCATAGGGCCGCATCATTTCTATTTTACTAGTGGGGACCTTTATTTATATTTAACCCTTGTGGGGACCTGAATTTTGGTCCCCATAGTGTCAGAGGTCCCCATGGTGTGACTGCGGAAACATATCAAAGTCCCCATAAAGACAGGAATTCAAGCACACACACACACACACACACACACACACACAGTATTCATGGATGTTAGCCTGGAAGGCAAAGTGTATCCTGCTTTATTTTGATGGTCGCTCACAGATGGCCTTTTAATGTTCTACTACAGATCAAGTTTCATGAGTGTAAATGAAGTGAGTGTCTGAGCTATTAGGACACATCAAAGAGGTCAACGTAAACACTTACAAATATACATAAAACTACATGCCTTTTCCTGTATTCTTGTGAATTTGCATCACTTTGTACCTCTTCTTTCTGGTGGAAATATTTTACGCATTTGTCAAACACACATTCCTAAACCCTTTCAGCTCCGGTGAAGAAATATATAATATGTAGAAAAAAAACATCTGGAAATCGCAAAACACGTACAGTTACAAACTACTGGCAAAATACAAAGCAAACCAGGTTTTTAAGACATAGAATAGAATAGAATAGAATAGAATAGAATAGAATAGAATAGAATAGAATAGAATAGAATAGAATAGAATAGACTTTTATTGCCATTTACACAAGTACAATACAGCACAGACACATTGAACTTCCAGTCAGGCAGGTAAACAATAAGAAATAAAGGTGCATGCAGGTAAAAAAAATAAATAAATAAATAAGGTGCTTATATAAATATAGATAAAAAAAATTAAATCCTAAAAATGTACAATTCTAAGACTTCAAAAAAAAGAAAAGGAACAGTGCAGGTGTCCATATAATTAACAAAAAAAACAAAACAAAAGAAAAGTGGAACAAAGGTAAGTTTTTCAAAGAAAATGAGATGGAACAAGAACAGGAGTTGAGAATTAGCACAAACTATAAACTCTATATGCATCACATCAACTGTAAGAATGTAACTGTGTCTCACTGCATTGTAACTGTCAAATAAATAAATAAAAAAATATATATGACAGCCGTCAGAAGAATAAATCTGCAGTTACATATGCCATCATCTTTCATTTTTTTTGTGAGTACATTCTTATTTTCTGACTTCCAACGAATAAAATAAATCTAGAAATGTCAGATTAATAGTACGCTGTCACTACTAGCATTAACGGTACTTTTAGCCTGTTCTAAATGTTGCTTCTTGTTTCTTGACTGTGGGAGTGATCTCATCATGAGGGCCATTAGCTTTCTGCACAAACCTCAGGGGACCAGTCCATTAACCCTTTACCTGCTGAGTAAAGGAGCATTAAGTGAGATTTTCTTTTGAAACGAGTCCTGCAGTTTAAGGACTTATTAGGAAACACTCTCCTTAAAAGCCCAAACAGAGGACATTTAGATGTGAGATGTGGATTGAAAAAAGAAACAGTTACTTTATTTCAAATGCCACAATGAAAACGTCTATAGGATACATTTGCTGATGTGGGCATGTAAAGCTTCAAAAGAAAAAAAAAAAAAAAACAGAAAAAAAACCAAGAAGATGCAGATGTTGTGCAAACATCTCAGAGGTCGACCCTAAAGGCAGGTGAAGGAAGGACTCTTTACAATAGAGCTACATCCAGTCGCCTTCTTGGGGTTGGGTTACATACAAACCACAGTGAAGGGAAGGAGGGCACTGCTGGCCTCTAATCACAGGTAATTAACCTTCCGTGGTTATTGTTCCAGCTTCATTGTGTTGTTAGCTGTTGGAGTAGGTCAGTGAACACAGAGAAGTACACAGCAAAGATTGAATGGTCACAACATCTGATTAGTAGAAGACATGAGGCAGTTAAATCTGTGTGCTTTCTGAGTTTCAATAGTATCTGCTCATACAAAAATACTCATATAAAAGTCAGTTCACTCAAGTAGTACTATATTTAACAAGAAATTTGACACCTTTCTACTTGAATATTCCCATTTTATGCAACTTTATAAGGACATGGTGTTGCACTGTGTATACACTGAGAGCTAAAACTTGAGTTACTTTTCAGATTAAGAGTTATTTAAGATTTTCATTCATTCCAGATCACCACCAAAATCTAATATTTTGTAGCTCTTCCCATTATCACCATACCCTGAAAGTTTAATCAAAATCCATCCATTAGTTTTTGAGTTATGTTGTACACAAACCAACAAACAAATCAACAAACCAACAAACAAATCAACAAACCAAGTATTCAGAGAATGCCTAATCTCAATCTATTTTGTGCCAATCTCAAATTTATATGACAACCCTTTCTTGAATTAGAGCCAATAATGTGATTTTGACCTTTCTTCTAAATGCAACCTTAACCTTTGACCTTTTGCAATGTTGATAATTTCATTATATGTATATATGCGTCAGTGTGTGTAATATTATGATAATATATCCAGTATTGATTAAGTTATAGCGTGATATGTCTATACTTGACACACACAAACAGTGTTACAGAAGGTCATTTTGCAACATGTCACCTTTGACCTCCAGACATCTCAAAAAGGTCATAGGTGATAATATTAATGATAAGAAATCTTCATTTAACATAATTTGGTACCAATCTGAAAGTTCTGTGACCTTCTTGTGTTATAACTAATAATGTGATTTTGACCTTTTAGTTAATTGTGACCTTGACCTTTGACCTTTACTCAAATTGATCATTGCATCTGATGTGCATTAGCTATATGTATATGTCTATGTAATTTCATGGTGATATCTCAAGTATTCATTGAGTTATAGCATGATGTGTCTGTGCAGACATACACACACACACACACACACACACACACACACACACACACACACGGTGATACAATAATTTCGCCTAACCAATGTTGGATGTCGCATTTTACATGTAAAAGGCCTAATTTGTTCCGAGGCCCCCTAATACTACTCCTCAAACCCTTTAAAAATTATAAAACTATACCAATTTTTGATGAAATATGTGTTAAAAGTAAAAAAATAAATAGATTTTAGATTGAATGTATTGGTCTCAGTGGGGAAATGTGTCTTCATTGACTGAACATTCAACATTAAACCATTAAAATGAACAAGACATGCAAATCATTTACATACCATTGCAATTGTTCAATTTCAACATTGTTTGTTGACGGACGTTTGGTGACATATCGATCCAAAGACGATTGGCCTTTGACCACTTTTCATAATCGTCCTAAAATGCACCAAGTATACGTCGTCAAAGTGGGTGATAGCACGACTCATGAACATTTTTTCAGGGTGTTTTTTTTCCCACGAATTCAGAAAGTTGATGAAATTTCACCACCATGACTTTCATTCGTGCTTGATGAAATGATGGCTGCCTCTTCCTCCTGTTTTTATCACCTCCTGTTTCACTTCTATTGACAACGAAGCCCACATCTTCTTTTCATTTGCACTTACTTTGGGCTCATAATGAGTGACGAATACATACTGTTATAAAGTTTAAAAGAGCACACTGGGAAAAACTCACCAAACAGCAGTAAGTCTGTTCTTTATACATGTTAGAACTCTAATGAATGAGGGTCAAAAACTCACGAAAAGCACCATGGGTCGTTCCCTCATAGCCAATGGGATGCTACGTACAGTACATACAGTGCATATTTATGTACATTACTTAGAGTATTGTATATCTTGGGTTTTTTTTTTTTTTTTCGTAAATTGAATTTTCTTTTGTATTCACAGACGAAAAATTTATGTAAAGGTTTTTCGTATTTTGGATTATTCGTTTTCTGGGTCTTTCGTACAGTAAGTTGAGGTATGACTGTATTTGTGAATTCTCAAATGAATCCAGTCGTGCATAAAATATATTGTGTGTATTTTAACGGTGATGCCTGTGGATGCTGTAGAGTTTGAAGTCATGCTTGTCATTTTTGAATTCGTCATTTTTCCATCTGTATTCTGATGGATAAAATACACACAATATATTTTATGCATGAATGGACTCATTTGAGAATTCACCAAAAAATGTACGCACAACTCCTCTTTCTTCATACTTTTGCATATCTTACCTGTGTATCCCTGTGTTTCTGGCTTCTTTTGCTGAATCTCATTTAACCCTTTAGTCCTTACCATCCATTTTGTGCATCCACATATAGGGGTCGGGGCGTCTCAATTCACGTTAAGGCAGAGGGGTAGGGGGAAGGGGAAGAGCTTTATACTTCTTCAAATAGAGATTTTCCAGAAGCAGACTCCAAATGGAGGGGTACAGTATGACAAATTTCCCAGAATATACAATATGAATCTTTTTAAAAATGGCGGCATCTGCGAAAGAAGTACACAAATGTAGTATTTTCACCGTAATTAACTGTTTTTAAGTTGCGATAACTGTTGTATTGTATAAAGTTTGACATTGTCGCAATGTGTAATACACACAATATATGTGACTGCTCAGCACGAAATCAGGCATAAGTCGCTGTTATGCCCAGCTCGTGAAAGAGCATAACAAAAGTAGGGAAGGTCCACACAGTGACAATTAAAGCAATGTGACTTTACTAAAGATAACTTAAATCAAACTTACTCAGGTTATACAAATCAGTCATCAGTAGTGAGGTGTAAGGTGTATGTGTGCATGTGTGGTCAAAACCTAAAGAACCTAACAAACATAATCAAAAGTCAACAGCCATGCAGGAAGGGCAGGTGTCATCAGCCATGCAGGAGGGAGAGAGAGCCATCTTGGTTTCCTGGTCTCCTATATAGGATCCGGCCAGGTGTTGGAAACGAGATGGGCGGAGCCAGACATATCTGAAAATGGAGGGCCACAAACACACACAGAGACAAAATGGCTGACAGCCATCACATCGCGCTGACCCGTTCAGAGCTACAGCCAAATTTAGGCTGGAAGGTGATTTCTTATTTGTGTTTACATTTTATCAAAAAACAGTACCGTAACACCTCTATTTTCAGTTCCTGTGGTCATTACATTGAAATTCAATCAATAAAGGTGTTTATTGAGTCAATTATTTCAGCAGCGACAAAAGTTCAGGGATTGCTGAGCAAAGACAAAGCCGACTTCCACCTCTTTTCGCCGAACAAAACGATCTCCGTTCCATGGGTAAACACCCAAGTGTTCGGTACGAGGTAAAAGCTTATATTGAATGTTCTGTCCAATGGTGTAAGCCAAATGATTGTAATACGTCACACTTCTGTCCTATTATTATAATATATAAAACTTCTGTGACATGTCCATCAGAGTGTCCTTTAACATCTGTGAAAAATTTGTATCAATCGGATACAAATTATTATGCGTTGCTAAGGACTTCCTACCCCAAAACAGTCCAAAACTTTGATGGACAATTTCTCAAAAATGCAAATTGCAAAATATGTCCAAATGTGGATATTAAAATGACCATAACTTTGGTTCTACTTGTGATAGAAACATAATTTTTTCACCATCTTAAACCTTAGTTTCCACTCTACCAAGCTACACAGATAAGTCAGTTTTGATTTCCAGACACTTATGCCTGGTTTCGTGGTGGTGGGTCACATATTTTCTGCACGAATGGACTCATTTGAAAATTCATAAACAGGAATATATTGACAGTTATCTTACTCCATACAAAATGAATGAGGAAAACCTTAATAAACTGAAGACATATTTTTTAACTTTAAAATCCAGAGTGTCTGTTTGCACACTCATTCTTATCACTTGCGGGCCTCTCTGCACTTCATCTTACAGGAGTCACAGGTCCTGATCACCAACAATAGCCTCCTTTGTATGTGTTCTGTTTGGAGTGACAAGGACTGGAAGGTTGTCAGACCTCATACGATACATGGTCGCAGAAGAGCCTCCATTAGGACTTTGTCCCAGTGCTGCCGCCGCTGCAGACTTTCATGTCATGCTATTGTTCCAGCGCTCTCCCCTTGAGAGGCAGACACACAGTGGGTAATGAGGGGTAATTGGTCCAGGGTCAAGGATGATTAATTCCCTTGGTCAGGTGTCAGCTGCTTTTCATACCTGGCTGACTGGACAGACAGGTAGGAGGGAAGGGATGGTGCACACAATATGAGACATGGTAGATGGGCGGGGAAGTGATGTGTATCCAGGTGCACAGACGTACACAAAAAAAAACACAGCTTAGCAAAAACCATGACTAGAATGGACACTTTAGAGCCAGGGTCTCAAACATGAGGCCCGGGGGCTAAACGCATCCTGCCAAAGGTTCCGATGTGGCCGCTGGGATGAATTTACAAATTGCAATAATTCCACAGTCAAGGCTGTGGAACTGATTTTAGTTCAGGTTCCACATATAAACCAATATGATCTACAATCAAATTATAGCAGAAAATAGGATGACTCCATATTTTGTTGTCATATTGATGTGACAATCATTTATACTATGCCCATAAACAATATATAATGACAAGTTCAAATTTCTGTCTTTGTTATAGTGCAAAAAATAACATTAAAATAGGAAAATATTCATACTTATGAACTATTCTGTAACAATAAAATGTGAAAACCCTGAAGAAATATGAAAACCCTGAAATTTCTGAAGAAAATTAAGCACAATTTTAACAATTTAGTATCTTTGTAGTAGATGTGATTCATAATGCATGTGTGTAAATGATAGTTGAGGCATAATAATATTAGAATTGTACTTGTTTTTCTTGAGATATTTCAGTTTTTTAGGTAATTCACACCTTTCTTGTTGGATAGTTTTATTAAAATTTTTTTAAATAAGTATTTTCATTCGGTAATGGGATTTATTTGTACTAAAACAAAGACACATTTTGAAATTTTCTAGGTTATTCTGCTATTATTTTACTGGTTCAGCCCACTTGAGAAAGTAATGATTTGATACCTGTGTTTTAGAGCCTCTCACCCATGCCTCTCAATGGGGATTGGATGATAAAAGAATAAGGATATTTATTTATCTATCACAATTCATATCACAATAACTATCATGAACATACATTGGAATTTTTCCTTTAAGGTTTAAAGTTGTGCAGTGTTTTTTTTATATTGTATTTACATTGTACCTGAAACAATAAATTGATTAATCAGCTTTAATTCATTATAAATGTATTTGATTATGATCTTTCTGATTCAAAGCTTTTTGTCCATAATTTCGTTGCTGCTGAATATTGATTTAAAGTTCAATGCTACTTTATTTGTACTTGTGGTACATTTGTTTTGCAGAAAGAATGATTTAATTTGGCAACAAAACAAAAGACAAACAGGGAAGAGCCAAACTCTCGCTCCCTGTAGGTCGCTGCATGTGCATGCGCCTTCATGAGCACGCATGAAGGACAACACACATGATGCCAGAATCAACACAAAGTTGTGTTAGTTCAGTTCAGTTCAGTTTAGTTTATTTTAAGCACACAAAATCATCAAAAGATCAATTATAATGGACAACAAAACATCTTTGTTGCACTCAAAAATGAGTGGAAAGAAGTAAAACATATAAACTCCCACCCCCTTTTTACAAACTAATAATCCAGCAGCATCTGCATTCTATGACTTAACACATGTTTTTAAATATGTATTAATCCTTTACACAAAAACATCTACAATCATTTATGAGTCACCTCACACAATGCAATTTGTAGAATATATTTATATTCACTTTATATTTACTACAAATACAGTATTTAATAATCATGATAGTCTATATTCATTTATCACTATAAAATCTTATGTTATACATCCTTCTTCATTATAACTGAATGTTCTGTATTTTATTATACCACTTTTATACATCCTTTTAAATACACAAATTGAAAATTCACAGAACATCATGCAAATGAAAGACATCACAGTGAAGCACAAGTAATGAGAACACAGTAGACACTGTAAAACCACAAAGACTCACCAAACACTTTCTACAATAACAATTATATGCTAGTTGTGTTCTCACAATAGCAACAACGACAACAACAACTGAGCAAACTGTTCCTGTACTGAACTGTAGTTCCATTTTAAGTTGTTAGTAAGATAACAACTTGGTTATAAGATAGTCAACATTGGATCTGAATGTGTTGAAGGTTGTAACACATATTGTTTGTAGATGTCACTTGACTTGTTTGTTTGTTGAATATATCTATAGATATTTTTTTATCATCATTGTATCATGACTAATAAAGTTACCTTACCTTAAATTGTTAATGGTCTTTTACATGTTTTTATTTGAATGCTTTTCATTTTAACTTTCTTATGTCTCTTATATAAAGCACCTTGAATTGTTTTACTTTGCCTTGTGATAAGCAACTGATTCTGAATGAACTTGTCATCTAGATGAATGTGTTCCAACACATTTATAGCCAATGAAATGTTAACACAACCATACATGTCTGACTGCAGTCTGAGGTGAATCATGTGTCTTATACTTTTATCTCTCATGTTGTTTTAAGATGTTTTATATTTCATATCTTACCTTCTACATCATATTGTCCATGTTGCATCTTCATAGTTTTGTTCTTCTGTCTTTTATATGATTTTAAGCTTCTCATATTTTTTGGGGTTTTTTTTGCACCCATTACATTGTTTAATGTTTGTACCTTTAATGTAATTTTCTCATTGCATTTTGTACATTGGTTTGATCATATCATTATCTTATGTCGTTTTGGTCTTTTCTGTTTTGACGCTTTACTCTCATGTTATATTTTATTTAGATGCTTATTGTATTTTTTACAACATGCTGTCCATGTTGGATTTTTATGGCATTTTGTTCTTTTGTCTTACATTATTTAAGTCTCCTCATGTCTTGTTACATTTTTTATGTCATTTTCTTACCAGTGCATTTTTTTTATACTGTTAGTCTTGTCTTTCAACATTATAGTCTTGTTTCATTAAATCATTTAAGGCTTATGTTGGCTTGGCTGCTTCATCTTTCACTCTTTCTTTTTAAATTATTGTACTGCTCTAATCATCCATACTGGCTGATATGAAACTTCTTATTGTGATAATACTTTTAACCATATTACCTATTTATCTCTGCCAAAATCCACTCACTCACTGTACATGACAGATTATGTCAATACAAATTTCCAGGGATCATATCTTCCCAGAAACCCAGTTGAAAGGTCACAGTGATCCTCCCCCTCCAACCACGGAAACCAAATTGAGATTGATAGCTGTCCCCCATCCCTCCTACCTCCCCTTCAGCTTGACTGGCTTATCTGAATACTTCTCCATCCATCCTTCCATTCCAACCGTGCAATTTTGGACACTGATTATTTGGAACCTGTGTGTGTGCGACAGTAAATGCAGGGGCTGGTTGGTAATTGACCAAGCAAAGACCGAGACGCCTGCCGTGTAATTGAGCGGGGGCTGAGGGGCTCTTGTGGGACTGAAAGGGTCCAGAGAACCCTCATTGCCCATTAGACCTGGCAGGGGGTCTCCTCCTGTGCCTTTGGACTTCTCCATGAGGTCCGCTGTAAGTCAGGCTTTCTACACTAACACCTTTACCTTTCACATGTAAGTAGCTGTCACATTCTAAAGCCTGTGGACAGTGATGTACGTAATAGATGAAAAACTTATTCGCAGCACTTGTAAAAATAGACCTGTCATTGTTTAAGGGATTAAAGAACTTGAAAGTGACATGTATCTTCATAGCTTTTAAATCAAGTTTTGATTACCTGAAAGCAATAATACTAGGTTGAAATGTGAAATCAGGATATTTTGTCTCCATTTTCAGGGCTCAATAAGAACGTCTGATTGTTCCATAAACTTTTTAATTTGAGCACAGTGCATTGATCAGTAATTGTGACACATTATTTATAATCAAATCACAGCCAAAAACATAACCAAGTCAGTTATGCATCCTTGATTCTTATCTTTTGCAAATTGTTGTCCAAGTATAGACTAGAGCATTACTCTACTTTTTTTCAAGTCGACTTATCCGTCAATAAAGTCGGACGTGTCATGATGACGACATCACATTGTCAGCTGAGGAACAACACAGACACAGAGCTAAAGAGACAAAACAAAACACATGGACATACGTCTGTCCAGCAATGAGCAACTTGTATTAAAGTTCACTGCAACATAACAATGTCCACTGACAAGACACATGCATCAACATTTTAACCCCAACAAAACAAAGGCTAACGTTAGCAAAGAGTTTTCTGTTAATTTTAACTGAACAACATAAGTCGGTGAACATATGTCCACATTTTGTCCGGACCCACATCTCTAAAACCGGACTGTCCAGATGTCTGTCACAGGTCCTCACTTTTTATATTAAGTGCAAAAAGTTTAAGTCAGCGGCCAAGACACACACCACACTGTCCAGGAGCATATTGTCTGTGCTGCTGCTAACTCAGGTTAGCTAGTGAAGGCCTCTTCAGATGACCGTGCCGGGTTTTTTTTTTTCCATCTAAGGTGAAGTAAAAGAGAGTGACAGACACGTGCGATGTGTGTCTGTAACTCTCTTTTGTTTTGTTAGCCCACCGCTACTGTCTTACCTGCAGCAGCCACGTCTTGGGTTGGACAGAAAGAATAACATGTGACTTTTTGACTCCTCCAAATTTAAGTCAACTTGTTCTACGGGAGTCGACGTGTCTGTTAATGCCCTAGTATAGACTATATAACATTTCCAGTGTTGCTTTAATGTTAATATTATAACTTGTGGACGTCATTAGATGGTTATTAATTAGCCAAATGGCTTAAGTGGAAGATTTGTAAAAATGTGTAATAATGAACTGTTTTCCATGTTTATTTAAATTCCCCAAGTATAAACACATTGCCCAGTCAAAAAAAATAATTAAAAAACACACATTCAGTTTTTCACTAAAGTATTTGTAGTTTTGATTACTGGACACATTCACTGTTGCGTCGGCAAAACATTCCATTTTGGCATTTTCACATTGCATTACATTTTCACCAAGATTGATGGAGTCAAGACCTGTGCATGAAGTCTTCATCAAAATAATTTCTCAAGTCTTTGTTCTCTTTTCACAGTCAGAGCCTCCTTATATTGTCCAATCTTTATGCTTCCTATCAAATGGATAGTTTAAGAAATTAAAAGCTACTAATTGAATTAAATAGGGTTTAAGACCTTGCACAAATATATCAAACCTATTAATCACTTCTTGAATTTTTACACAAAGCGTCATAAAAGATAAATATGAATGAACATAATGGAGAAATTCAGAAGATTATTATCCTTTCATTAATTTTTTGAATCACTTGGTCCTCAAGAGGGTTACAGGGGTTCTGAAGCCTGTCCCAGCTACCAACTGGTGTAGGCGGGGTACACCCTGGATGTGGTGCCAGTTCATGCAGATAATTATAATGAACTACAATGTTCACTGAATTAACACAAAAAACAAACAGCAAGGTAACACCACCATGCATGTAGAACTGCAGGAAAAAAATGTTTGACAAAGACCACAATCATACAAGATCCATCCCTGTGGTTCATTGCTCTTACATCTGTCCATCAATGAACAGGTCAGTTCGTAGTTAGGATATGAAATGCAGCATCTAAATGATAAGCTGGTGATATGAAGAACCAGCTTTTTTCCCCCCTATAAACTTTATTTAAGTGACAATAAAACGTATGTACAATAATATACAGTATTTACATTAAGTCATCATAATGTGGGAGAAGGGAGGGGGGTGGGGGTTAAGATTTATGTACAAAAGAAATAAAATATATGACTGACCAGGCAGTATTAGTCAATGTCCTGCCTTTGTTGTGTACATTATAAGTGTGTGATGAAGTGTGTAAAATAGATATGTGGTGTGAGTGAAGTGATGTGGGCTTCTCAGAAAAAGAACAGGCTCTTAATATTTGCACATTAGTGGAAGGGAATAAAAAATAACCATAAATTTTAGGAATTCCTAAGGAGTTACTGGGTTTTGCTTGCCTGTGTTTATAAGTTTAATGTATGCGGGTACGGGTTGGTAAAGTGGACCGTAGAGGACTCTTCACTTGTCAAGTTCTGTTTTGTTGTTATTTGATTTTAGCTGACGTTAGAAGCTACTTTGCTAGCGCTAAATGCCATATGACTCCGTTTTTTTTTTTTTTCAAAAGCCTAGTAAATGTGATGAACTGAAAAACACAGTGAAAAAAAGGACTGATATGGTGGAAGATGGTGATTATCATTCATCAGGAACTACAGTTAAACGGTGAGACCCTAAAGATAAAACATTCTGTATTCAATAAGCGGCTGTCCTCTCCATCACTGCTGGTCTGATGAGTTGGTGCCAGAATCCAACAATTATAGTTCGATGCCTCCCTCACCCTCACTGTCTTCTTGTTCAGCTGACACTTCTGCATCTTCCTCTGTCTCATCACAGATCCTGAATGTCCTTTCACTCTCAAAACTCTTGTTTTCTTGATCGCTGGATCTACTGTTGTATAGTCTGCCATTGTTGTTTTTGCTAAGGCTCACATACGGTGACATCGCCAAAATGCTGCAAACTAGTGCCCTGTATGGGCCTATTATCTGGGCCCCAGCCCGGCCCTGGCCCGAGGGGGTGGAGCCCTAGCCTGGCCCGGTCAGACAAGTTTTCAGAATTCTCAGGCCCGAACCCGGCCCGCCTTTTTTTGTTTGTTTGTTTGTTTTAACCTCCCATAAGAATGTTTTAGCGTGATAGAACGCTATATTCATTGAGTGCGTTCGTAAATTAAATCTGCCACTCTGAAAATGGGATGACGCTCTGCAGTTAGAAAAAACAGCATTCTATTTTTCTGTGAATAACGGTTTCTGACAGATCAATGTGGACATAAAAGAGCAGGTTAAAATAAGGGCTCATGTTTCGATCAGCAGCTTGAGAACGTGGTCTGTGACCGCTGCTGGATCCGCCACATACCCGTTCAAAATGTCTCTGGAGATGTGATCAACCTGTTTTTTTACTGTCATATGACAGAACAGCTTTGCATACAACACACTGAACAAACCCGTTTGGCTCATCTTGAAGAGTTGTAATAAGTTGAAACTTAGTCCAGAACAGAGATTTTCCCTTAGTGTTGTTCACTCTCTTCAATTCACCATTTTCAATCTTTGTGTTTATGTCGTTCTCCATGTTTGTGGTGGGAGTCGGGAAGTCGCGCGAATTGGATAGTGAGGGAGGCTACCGTATGCCCATATAAGGGAGGCTACCGTATGCCCATATAAGGGAGGCTACCGTATGCCCATATAAGGGAGGCTACCGTATGCCCATGTAAGGGAGGCTACCGTATGCCCATATAAGGGAGGTGCCGGGGAGAGCAGCAGCTGCTGCGTTCAATTGTTTCCATTTAAACACAACACAGGTTTTTTTTAAATAATTAAATTGAAAAATAAAAGTGCCCGAGCCCGGCCCGTGTCCGAGGTAATTATACGGTCGTCGACCTGAAGCCCGGCCCTCGGGCTGTCGGGCCTAAGGCTCCAGGGCTCCAGTGCAGGACTCTACTGCAAACGCAAGAGACATGCACAACCAAATACACAAACACATAAAACAAATGTAACACAAGCGCACTGCAAGAGAAAAATGCTGCAATAACACAAAGGAATAAGAAGCAAAAAACGTACAAACCTCCAAAACAAATGCGAAAGAAAAATTATGCAAATATTAAAACACGCAAACTCCCACAACAATTGCAAGAGAGAAACGCCGCAAATTCACTCTACAACAAAACGGGAAGTTCACCAAAATAAAACGGAAAAAGACAGTGGATGAAAACGAAGTTGAAGTTCATTAGTTTAAGAGATTAGCGTGAAAAGGCTTAGAGCAGCAGAGGTATGTAGCTCATTTTAGTGCTGCTCCTCTATTATATCACTGCAGATTATGGCCAAGTGTTTAAAAAAAAAAAGAAAACGTACCTTTTTACGCTATCTCTTAAACTAATGAACTTCCTCTTGATGCACCATCTTCTTCTTCTTCCATTTTATTTTAGTTGACTTCCGTTTTGTTGTGGAGTGGATTTGCACCGTTTCTCTCTTGCAGTTGTTTTGGGAGTTTTTGTGTGTTTTCGTATTTGCAGCATTTTTGTTTCGCATTTGTTTTGGGGGTTTGTAGGTTTTTGCCTCTACTTCGTTTGTGTTATTGCAGCAGTTTTGTCTTGCATTTGTTTAACGTGTTTTGAGTTTTTGGTTGTTGCATCTCTCTTGTGTTTGCAGCATTTTGCCGATGCGGTACGTTTGTCCCCGTCGGCCACCGTACTCACACTCATGACGTCACGCTACGTCGTCTGCAAAACTTCCGGTTCGCTTGGCACTGCCAGCCAGAGTGAAATTTTATTTTAACGTAAACTTCTCGTTTGCGTGTTGAAAATTAGAACAGGTAATAGGGAATTAATCTGCTATTCTACATTTAGTTCACCTTTAAGATACCATGTTTTTCAGCCAGCACCATAGCCTCTCAATAAAATGCTCCTCTTTCCATTCTTGTAGACTAAGGGCCCCATGCTGTGCACACAAAAAAAAAAAAAAAAAAATATATATATATATACATGGCCATTTGGTTTCCCTTCCATCTGACTTGTGCCAATTGAGATTAGAAATGGCCTCATTATTAGTGCTCCACTGACACCGCCATGTTCTCTGTCCCAAACTACCGCTTCATCTACATGATGTAAATTCAGTCATGGGGCAGTGAATGGACAGCCCAGAGAGTTAAACAGGCAGTGTTATTACAGATGCTGTCTGCCAAAGACACGATGTAGAATTAATCACATCATTAATCACACACTGGGGGAGACATGCAGGGCTTAACCAGTATTTGCATGTAAACAGTAGAACATTCTCAAGCTTATACAAAAAATAACAAATAGTAGAGGAAAAAAAATTTCAATTCAAATATTTTTATTGTTATGACCAAATATATCTGCTTTAATATTTATCACCATGATGTATTACCCTACTAGTATCAGAAGTAGGCAAAATTCAGGAAATAAAAATACTGAGAAATATACACTCAACCACGATAAATATAAATTTTGTGCCAGATTTACAGGAATTTTGAGAGTTTGTTTCTTATTGTCCTTCCCTCTTAGTGTGAGTCTCCATGTTACAACTAGTATTTCAATTTAACCATAATTATTATTCAATTGTACTTCTCTAGGCTTTATTGAAATAGAATTAGACTTCTCCTGAAACTGTATTCCACTGCATTGTAAATATTTTTGTAAACTTTACAATGAAAGCTAAAAACCATGACAGTGGAAATCTGTAAACTCTAAAAATAGTTTGATACTGTTTATATGACACTGAATCACTGTGAAAAAAGTTTATCATGAAAAAGTGGGTTTTTTCTTACTTATTTTCTCATGAAAAAAATTATTTTCCTACTGTTGTATTTTTTAAACAGAAAAATGCCATCATACGTATAACATTCAATACTGTAATTTTGACATTTCTTGAAAATCCCCCCCTCCCACAGTTTAATGTACATTTTGTTATACTGATAACAGCAACATGCTGCAGTACTTATAACAAATGCACGACTATTTTTGCATGCATTGCATGTAAAAAAAATTTGTTTCTACCTGTAGCGTTCTGGTAACCACAGCTGCTATATTTAATAAAAAGGAAAAATCATATACATTTTCCAAGTAAAACAGGATACTTTTTAAGTGTTAAAAGTTTAGTTTTTTACAGTAAAGCATAGAATCAAGCATATTTTTAAACCGTAAATATAACTTGGTTAATAAACATTTTTTCTGTAATTGAGGAAAATGTTTTTACCGTAAATTTACCATCATGTTTCAGCAACCACAGCTGCTGGAATTTTATTGTAAAAGTCCTTTTTTTTTTTTTAATTTATTCTTTTTTTTTTTTACAGTGTGTACTCAATACTTTGAAGCATGGTCCAGTAGCTAAAATATAACCTATATAAATACATTTGTAGTTGGTAAGTCACCAACACAAACTTTTAATTTGATGAGACATTTCTTTGTGAAGAGGATACTGTTGAATCCTCAGTGTTTCCAGCTCTGTATTTAATAAGGTTCCAGCCGCCTACAGTAGACCAGGACATTACCTACATGTGCTATAGAGACGTTATTCAGCTGGATATAATATTGACACACTCATCACTTTTCACTACTGTTAATTCCAATCTTTATCCCACTAACTCTGTTATTAAAACCACCCAGAGGAACTCGCTACCTACAGTAATAATAAAAGCCTGATTAGTTGTAGCAGCTGATTTGTGCCCTTGGTAAGTGATGTATATTAGTTCTAAGGTTAGGAAAAATAAAAACTCCAGGGATACTATTGGTTAATAAGTACAAGTATGGCTAAGATACCTCTAAAACCTTTGATGTTATGCATATAAAAACTTAACATTTTACATTCATAAACATCCTGCGCCCCATTGGAAATAACTCAAGGAAAATATAGAATTTACTTTTTGGAAATTTATTATATGCAACTTCAGCCAAGCAAAGTGTGGTCACAAAGTTAGTAGATATTCCTCTAACTTTTACAGCATATTCAACAGTGTTAGTTGTATTTGATAGTATTTCAAGAAGGTGTAGTTGCACCCACAGAAAACAATAAGGTAACAGCACATAACAGAGGTACACCATCGTCCAATACCAATATACCAATATATCAATATAATACTACTTATACCCAAGACCCAGAGGAAAGAGCTGTACTGCAGCGATGAGGGTTCTTGGGACTGGCACAGTTTACTGTTTGTTGTTGGACAG
Source organism: Siphamia tubifer (assembly GCA_020466265.1). Lineage (NCBI taxonomy): Eukaryota > Metazoa > Chordata > Actinopteri > Kurtiformes > Apogonidae > Siphamia > Siphamia tubifer. The sequence goes on along the minus strand of CM035794.1, from coordinate 71,045,198 downwards.
ACCCTGCAAACGGTGATGCTCCCTAAGCCTGTAGGGGAGAAGGGCAAGATGATGAGGTGTTACAAAACTTTATTATCATCCCATGACACATGCAAAATAAACTGTGCACTTAAATGAAATGACTCTCAAACACAGTATAAAGAAATACAGTTGTCAAATATTCAATATTAATATCCCTCGTTTTATGTTAAGGGTCAATTTGGCCCATTACAGTTTTTTTGTTGACCAAAGTACTGGTTATATCACATATGCCTTTTGTAATAAACGTCCAAAATGTCATAACTTTTTAATTTCATTTTGTAATAATGCTACATTTTGGAATAAAATTTACCGCATCATGTAATAAGTCATTACATTTTGCATTACAAAATGCACTTGCAACTTTTTTTATTCTTTAGACAATGTAATAACATGATGCATTACATAATAACAATTCTAAAACATAGTTTATTTGTTTGTTAATTGTATTTTACTTTAATTTGGGCATGCATATTAGACGGAATTTGCCAGAAAACCCCCTTGGGTCTTAAGAGGTTAAACAATGTAAGTGTCTTCTGCTTGTTTATTGAGCTGCTGTGACCAGATAATTTATCCACTAAGATTCATTTTAAACAAATATAAAATTGCCTCAAAAGGCTAAACAAACTAAATTTATATTTCCAAAATATTTCTGTAATTTCAAATTGTCCTTATTTCTAATATGTTTAATTACCAGCCAAGACATAAACCATTTGGAATGTTTCCCAAACAGCTCCTTGAGTTTTAATGTCACACCACCAAAGCAACGGTGCTGCAAAATGTAAAAAAATGTTACATAATGCGGCAACATTTATTACAAAATGCTGCAGTTTATTAAAAAAATGAAATGAAAAAGTTATTACATTTTGGATGTTTATTACAAAATGCGGCTCAACATGGTTGCAACATTTTTCTGTCAGTTGGATTATGTCAAAAAGCAGGAAACGTACTTACCTGACAGCAATGACTTTGATGAACCCAGAGGCATCGTTTGGGTCATAGTCTCCCTGCACATCCATGCTGGTTAAAAAAAAGAAAGACAGGTAAGAGGTAAGGGTTCAATACAGACCACATTTTATGTGTGTGTGTGTGTGTGTGGAAGGAAAGCATAATAGAAAAGTAAGTATAAGGAAAACAAAATGATGCCAATGTTTGGTGTCAGTGCAGTAAACAGAAGTGACACACTGGGATAACTGGATCATTGATAATCTGCTCTTTTGAAATGACGTTACGATCAATTTTCGTCTGAATGCTCTTCTTGGCATTGTTTGTCCTGAATAAATGAGAATCAATACTGGAGAATGAAAACACAATCCTGTACAAAAAAAACACAGAAAGGATTCACATAACACCGTTTTAAAATCACATCATATCAAGTGTGAGCTAAGTGGAGAAAAGACTTTGTAATCAGGTGTTTCTGTCTTTTACTTTATCCACAACAACAACTGGAAAAAAAAAAAAAAAAAAAAAAGAAACGCTCATTACGGTTGGTGTTGTTTAGACAGCTCGGATGCTCCCTTCTTAGTGTGTAACCAGTGTTTCACAAAGTGTCCATGTGCTGTGTAATTACAGCAGTTTCTACCTGCCGTGCTTAATACACTCCCTCGCTGAGTCTTTGCCTCTATTCAACACCCCCAACTCAAATGTAGAGCTTGCACTTATTCTTCAAAAGCACTTAGCAAAAGAGGAAATTGCCAACAGATGATAGGATAAACACTATAAAAAGAAAAGACGGACAACTAAATCATCAACTCTCAATACACGGCTCCCTGCCCAGCACCTGAACACCATTATGAGTGAGTGGCTTCAAAGAATATGCTAGTCTTTGTGTATCTGTGCAAGCATGTGATATTTTGTACATTTGTCTCAAGAAACCCTGCGGTCTAATTGAGAGTAGAGAGAGGCAACAGCGAGGAGGGTGACATTTCAGTCTCAGATGGGTGCAGTGACAAGCTGTATTACCACTGTGTTAATGATGCCGTTTACTGATGCCCGTGGAGGGCCAACAGGATGTCAGCGGGGGTTTTCTGCTTAATCTGGTCTCGGTGTGTGATTATGTCAGGTTTTCATATAGTAGCAAATGAGAGTCTGATGTTTCCAGGTGCATCAGACAGGTACAGTACATGTTTAGATTAGAGCAAAGGTGTCAAGCATACAGACGGCTCCAATTTAGCCCAAAGATTACACATCTATGGCGTCAGAAAACACATTTTAATTCAGGAGTCCCGCACAGGACAATGTCTCAAGTGATCTCAAGTGGGTCAGACCAATAAAATAATTAGCTCTTTTTTTCTTAGTGGGGGAACAAAAAAATTAAAATTAAATAAACATTTTTCACAATAAAATGTGAATAATCTAACATTATTCTGTCTTCTACTAAATGTTTACACACACACACACACACACACATATATATATATATATATATATATATATATATATATATATATATATATATATATATATATATATATATATATATTTATGGGGATAATTATTATTGATGGGCATCTATGTATGTGTGTGTATGTGAATGTGTATGTATAATACATGTATTTCTATTCTATTATACTATATTATATATGATACTCTATGATCATAAAACTTGTATTGTTATTGCTGGTGTGAATATTGATACAGTTATCTCATGGTGATATATAAAACCTTGATATTGTGATGTTGTGTAATGTATATTTTTTTTAAATTGCTGACACTCTCTTCCCAATGGCTACTTTATTACAAACTTGGTCCTACTGAGACACGCAAACAAGTATATGTGTGTGTGTGTCGTGAGAGAGAGAGAGAGAGAGAGACAGAGAGAGAGAGAGACAGAGAGAGAGAGAGAGACAGAGAGAGAGACTGCATTTGAGACAGATTTGTTTGGTTTTTGTTTGGACTGTTTGTAATGAGCTCTTTCATATAGGTCCATCTGTCGGTGGCCCTGAGGACTTCACGATCCTGAAACACAAAACCTCTGTCACACTCATGGTTCATCAAATCTTTTTTAGTAGTTGACCGAGTTGTAATTTATCTTCCATCACATTTTTAGAACTTAAAAAAAAAAAAAAAAAAAGACAACTCAGAATTAGACAAGGGTTCTGCATGTTTCAACAATAGTAGACTTTTTATGACCATTAACAATATAATTCCAGACCTGTTTTGGTTTGTGGTCAATTTATGAAATGTTCTGCACTATCACACACTGCAAGAGAAACAGCCCCTATTGGTGGCAGTTAAGTAGCAAAACCAGTTTATTTATCTCTAGTTTTGAAACTTAAAAACCTTTTATTATGAGAAAAGACCAGGGAGACCCTTTCCAAAAAAAAAAAAAAAAAATCCCAGAGTGAATGCACAGTATAATCCCACAACAACAAAATCCACTTTGAACTGTGGACTTGTTCCTGTTGTCAAACCAGGGTAAAGTGGAGAATTGCTGACTGTATGACTTGTTTCCTTGTCTCCTTCTCTCTGACCTGCCTAACTAGCATGACTCCCTGGTTCTTTTCTGCTAAAAGCCCACTGAAATCACATCTCTCCTCTGGCTGAAAACGCCATTAGCTGTGTGACTCCAGGGTAAAACTGAAGTGTGTGAGTGAAGTGGATATGGAGAGGCATATGGAGGGATTTTACTTTGGTCAGTGCTCAGCCTGCCCAGAAGGCATCAGGGGTCAGCCTTCTGAACAAACCCACTGTTACCACGGTTAAGAGGAACGAGATTGTCAGATTGTGTGTGTGTGTGTGTGTGTTGGGAGTTGGGGGTGGGTGGGGGGTTGCCCTCCAGGAACTGAGCATGACACTTCTCTGATGTCTTTATGAGGAGAGCTCAGTTTAGTGTGCTGATGTGGGGGTCAGAAGAGAACTTGGGGGAGCTGACCTAACAACAGGCCGACTGGTGAATATGTGGAAGAGTTGAACTGTGGCCGCAGCGGCCAAACACAGCTGCCGAGTCCCAACAAACACACACTTTCATACACAGACACATGGCGTCTTCTATTTTACAACCACACTGCACAAAGATGATCGCAGTGACACTTTAAAGGGATAGTTTGGTATTTTTCACATTAATCTGTCTTTACTCTGGTGACTTACCCCCGACAGGGTCCTGTGAGTCGAGTTCTGGTCTGGTTTTGGTCAAAGTGAAAGTAGTCCCGGCAGGTTTCAATGCGCGTTGTCACTGCTAACAGCTGTGCACCTGCACATAGCAGCTGCAAACACTGCCAAACAACTGATGAAAGTAGTTTGTTAAGACGCACAGTTGTTAGCAGTGACAACACGCATTGATTGCCGTGGGGAGCATAAGTCTCTGGCTCATGGGGCCTGAGATCAGAAAATTAATGAATGTCATGTTTCATATACTGAATTCTATGTTTTTTGTCTTTATTGTTATGTTTTAATTAATTGCCAGGACCCTTCTGGCAGGGGAACCTTTTGGCTAAAAATGGGTGCAGTTACATTTTCCTTTTCTGTAAAATGTTTATTAATGTACATTGTCCCTCTGTAGCAAATAAAGGTTAATAATAATAATAATAATAATAATAATAATAATAATAATGGTATTCAATGGGAAATAAAATGCTAAAATAGTATCTGGTTTGTCATGTGTCCTGAATCACACACATGTTGTACCTCATAATAAATGTGCGTTTCAACTGCTTCTGTTAACCAACGGCTGATTCATTTGTGAGTAAAACGCGTTAATAATTTGGACTACACGCCTGGCGCCAGACTCCAGACCACAGCTGAGCGGAGTGTGACGTCACATACACATTGTAGTCTCTTACTAAGCCCACATAAAACCTAATGTCACATTTGTCTCCCATCAAAAACAGGTAGTCTGCCTATGACACATCAAATATTTATTATTAACTGCTATCATATGTGAATTTCAGAGCACTTGTCAAATAGAATCAGAATTTATCTCGACTCCCTCCATTCAAATGTTTTGCGAGCTAAGCACCCATGGACCAGAAGTAGAAGGGCGTGACTTAACCTCCTCATTGAAAGAAAGTAGCTCCAAGCAATTATGAAGTGTGAGTTTTTGTTCTGCAAATAAATCACTCATTCAAACACATATTGCTTTGAGATGAAACACATTTTACCCCAGAAAACCCGCTGGTGGTAAGCCACTGTGGGTGTACCAGAGTAAAGACACTGATCCTATGTGACTATCCCGTTCATTCCTTTGTGATGCTTACCTGACCAACTCTTCATTATACAGGGACTTGGGTGACTCGCGGCCCAGGATGTAGACCTGACCCTTGAAGACAGACAGCTGTACTTTGCCCTCCACGTTTTCCTGAGACTTATCAATGCAGTGGCGTAAATATTCACCCTCGGGGCTGTACCAGAAACCTGCAGAAAATAAAGACTTGATTCAATTACATACCAACACATTTTAGTTTTAGTGCTTTTTTTTACATTGCACCCTCATGCTTTAGCTCAGTGTCTTTGATCGAGTCGGCTACATTTGCTGTGTATGCACTCTAGAAAATTAGAGTCACTGATTTGTATTAATGCTCCATAAAAGTGTTTGGATGTGAAAAAGGTCATCAGACACAACTCGGTATGTAATAAAGATGTATAGTTTCAAGTGTATTTTCATTTTTCTGTATTTTCAATAACAAATGAAAAGGCAAGAGCAGATCTTGTGACCCCGGACCTCCTCCCTCTCCTGTCTGGTGGATGCCCCCCCCCCCCTTTAATTTATAAATGGACGTTCATCTATAGCCTGTCTGTCCATGGGAGTGGATCTCTCCTTCAGTGTGGTTTCTTCTTTTTCTCACTGGGTTTTGAAGTTTTTTCTTTCCGAGAAGGAGGGTCTAAGGACAGGGGATGCAGTCGATAGTATTTCTGTAAAGCCCTGTGAGACGACTTTGTTGTGATTTGGGGCTTTATAAATAAAATTTAATTGAAAAATGAATTGAATCTTACTAATACTCCCACCTGGTGACACAACATTTTGCCCTTTTCCATCACCCATACCCTCTTAACTTTCAATCTTTTCAAAAACTTTGAAAAATTGTGGGAAATGAAAGGCACATGTAAATAACTTGTGTGAAATTTGACAAGACTCAGATGAATAGTGTCTGTCACAAACCTAATGATCCTGATCAATGCTGGTTTTGTCTAATGTTTTGATGCTTAAGAAGTGAGAGGCTACTTGCTGCATCAGTTAGAGTTAAAATAACCTGTTACAGCTGAAATATCATGGTATTTACCGATGGAAGGATCTCAACTATTGCCTTAGTTAAATCCAGGCAGTTACTTTAGTTATTTTAGCCAAGCTGTATATTTAATTCTAACTGCTCATTTCTGGAAGATCACAAAGACTGGACGATGCCAGGACTGATACGGATCATCAGGCTTGTGACAGAATGTTTCAGATAGAATGAGAAATAGTTTTCACACCATCAAATCCAGATTATAATCTGGGATGTGATGAAGACTTGATGCGGTCTGGTTCTCAATTATTAATAATCACCATTGAATGTGACTATGGATGGAAGAAATATGTAAAACCTTACTGTGACATTGCATAAGTATTATATGGAAAAAGAAAAGATGTCAAAGTGAATGTTTCTTGTAATTAAAACCAAAAGTGGTGTGACTTTTTTTTTTTGGCTGGGCAGTGGATATTGTATCATCCTCATTTACTGCTCATGTTAATCCTTATAGTACACAACAGCAGAAAGGCCTGTGGTGGTCAAGCTTTTTGTTACTTTTCATTTCTGTATGACATGTCATGTCAGGTTTTATGATATAAGGTTGCCTGTTGTAAACTCCTGCCAGACAAAAATATAAATACATATTGCACTTGGTGACTACTGGTGACATGACAACTATACAAGGTTATTAGAAGTGATTGTAATTAGACTGTGTGTGTCATGGAATATCATATCAGAGCAGTTCAACACAACACACCTTATCTCACATCTCTACATGCAAGCAGAGTCTTGCACGTTTACTCTAAACAAATATATTCAACAAAATTAATAGATCTGTAACTATATATATTTACACTGCCTGGCCAAAAAAATAAAGAAAAATAGCCACACATGCAATATTTCACTGCATTAACTTTGGTTTTGATTACAGGAGACATTTACTTTGACATCTTTTTTTTGCCACATACAGTAATGCTTATGTAGTGACACAATAAGGTTCATTATCGTATTTTTTCCATCCATAGGTACGTCCGCCAAAGAGGTTATGTTTTTGTCTGTTTACCTGTCTGTGTGTCTGTTAGCAAGATAACTCAAAAAGTTACAGATGAATTTAGATGAACATTTTCAGGAAATGCCACAGTGCCACAGTTAAAAATTTAGGAGTTTTATTTGATCCAGATCTTTCATTCAAAATGCACATTAACCAAACTTGCAGAACAGCGTTCTTTCACCTGCGCAACATTAGCCAAAATTAGGAATATTCTGTCTAAAACGACTGCAGAAAAATTAATTCATGCATTTGTTACATCACGATTAGATTATTGTAACTCCTTACTTGTAGCGTGTCCTAAATATTCCCTAAAAAGCTTCAACTGGTTCAAAATGCAGCAGCAAGATTATTAACAGGATCAAATAGAAGAGAACACATCACCCCTGTGCTCCAAACCCTTCACTGGCTACCAGTTGAGTCTAGAATTGAATTTAAAATCCTCCTCCTTACATATAAAGCCATTAATGGTATGGGCCCCTCTTATCTTAAAGATGATCTGGTTCCGTACCAGCCCAATAGAACCCTTCGTTCTCAGAATGCAGGTTTATTGAAAGTTCCTAGGGTTTCTAAAAGTACAGTAGGAGTTAGAGCCTTTAGTTATCAGGCCCCTGTCTTATGGAATCAGCTTCCCTTTAATATTAACTAGTCACCTGGTGTGTGTACCAGCCCCCCTTCCTGCATTTATAAATGGACGTTCATCTATAGCCTGTCCGTCCATGGGAGTGGATCTCTCCTTCAATGTGGTTCTCCTCAAGATTTCTTCTTTTTCCCACTGGGTTTTGAAGTTTTTTCTTGCCGAGAAGGAGGGTCTAAGGACAGGGGATGCCTGGGACTTTTCATGTATTTCTGTAGTTGATTGTGTTTTTGTAAAGCCCTCTGAGACGACTTTGTTGTGATTTAGGGCTTTATAAATAAAATTGAATTGAATTGAAATGTTGATACTGGCACAATGAACAAATGACTACATTGTTGTCTTAACTGGTGGTGGTGGGGGGGGTCTTTTATGCGGTATGGCCTATCCTTCATTTACGTCAATTATTGGGGGGTGGGGGGGCTGATGTTGGTGCACTCAGAGTGCTTTTCTAGTTGCATTAATTTTTGATCATTAATGATCGAGCATCAGGACTCTGCATCAACCCTTCTTCATCCCAAATTCAAGTCTGTACTTTTTAGACGCTCATCCATGTATGAAAATGATGTCTGATGTTCCCTGAAGTATTCAGTCAAATGCCTGATGACCCTGATCAATCCTGGAGATATTCAATCTTTTACACTTTAGACACATGAGGAAACATTTACTGCATCAGTTAGATTAAACAACTTGTTACAGCTGAAACATTATGAACCACTGCAATACTTTCCCATGGAAGGATCTGAAGAATCTGCTAAGATATATATATATATATATATATATATATATATATATATATATATATATATATATATATATATATATATATATATATATATATATATATATATCCTGGCCAAAAACAGTTGCACATGTGATATTTCACTTAAAATGCATAAAATAAACAATAAATAAAATGCATCAACAAAAAAGCATAGGCTATATACCTATGTATATACCTATGTATATATATATATACACAAACACACAATGTATATGGTTCATAATTGACAAAAAAATTTAAATATATTTTAACCTGCCTATGCTTTTTTGTTGATGCATTTTATTTATACTACACAATGTAACATCAGATTATTAGTATTTTTTTTTTACACATTTACACATAATTGTTCCAACTAATTGGAGCCTGATCTCTTTATCATGTCTACATTGACATAGTACATCCTGTGATTTGATCTGTTGTGTATAAATTCATTCAAGAGATGATTAAACATTAACTATGAAAAACATCTACATTTATAGTTTTATTTAAGTGCATCAAAAGGGATTCCTCTCCTAAAGAATCAACTAACAGGGTTTGTTTATTTCCCACTATTTCTGTGCCTTTAGACTAAATCTTACTGCAGATGATTGTCATGCAACCTTTCTTCTCTTCTCATTTTGCTGAAGTGGGCTGTCGATCTCTGTCAGAGACAGATGGGTGGGGGACAGTGAATGTACAGAGGTCAGGAACGCCCCACTCAGCGGGGGTCCTCCTCTCATCAGCAGCTGACCTCAACCTCATCATCTGGTCACGTTCAAAGACACAATCCTAGCTCATTTTGGCAAGTGTCAAACACTGAGACTGAGACTGAGACACACACACACACACACACACACACACACACACACGAGACAGAAAGAGACAGTGGGTTTTACATGTAGTCTACAGCTGCACCTCACTAGGAATGTCCCATATGATTGCACAATATGTGACTACATCTTAGGTTTACATAATTTATTTTCATTCATTCCTGTATGATGTGTAAAAGTCTTGCTTTTGTAAGTTGGTAATGTGAATATATGCAGCTTATTTCAATACAAACTATGACAGGGGTGTCCAAATCCAGTCCTCGAGGGCCAGTGTCCTACATGTTTTAGATATTTCCCACTTCCACATGATCCAATAAAATGAACAAAAATGAATAATAAACTGACAAAATAAATAGTAACATGAAGAAAGTAAGACACACATGGAGCAAAATTAAAGAAAAAACAATAAAATAAAAAGTACAATGTAGAAAAATAAACAATGAGCAACAAAATGAACACAAACTTTGTGTCTTACTTTCTTCATGTTAATAATTATTCTGTCAGTTTATTATTAATTTTTGGCCATTTTTTTGGTTCATGTAGTTGCTTATTTTAATACTTTTTTACTGTGGAACTGCTAAATTCTCAGGAGTTAAGGGGTTAAACTGAATCACGTGGAAGACGGAAATATCTAAAATATGTCGGACACCGGCCCTCGAGGACTGGATTTGGACACCCCTGATCTCAGACATCCATTAATAACTGTAAAAAAAATAAAATAAATAATAATAATAATTTAAATGGCTTCAAGAGACAGAAACCTGAATTCAGATTCAGTTTCTCATACAATATATATATATATATATATATATATATATATATATATATAAAACATGCGTTACACGAGACCTGGTGTGAAGTACCCTAAGATCAATGCAGTACATTTGATATTGTCTGCACAAAACAATTAAAGTCATTTGGAGTGCATGCTGAGTTGAGGCAGGCCAAACTGTAGTGGGGCTGCACAACTTAATGAAAAAGTCATATTGTGATTATTTGACAATATTAAGTACATTCCCTTGGTGATAAAGGAGAATATGTATAATATTTTCAAGTAGTATACAAACTTAAAGTTGTGTGTTGCAAAAGTATAGCATCTTTGAATTTTTCTTTTTTTTTTTTTTCCTTCCATAGTACCCTTCTCTGCTGAGTGTTAGTGAATCTGATCCAAATATTACCAGATAAAACAGACGTTAAATCATGGCCTTTTGTTATTCAGGAATTGCACATACTGATAGAGACTACAATCCAATTAACTGTGCATAAATGGATCAAGTCTTTTTTTAATATTACTTATACATTTCCTACATTTTACTTTGATAGGCAAAATTACAAAAGTAAACGCATGATGAAAATGAAGGTAAATATCCATGTTTTATACGCCTTCCTCCTGCTAATGCTTGCTAAATTGCTGTTACTATCCCCAATTGCTGCTAACTGGTAATGAAACAGTGGAAATCTGTGCACCATTAATGCAAAACAGATGTAAGACAGGTGGATTGTTAAAATAAGCCACAGTGTGAACCGTCTGTTATCTATCCGCAGACTTTAATCTCCAGCACCATTAACTGTGTGTTTGCTGCCGTCTCTGGAGGGTATAAGTGAAGTGGCCTAGTATTCAGTCTCTAATGGCACTGATCCTATTATGTGGATGAAGGTGCAGGGGACTGGAGAGCAAGCAGAAGGAAGGATTAACACACCTGAGCTAAGAAAAGCTTATGCTTCACTCATGCGCACACACACACACACAATGATTGTGACAATGTAATTTACGTCATTTATGTGTAAACATAGGGTTAAATACAGAAATGTGTCTGAATGCAAAATGTAAAACCTGCCTATTTCATTAAGCATCATTTAATACATTAAATACAAACAGCTATGTTCTTTTTTCTCCTTTGTTCTTTGTGGTTTATCACCATTCCTAACAATATTACCCTCTGTATTTTGCATTTTTTCCATAAAAATCTGGTATTTTCCTCTATTTAATTTATCATTTGTGTAGATGTTCATAAAAGCTAAGATTAAAGTTCATAATTCTATCAAAGACAGAGACAAACTGAAGAAATAGTGGCTTTTTTGGCTACAATATCAATGACCAAATGTAAAATAAAGTGTCCCCATCCACTTTCATTCATCAAATTACATGTGTTTTATTGGTGAGTAAATGTTATAGAGGAAGTCTGTGTGTCCACGTTCGCTACAGAGCCTCTGAATGCTCAAATGGGTCATATCTGATGACCCATGACAAACTGTATTTTATACCAATTATTTACATGTGTTGGTAGGATTAGTGGATCAACAGGTATTAAACATTTTAGATCTGTAGATTGTTTTTGTTTCCAGCTGCTGTTTGGGTCTTTAATTACTTTATTTTATTCATTCATTATAGTGTATGTACAAATGTCACTTTTTTTTAATATTTCTGTAATTTCAATAGACTTTCAATGACTTCTTAATTACTTCCACTCTAAACGTATCAGTCAATTATTTTCTCAATTGATGCTTTAGTTTGTAAAATATTTCAAAACACATTTCGCAGAGCCCAAGGAGCCATAATTTAAAAAAAAAAATCTTGTTTGATTCATATTTTTACAGAACTGAAAAAAGAGAATATGCACCTCAAAGCTTGAATCAGAATTTTTTTTAGCTCTTTTCTTTAAAAAAATGTTTGCATTTTTTTTAAACATTTGTTGTTTAATAACCAATAGCTAACTCCTTAATTGCTCTGGCTTTACTTTTTTCTAATCTATCATATATATATATATATATATATATATATATATATATATATATATATATATATATATATATATATATATATATATATATATATATATATATATATATATATATATATATATATATATATTATTCTTAATATTCTATTCTTATTTATTTAATTTTTTTTAATTATTGTGCATTTTGTAGCAAAATAACTCAAAAAGTTGTGGACACATTTGGCCGAAACTTTCAGGAAATGTTGATACTGGGACTGGCACAAGGACAAAATTAGTATATTTTGGTAGTGATTGGTGGGGGTATGTGGGGAGGGGCACACATATGAGTTTCATTCGATTGATCGAGGCAGAAAGTCGAAGTGAAAGTGAAATCAAGCACTTATGTGAAAGGTACAATACAAATACATTTAGATACATTTTTTGATTGAATGCAAGAAAGCATAATATTAGCTGACAGTAACTAAATGACAGGAAAATACATACTACATACATATTTAACAGGTTAAGCACTGGAGTCATTTACCGTTGTAGATCAGTTCAGAGATCCTGACTCCAAGTCCTTGTTTAATTCGTCGAACTTCTTTGTCCATAGTGAGGATTTCGATGTCCAAATGTGCCTTCCACAGAATGGTGCCTCCTGGTGTTTCATAAATCCCTGATAAATACAACAAAAACACAATAAGAATTATAAACACTTTATTTCAACAAGTGGTTGCTTTTGTGGCTTCAGGAAAATTAGATTAAAGACTTTAAAAGACAATTCAGGGGAAATATTAGGACCACGTTTCCAATAAATATTACATCTGAAGGAGCAAATATTTACTTGGGCTTAACCCTTTGTTGGTCACACTATAAAAATCACAATAGTTTTTTGTGTTTGTTTGTTTGTTTTGTTTTTTTGCTTTTTCCACCTCACAGGGACTATTATAACATGAAACAGAATTTTTTAACTGACCCGAAATTCAACTAAAAGTATTAAAAGTAAAAAAAAAAATACTCTTTCACCAATCTTACCAACATAAATATTTACTTGGTTCAAATTTGATGTATTAACCCTTTGTGTTTGTATCATTAGCGATTAGCATTAACGATTAGCATTAGCATTTCATGACCCTTACTATCATCTCTAGCATTTGATTCAGCGTGTTCTCAAAAAATATTACATAAATAGCGAAATATTTCTGAAACATGATGAGGATTATTTATGCAAAATAGACTCGGTAAAAGTTAACAAAATGGAAAAGGTATTGTCACGGTTACCATTTTCTTCGTTGGTGGTATATATACTAGCATGACCTGAATACATATACTTGACAGTGCCACCCAGTGGTGGTTTTGTGCATTACATGCTTCTTACAAAAGGGGGCGATTGCCCAAGAAGTTTGGTGTCAAAGGACTTAAATTTAGAATAGATATCAGGGTGCAAAGTTACCTCTTCTTGTCCAGGATCACTTTAATATTAAACATGATGTTTTGAAATCATTAAATATCTGTATCTGTATGATTTTCATATGAGGCATGAGTAAAATTAACATTACCAATTGCAACATTATTATAAAATAAGAACAAAAACAGATTAATAGTAGCCAGACAAAAGGTGACTCATGATATCCCACATTCCATCACTAAGTACTTTAGTTTGATTTTAGTAATTTTATCATTAATTGTTAGCTTTCTCCTCCAATGTATTTTACTTCTGATTTTATTGTAAATCACTTTGTGAATTATTTATGTGATAAGTGCCATGTAATCCAACTTTATTACCATTATTTGTATTGTTGGATTAATTCATTCAGTCCATTTCACTTACAAAAAAGGTCTGTAGGACTTGTAGCCTTCTAGAGTTTCAGGTGATTTTTTTAATGCCAGTGCCAACTTTTCAATAAACAAAATGGAGGATAATGTGTAAATTAGTTAGATGTTTGAATGCTTATTTTGACATAAAACACGATTTTGATATGAGCTATGCTGATGTACATTACATCACTACAAAGGACATTAGAGTAATTATTAAATGAATAAACTACTACATTTTTAAAATTCTTAATAGTGTCATCAGCAATTCACACATTCATTCACCGAAAAAAGTAGACATGTCTTGGAAAGTCACATTTAAACTTAATCAAACACACAAATGAATAAGTCAGTCAGTAAATTAATTGCTTACAGTCTAGTTAACCCTTTAACTCCTGACTTAAGCAATTCCACGGTAAAAAAAAAAAAGAAGAAGCTAAAATAAGCAAGAAAATCAAAAAAACAACCAAAGTGATCAGTAAAATGAACAAAAATGAATATTAAATTAACAAAATAAGTTAGTATATATATAACATCATATAATACATAATATATAATGTATATATGCATTACATACATACATTATTATACATAATATAATATATAACATCAACAAAGACACTAACAGAACACAACTAAAAAAAATTTAGAAAAAATAAACAAAAATGAGCAACATCAACAGAAACTAATAAACATTCACAAAATAACAAATAACATGAAAAAATGCACACACAAAAACAACGAACAAAAGAAAAAACTAAATTAAGTAAAAAAAATATATTAAAAAAAAGGAATAAATGACTAGTGTTGTAATTTGGTTTGTGACCTGATTCAGATCCATCAGGTCACGCACAAAAAGATTAAAAAATAGCTTCTACCCATCAACCATTGCACTTCTGAATGCTGTTAGATAATGAACTATTTTAGTACAATTCGTGACATGCATTATTTATTTATTTTTTAATTAACTTATTTATTTTTATTGTAAACTTGCACTGATATGGACACTTTTTAATTTCGTTATGCAATATCTCTTGAATATTCAATCAGTAGTTTTAGTTTGGGCTTTTTCTTTTTCTAAATCACTTGCTTTTCAACACCTGTACATCAGTTCCATCAACAAAATTCTCAGTAAAATAACAAAAAACCCTTAAAATTAAACCATCCATTCAGAACCTGTCAGCGCTGACGCATCAGGGGTTAAAGGGTTAAGAAGTCTGACATTGACCATTGACTACTACTGACAATATTGAAACTATATGACCCTAACCTTGCCAAACCAAGTATTTTTAGATACGTTAATTCAATGCCTTCTATTGGTTTCTAATCATTTTGACATTGACATGGCCAATATGGAAATACATGTAGAAAATGTCACAAATATGAGCAAAGATTGACATGTACCATCCTCTTTCACACTAATTCCATCAAATTACCACCAGCGATAGCAGCATCATTAGCAGCAGCCGTTCATCAGAACTATATGTGATGTTCAATGGAACCGACTCCAACCAAACAGTTCTATTAGCCACGGCCGTCTGACAGACAGGCCTTCACACTGCTCACAAAACATGGACAAGTCTGTCCAGAGTAAATGACAGGGTAGGAGGCCCCTGTCAGCTTGGAGCCTGGACCAGGGCTCTGTCTACCCTGCAATTTACCCCCTCTGGACTTCTACTGAGAGGTGAGAGGGGGAGAAAAGATGAGGTAGATGACAGAAGAAATGAAGCCGTCACTCACATGTCTGCAGAAAAAAGAAAAAAATGCAAGAAAAGTGGAAGTGCTATGAGATAGATCTGACAAAGAAATGGGAGCGTTATCAATGGCATCCATTTTTGCAGTCGCTGAACATTGTGAAAAATTGTGTGTTGTGTCTCCTTACAATATATATCTTCACTTCATGTGTCAGTTCAGATGACAACTACAGTTGTTTGATTCCACCAAAGTGAACAGATACTCCGACAACACGCAGACAAATTTCATTCTGATGCCACAACTCTTTTTCTGAGGTTTAACAGATGAATGCTCTTCAAACGGAGCAGTGAAGATTTAATCCAGAGGTGTCAAACATAAGGCCCGTGGGCCAAATTCAGCCCATCTAAGGGTCCAATCTGGCCGTTTGGGTAAATTTATGAAATGCAAAAAATTTAAATCATTTTAGTTCATGGTCCACATTCAGACCAATTCAGTCTCATAATATAATAACCTATAAATATTCACAAGTAAAGAAAATAACCTTTTTGTAAATTTTTTTTCCATTTAGTGACACTAAAACAAAGTATAATTTCACAAAAAAAATCTCAATAATCAGAACAAATATGAAAAATTGCATACGTCTTCTGAGAAGTGTCGGTAAATGAAATTTTCACAATGTTCCACCTCTTATTAAATATGATGTGTATCTGTAGATCCACTATGATCTGTAAATTAAAATACATATGTGTAAATGCTAAACTAAAACCTAATATTGTTTGTTTTCCATTATGTAATTTTACATTTTTCGCTCTAAAACAGAGTGAAAAGTTTGGAGTTGACGTTATTTATATATTATGTTTTTTGTTTTTTTACTGGTCTGTTCCACTTCAGATCAAATTTAACCTGAATGTGGCCCCTGATCTAAAATAAGTTTGACACCCCTGCTTTAATCAGTCAAAAATAACTCTTCAATACAAATACTTGTTCTGATCTAAAAAAGAAGAAGCATGCTCTTTGAGCTGCTGGCCAAAAAGTGAGCTTTGCGACGCCGCTAATTGTCTAAATCCTTCAAAGGGTGCTACCTTAGCTAGTGGCTTTCAGGTAATCCAGAGCCAAAAGAGGGCACACAGGGACATTTCCACTGCCTCCATCAGATAAATAAGTTAAAACTGCCCCCCAGCACAACTGGACTTAAGTGCTCCAGAAGAGAGGCGGCTTAACCATGATGAGCAAACAATTCAACACTATGTGGCAAAGTCCAAACAGTGGTAGTTTTGTTAAGCTTAAATACACCCAGTATTTGGTTTTTGGAGGGGCTTCTTTTTGTGGGTTTTTGTCCAGTTGCTGCATGTATGCTAACGGTGCTGCACGGCTGCAGGGCTTTAATGAAGGAACTAGGAAACAAGCTCATCTCCTTTGACCCTGTGGGCGAACAGTCCCATACAGCACAGGCAAATAAATAGAAACACAAATGCACTCAGAACTACGTAAAACTCATGTTCTATTGGTGGAGAGAAAAAATGGAAACTAAATAATATCCAAAAAATAAAGCAAAGAAATGTATGTATGTATGCTCTGAGATAGATCTGACAAATAAATTGTTTATTCTCTTTAATTAATTATTTTTTCAAAGAACAATTTCCATGTATGAGTTTCAAATTTGTACCATATTTGATACATCAGGTCTCAGTATTATTTTTGAATAAAGAAAAACATAACCCAAACATTTCCAAATTAGCCAAGTTCTCCTTCCTCATTAAACTTGTATTGTCACTGGAAAGGCCTCTGGTGAATTAATTTCTGTGTCAGATTATCTGTGCGCTGTATGTATGAAATTGTACACATTAGGATTTTCAAGAAAAGAAAACCACATGGGTCATGTAGAGTAGACCTGGCCCAGAAGCCACATGTGGGACGATAGTGGACCCTGACCGGCCCCGCATGAGGTCATTGGCAAAATAAAAGTCAATGCAAATATCTATTATACAGCTTTAGTTTAGTAGAATCTGATAAATTAATGTTTTTTTCTCATGTGCTTTCCACAGATGTTAGCTGACGCACACACACAAAAAGATCTGTATTTTACTTGCGTATTTATTTTTCTGGCAACTTTTTACTTTTACTCCTTACATTTTTGTATAAATATCTGTACTTTATACTCTTTACATTTATGTAATATATCTGTACTTTATACTCTTTACATTCTCAGAATACTTTTTCAAACTAGATAAATGTGACAGTATGAAAAATAAACCATAAATCAGAAATTGTGACAGACTATATCATACTTTTGACTTTTTATCTCATAAATTATCCATTCATTATCTCATAATTATGACCATAATCACATAATTTTGACTTCTTGACTGTTTTATCTCATAATATTGACTTTTATCTCATACACTATCTATTTATTATCTCATAATTATTGCTTTAATCTCATAATTTTTAATTCTTGACTGTTTTATCTAATAAATTACCCATTCATTATCTCATAATTATGACTTTTATCTCATAATTTTGCCTTTTTTATGTCATGATTTAGATTTTTCTTAATTTCACAATTATGCTTTTTTTTTTTTTTTTTACTTAGGGAAGAAAAAGCACTCAGAAGTTCAAATCTAATATGTTTTTTTTTTCTTTCATTACACCTATCAGCCTATAAACTTAAGTAACATGTTGACATTTATTGTGATCATTATCAGTATTAATTGATATGAATGTTTTCATCATGATTTTTCTACACACACCTCTGCTCCTAACACTGTCAACAACCCTTTTAGGCGACAGAATCCTGAGGGTTTGACAGTGAAGACTGGACACGATTCAGTCTTTTCATCAGCAAATGATGACATTTCCAGCTGCTTTTGACAGTTGTTTCTGTGCTCCTACCATCACCGATGTACCGGTCAGAGGTCTGACAGAATTGTGACAGACTGGAAATATTAGTCTGACATGCAGGCTGTTGAATGTTTTGTACCACGGAGACAACATTCTTGACAAACCATTTCAACCCCCCCCCCCTTCCTTCTCCCCCGCCTCTCTGACCCAACACAAATAAATATGACCCAACACAAACACGTATGACATGTGCCCATTCAATCCTAGCCATCATCTATTGTGCTAACACAACTGCCATTCTACAGGAAGCTAACATGGACACTCAATGGTAGTTATTCATGCACTTGGACACCTTGTGCTCCACCTCTTCCTATTGCTTCAGTGGAGGAAAAAGCTTTGATCTTTTGTTCAACTGAGGGGAGAGAAAAGTGGGCTTCCCATTTTCCAATTTCTACCTGCCAAGTTGAACCATATCTGTAGTCTGTTGGCACAGTCAATTTCCCAGTCATCACATGTAGTGCCGTGTGGGGGAAAAAAAAAAAAAAAAAAGTGTGTGTCTATTTGTGTGACAAAGGTAATACTGTAGTAACAGACACCAGCGATGCAACAAAAACCTTATGGTAATTTCAATCAATCAATCAATCAGCTGATAAGAATAGTTGGTGCAATAAATATCAAATTATATTCATAGGTTAAAGGCAGATTTTTGCTGTGAAAGTTGAACAAAGCAGATGCTTTTCCTCATTTCATTTACTTAACATGTAGATGTGTTAAGCCGCATTTTGTAATAACGGTGCATTTTGTAATTTGTAATTTTTCTTAAAATCTTGTCTCGATCTCATGAACCCAATCTCATGTCTCGTCATGTCTCGTTAGCTGACAGTCTCGTCACACCCCTAATGATACACAATGCCACATATGGTTTTTTGAGCCGCATTTTGTAATAAAAGTACATTTTGTAATAAACGTCCAAAATGTAATAAGCTGCCCCAACGCATTTTGTAATGAATTTTGCCACATTATGTAATAAGTTATTACACTTTGCAGTAGCAGGGCGCTTTGGTGGTGTGGCATTAAAACTCAAGGAGCTGATTGGGAAACATTCCAAGTGGTTTATCGTATGAAACCCTAAAAAAGTTTGCTTAAGGAGCGCTACCTGGACTCAAAATAAGCAATATGTATTAGAGGTGCTCTATTGGATAGGAAAATATATATATAGATATATATATATATATATATATATATATATATAGATTATATATATATATAGATATATATATATATATATATATATATATATCTCATAGGGTTAAAAAAGTAATCAAAATTATTTTTTTTCTAATATCGTCCAGCCCTAATGGAAATGTCTGAAGTTTTAGTTTAAAACAGCATTTCACCAATCGACAGATTAAACAGATGAAAACGCTGAAATACTTAGCATTTTATTTAATGATGTAAAGAAAAGTGTATACTACAATATGGAATCCAAGGAAATAATTACAATCTAAAAAAAATATTTTTATGAATGAAAATTATGTCACATTACAGTCATGACACTAGTCTTTAATGCCAAAAACAGACCAACATTCCATATACAGGTGGCGTATACAGTATGTCATGTCTGTGTGTATTTGCTGAAGCAGAAGTGTGAGGTGTTATTTTGTTCACAGTGTGAATGTTCAGTGTGTGTGTGTGTGTGCATGTGCATACCCGTGTGAATGGAAGTAACTGCAGGTGAACCACAAGGAAAACATTTCTTTCAGAGAAGAATATATTTAGCCATTCAGAGCACTTTTATGGAGGTGGAATAGTGAGGTGTGACATTTAAAGCACTCATGTAAAATAACGGAAAATTGCATGAAAGCTTTTGATACTGAAAGGAAGGCTTCTGGTGTAAAATTAAAACATGGAGAGACTTCAGAGTGAGTGCAAATATGTCGGTCTTGCTGTGTTTATAGCATGAGTCATTGTTGGCAGAAGTGAGGCAGGTCAGAAAAAGTAGGTAAAAAAAAAAATAGCCTGCTGTTGGCCTGAACGCCTTGTGTCCACCGTTGCAGAAATGACAAAAAAAACAGTCAAAAAGTACAAGTCATCGTCGAACTAGAGTAAGGTCTTCATGAGAGGGATGTGTGCTGTGAATGTGGTGATCGTCCATCAAAGCTGTCAAAGGTATTAAGAGTAAAGTGTTCCTGGACAGACGGATGGACGCACAGACGAACAGCATGTCTATGTCCCCCACTGGGGCGACAGCGGACAAACTAAAAAAAAAAAAAACTACAAACAGTTATAACGGGGACCAAGCATCCCTTCGCCAGTCGCACTCCAGGTACATCAGAGCCCACACAAATTGGTCCCGAAGGAGGATGTTCAGATCAGTTTGCAACTAGTTAATACTCAAACGTCTGAGCTGATGTGTTCGTTGTTTTTCAGTTTGTAGCGCCCCCTATTGACAGATTAGAAGTTTAGAAGATATACATTTTCAGAAGTTATAACACCCCCCCCCCAGCAGCCAAAATTCACCAAATTGGGCTCATACTCTTAAAATCACATGTGGTTGTGGTGTTTATAGCATTTACTTTGAGATAAGCAAAACTTTGCATTTAGTTTAGCTAGCTACAAAAATTTATTCATTCATAAATGTCGTATTTTTTCCATTAATTTATGGAGCTTTTGATACTTTAAGGTTGCAGTGTGTTTGACAAATTTCACAGTTTGGACTAAAACCTAGGAGGGGTATGAAAAAGTACATTTTACAGTTTTTGCAATGTTGCATGAAAACAGTCAGGTAGAAATGTGTGTGGCTTATCCCATGTGACTCAGTGCTCTTCAGAGAATCTGTGGGTAGGAGTGTTTTGAATGCGTGATGTACGCTTTGCGAGTTATACTGTAGACAAACACACTTTTTTTGTTATAATGACACTTTCTGGTGGACGTGTATTATTTTATGTGCTCAGACCAATTCTTCAAACAATGCATGGAGCAAAAGTTTTAGCAGAAGAATAAAAAGGCAAAAAAAAACCCCACAAAAAAACCCAATAGGTTTCCATAGCACCGCTGGAACTGTAGAACATGAACTATTGCATTGTGGGCTTGGTCCTCTAATAAGAAAAAATACTTACCTCTGGATTTCATGCCAATGACGCGGTTCTCCACGATGTCAATTCGACCCACTCCATGCTTTCCTCTAAGGGAGAAAACAGTCACACATTTAAGTTATTATTGGGCAAACCATTCACTGGTTTATACATTTTTAAAAAAACACCTCTTCCTATTTATGTGATGTGTTCGACTCTCTGATGAAGGCTTGGATGTCAAAACACATTGGGGTCTTTTATCAGTTTGTTGTAACTAAGTTAATGTAATAAAGGCTTTTTAATTTTTCACTTATAAGAGAATGCCTTGGGATTTTCTCTTTGTGTCATACTCTTAGTTTTCTCATCCAAAGAACACCTGTAATTATTACCTCCGCCAATGAGGTTATGTTTTTGCCGGCGTTTATCTGTTTGTCTGACTGTTTGTCTGTCTGTGTTCAAGATAACTCAAAAACTTATGGACGGATTTTGATGAAACTTTCAGGGTAGGTTGGTAATGGGGAGATCTGGAAATGATTAGATTTTGGTGGTGATCCAGAGGGGGGGCCACCTTGGCAGAGGTCTGCGCTCCCAGAGTGCTTTTCTAGTTTTACATACTTTATTTTTCAAACCACCAGAGTTCCAAATAAAAGTCAGAGAAAGTCCTATAGATGTCAACAAGCAATATGGGCGATGTGTTGTTGTTAATTAGCAGAAACCTTAGTTGGATGTAGAGGTGGAAAGTAACTAAGGGGGGGGGGGCTATATCTTGGCGGCGGTCTGCGCTCTCAGAGTGCTTTTCTAGTTACTTATTAGTGTCCAGGTTGCGCTCCTGAAGCTAACGTTTTTGGGTTTAAAACTGTAGGAGTATTTAATCCCATCTAGCAGACATGAGGCAAGCCTAGTTTCAAAGGTGATAAACTTAACAATTTCTCACACATTAAGATTCAACACAGAAAATGAAAACCACTCACCCAATCTCATTGAGGTATGAGTAGATGTCCAGCGCAGAGTCTTTGGACTGTCCGTCCTTCATGTTGGTCACCTTGACAGGCACTCCTAAAGGGACACAGTTTGGATCGGACAGTTACAGTAACATTTGCAAATACATCTGATTTCAAAGGTGAATGTTATGTTAAACTAGCATAAAGCATCAAAGAACGTATCATATTAACAGTTGACATTGTAGCAACTCGTAATTACAGTAGCCAGGAGAGGCCACATTCACGTCTCACGTCTCCAGCTAGTTCAGAACGCTGCTAGACGTCTTTTAACTGGAGCACGAAAACAAGAGCACACGACTCCATTTTAAAATTCTTATAATTGTTTTTAAATCTTTGAATGGTCTCTTCCCGCCTTACCTCTCTGAACTGCTCCATCAGTACACTACCACCCGGACTCTCAGGTCATGTGACCAGTTACTGTTGGACATAAAAAAATCTAACCGGAAGCTTTTCTGTTGCTGCACCAATCCTGTGGAATAAACTGCCATTAAATGTCAGACAAACACCGACACTGTCCAATTTTAAAACTCATCTTAAAAAACATTTTTACTCCCTGGCCTTCGACTTAGTGGCCCATTGATTCGAGTTTTTATTGTATGATCATTTTTTTTTTTTTTTTATCTGTGTAGTTATAGCACTTTTGATTGTATTTTTAGATTTATTTTATTGCCTTGTTCTCCTTTCTCTGTTTTGTGTTTTATGCCTTATAGTGTGCAGAGCTTTGTGTCAGCTGTGTCTGTTTTAAAGTGCTTTTATAAATAAAGATGGTATGGTATAATAATTATTTTCCACCTTGTTATACCGAGATAATTAATTCAAGATCTCAGGAAAACAAAACTTTTTCTTGATAAAAACAACAAAGACACGTCTACCGCCACTTAGTGACAGACTGACTTCCTATCTCTCCTTTTGACCAGTTTTTATTCATTACAATTGTTAAGTCAATCGATAAAGAAGTATTTTGATCAGGGATTAACACAGGTTATTCTACGGCCCTGTAGAACGTCCCGTTCACTTTGAATGATGCCAGCGGGCAGATTTTTTCGATAACCGCCCGCTGCGCCGTTAACGCGCGCTGCCCATGGCAACGGGTTTTGTCACTTCAGATTCACTGTATCATATCACTCCACAGGTAGTTCGGCCACTTTTAAAGTAAATATTAGCTTCGTTGTAACTGCTAGCTTATTCAATGTTTTTTTTATATATATATATATATATATATATATATATATATATATATATATATATATATATATATATATATATATATATATATATATATATATATATTTATTTATTTATTTAAGGCGTCTGTGGCTCAGTTGGTTGAGCACCTCGTCCACTGATGGAAAGGTCGGCGGTTCTCATCCCGTCTCTGTTTGTCCACATGTCAACACTGAACCCTAAGTTGCTCCCAGTAGAGCAGGGGTCTCCAACCTGTTCCACAAAGGGCCGGTGTGGCTGCAGGTTTTTGTTCCAACCAAACAGCAACACATCAGATGTCAATCAATTAATCAACTGATCTCAGTCTGCAGAGAGTCAATTGGTCAAACTGGGAACTCTTGGTTGGTTGGAACAAAAACCTGCAGCCACACCGGCCCTTTGTGGAACAGGTTGGAGACCCCTGCAGTAGAGTTAGGCAGCACCTGTGTACTGGTGTGTGTGTGAGTGAATGTGATGAATTGTATATATAAAATGTTCTATAAGTACAGTCCATTTACCATCCAGACAGAGATACAGTGATCCAGCTGAACAAGGGGGCGTAGACGTGTCTCAGTTGTTTTTCTTGAGATCTCGAATTAATTATCTCGTTATCTCAGGATAAACGTTTTGTTTTCTCAAGAGCTCAATGATCTCTGGATAACAAAGTGGAAAATAATTATTATGAACATGTCCTCTCCCAGCTTCCGTACATAATGTAATAACTTAAATGTAATAAAAGTTCATAATGTAATAATCGACTCATAATGTAATAAAATCATGAGGGCATAATGTAATAACATCTTGTGCATAATTTAATAATATAATCAATTATTACATTATTAGGTCAGCTATATAGCAACTTATAATGTAATATAATGTTATAATGAAGGTGGTAACAAGCCATCTGTGCACACTCATTTAAAAACATGTGTTATGTGCATATGACTAAACCTAACTATAACTTGCATCTTATTGTTATCACTCACTAAATCATAACTCATATCCTCCTGAGACCCAGGAAAGTAAAATTTTTCTGTTTTTTTACATTAAATAATTCCAATAATTGCTTTTATTGGTAACAGCATGTAATAAATTGTAAATAACGTTAGTATATGAACAATTTATAATATAAATAATTGTTCAAATCTTATTGCAGAGGAGTGGATCACTATCAAATCCTCCTTAACGTGACCCAATTAATTGACACTTTTGAGAAATGGCTGCAAATGTAATGACAAAAATGTATTTCAAGGAAGTAAATTCCCAAACAGACACTTTCTAGAAAAATAAAAAATAAAAAAAAAATCTGCTGACACATACTCATTATCGCTGTCACTGAAATCAACTGTGATTAGCTAAAAGTGAAAGCCACTACAAAAGGAGGTGGTGTGAAGGGCCTAATAAATTCAAAGGCTGGGTTCATTTGAAAGCTGTGAAATCGTGGGCAGGCCTTTACCTAATTCAATTACACACACAGCTTTGTTACCCTATACTATCCTATACTCTCTTTCGGGCTCATGGTTCTTTTTTTTTTTATCACTGCACCACTGATTACTTGCATGTTCATGTGCAGGAGATGAAACCACTTGCAGATTTGTCGCCAATCTTGTCATTATTATTATTATATGTCTAATGTACAGCCCGTGTTCATTCAATGTACTCCGGCTGCCAATGCTAAAAAAAAAACAACAACCAAGCATACATCAATCACTGTCATGGACTTGCTCATTCATTGATTTCAATGAGCAACACGGGCCAAAGGTGGAGGCGAGGAAGCACACAAAGACACCAGAGAAAAGGAGCGTGTTGAGAAAAGAATAACTTTCTGAGATGTGCAAAGACCAAGAACCTGCTGACAGTTAATCATTACTAGGTACTAGTAGCTAGTGGTGCGTCACGTCAGGTTTAGGATTTAAAGGCCTGGATGAGACTGACATACGAGTAGGGCTGCGTGATATTAGAAAAACTGACGGGATTCTTTTCAACCCTGCGATATATATATATATTGTGGTATGAAAAAAATACTCTGGAGTATATATATATATATATATATGTGTGTATAAAAAAATAAAATATATAAATAAATAATAAAATATATGTGTATAAAAAAAGGTGGTACTTTGCTGATGCAAATGGTCAAACAGATTAGCGATTGACACAGAACATACATTTCAGTGTCATCCTGAAATAATTAAATAAAATTAATAATTACTCATAAATACAAATTAAAATAAAATAATGCATAAAAAACTAATTAAAAAAATACAGAAAAATTCATTAACAAAAATAAATAAATAAATAACACCAGTTATTTACATGGGTTGGTAGAATTAATAGATGAACAGTTATTAGACAGTTTATGTCCATGTTGCCCCGGGCTGTTTGGGTCACTATGTGTTAAGACTAGGGCTTTTTTTTAACCATGTTATATATATATATATATATATATATATATATATATATATATATATATATATATATATATATATATATATATATATATATATATATATATTAATGGTTGAAACAGAACATATGTTTCAGTATCATCTTTGTTATAGACAAAATAATCAAATAAATAATTAAATAGAATTTATAATTAAAAATAAAAACTAATTTAAAACATGAAAAAAAAGATACAAAAATTTAAAAAAATTAAATAATTGTATTTATTTAATATCTATCCATCTATATATATATATATATATATATATATATATATATATATATATATATATATATATATATATATATATATATATATGCAACTATTGCACGCATGTACATTGCATTGTCGATGCTCAAACAATATACTGTGCAGTGCTACATGTGAAGCATTTTTAGACAAGGTTTTGTGGACGGCCCATTCTCATATCACTGGAATGTTGGTGGCTCCCGGTGAAGAACATGAATGATAAGAGCGTACCTCCCAGTGCAGGAGAGGCTTTGGAGCGTTACTGAGGCGGTGACCCCTCCCACATTGCTAATAAGTAGATTAGAAGTTCTAATAAATTAAGTGAGTGTCTGAACGTGGGAGTGTAGGGGCTGGTCTTTTTTCTGTCCTTGCCCTCTCTTTTTCATTCTCTCCATCATACAGATTCTTATCATTCAAGTGAGGGTTCTTTTCTATTTTTTTTTTTTTACTTGTGATCCCTTTCTTCAGTTTTTTTGCTGCCTAACAGTGCAGACAATAGGAGCGCAGACACAGTTGTAGGAAAAATTACTGCTTTACATTTTTCCTCTCTGTCTCCTTTTCCTCTCTACTTCTTTGGCATGAAAAGGAGGGAGGGATGATTTTCTTTCTTTTTTTTTTTTTTTTTTTTTAAAGGGAGAGGAATGGGGAATGGAGTGTTTGACGGGGGAAAAAGGTTCCTGTTGTTAAATATTCTTTTTTAATCAGTGAGAAAACTTTGGTGAGAAAGGCAGGGATGAAAAGGTGGGAGGGGTAATGAAATGAAACATTCTTGTGCTGATCTTGTGCTCAGAGGGAGGAGTAGGCTCAAGTCTTTTGTGTGGACAACTAAAACAGCTTTTGTCATAGGGTGCTCAATAAAGGCACAGAGAATATGTGTGAAAACAGAGCGCAGGCCTGCAAAAGAACCCGCGAAACCACCACACTGGGCCTGGCCAACGCAAGGATGGCCCACAAAAGCGCAGCTCGTCTCCTGCTCGACCAAACCACTGCTTTAAGAGTGAAAAGGTTTCACTATAGAAACTAGTGGAGCTGCGTCAGTTCACATGTTAACCAGGGTACGACGCAAGTTTAAGCAAAACTACAGGTTGACTGACAGTAGACTTTTAAAGATCTACATAATAACAGGAAGAACTGGTCGTGATTAGTTGAACAATATTAGCCCCAAGTTATTCTACGACCCTCTGGAACAGTGGTCCCCAAACTGTGGCCCGCGGGCCGGATGCAGCCCGCCTCCACATTTGGTCCGGCCCCCCTGAATAATACCAGAAAACATTTTTTTTTTTTTTTTTTTGTGTGTATTTGAATTTGATAATAAAGTTGGACTTTTGCAATAAAATGTTCCTCAGTTTTGAACTATTTTCATTATTAACTATTAGTTAGGGACTAGTTTAACACAAGAACTTTGACAGACGCTCTGATAACGAAGCTGAACTTGGATCTGTTAAGACAAAGAAGTTTATGTTCAATGGACTTTTTTTTACTGTGAAGAACCTAGAGATGGTTATTTGATTGTGGCTTTCTGGAAAACAATACATTTTTACCTTTAGTCACTCCTGCAATCCTCACACTGTTACAAACTGACTCCGGCCCCTCATCAGAGAAGGGAAAAGTTATGCGGCCATCACAGGAAAACGTTTGGAGACCCCTGCTCTACAATGTTGCAACAGCTCCCATTCACTTTGAATGGATGTTCTCAGCGTTCTGTGGGTGGATTTTTTCCGATAACCGCCCACTGCACCATTAACACCCGCTGTCAATGGCAACGAGTTTTGTCACTTCAGATTCACGGTACCATATCACTCCGCAGGTACTTTGGCCACTTTGAAAGTAAATATTGGTGTAGTTTAACGTCAACAAATAGGGCTAGCAGATCAGATGCAGCAGTGGCTAGACAGCAGCACAACACAGTAGCCTATACAGCGCCAGTGGAGTGTTGCTTAGGAACAACAATAACCTTCCAACTGGACTACTTTTTCTCGACAGAACCCATCATCTATATGAATAAATTTTTAATCATTTTGTTAAACAATTGTCAATTTTTTCTCAAAATAAGCAGTAATAAGCTGTAATAGCCCGTAGAATAAGTGGGATGATGTGTTGCCCACGTGTGACAACCAAAAAATATTTCCCTTCAGCCCTGTCGGGAAATATTTACACGTCACGCATGGGCAATACATTATCCCTTCCAAAAAAAAAAATCTGTTGAAAATAGAGACTGAAGCTGTAATTAATGATCACTTTCACGGTCAGCTTTTCAGTCAATTATTCTGTTGTTTCCTTTATAAAATGTCAGAAAATGATGATAAATAACAGTTGAGACACGTCATGAAATGTCAAAGATGATGTTTAGCATTAGAGAGGAGGAGTCAAAGCTCTAAAAATGAAAAACAGTATGAAAATGAATCATTAAAGACAAACAAAGTACACAGAACTATGGTACGTAAATCTACTTTACATGGTTTGGAATACTTAGGAATGAAATCAGCGCAAAATTTGAAACGAAAAGCAATAAAATTGAGCAGAATAGTTTTTAAAAAGCAAGCAGCAGAATTATACTTTCAGCAGGACACCGACATGTTTTTCTTTCAAAACTACTAATTAAATGATTATCTATATCAGGTCTGTCAACAGACTTACTGGAGCCAGGGGCAAGTAAGAACCATATGTGGCTGGTGGGGGCGGGACTTCCTTTGGTGGATTATTATTGGTTTATATATATTTGACGGACAGCTAAGGAAGTGTATGAAGCAACTCTGGCCACAGCAGCTACTCTGCTTCTGATTGGGTACGGTTATTTAGCTGTCCGTCAAACATAAATAAACCAATAATAGTCCACCAAAGGAAGTCCCGCCCCCACCAGTCATGTTTGTGTCAGAACTGCAATCAAAAAGTCAGGGAGCGCAAATGAAAAGGCAAAGGCAAGTATTTTACATGATCTGCACATTTTTTTTCATTGCAGTCTTATATTTTTCATTTGAATAATGTTTTAATTGTTGGATTTTTTTATTTGGTATTTTGAATTGCTATTTGTTTGCACTTTTAAAAATAGTCTTTGAACTTAATGACATAAATTAAGCATTAATTAAGCTCATAAAACAAAGAAAAATTCCAAGGCACTCTCTTAAAAGTGAAGAATAAAAAGCCCTTATTAAACTGGCTTGGTTAAAAAAAACCTATAAAATCATATAAAAACATATAAAAACCCCAACGCGTTTCGGCATAAATGGCCTTCATCAGGGAGTAAGACCAATTGGTAGAGTGGGTCGCCCAATGACCGAGAGGTTGGTGGTTTGTGTCCAGGCTCTGGCTGTCCACATGTCAAAGTGTCCTTGGGCAAGACACTGAACCCTGGCTTAGGCCCCAGTAGGACTGACCTTAGACCTTAGAAACCTACTGGTGTATGAGTGTGTGTGTGAATGGGTGAATGTGAAGCTAATGTAAAGCACTTTGAGCACCATGAAGGTGGAAAAGCGCTATATAAATGCAAACCATTTACCATTTACTTAAATCCATCACCCCTCCACCACTACCACATCCTGTCCAGCTGCTACCGTCTGTTCTTTTAAAAACTTTTTCATATATTCTCTTCCACCTCTGTGATCTTCCCCATTTATTTTTTATTTTTTTTGTTCTCTCCTTTTCTGTGCACCAGACCTGTGACCAGTGGCCATAGTTGTTTGTGTCAAACTACAGATGTTATTAGACTAGGATGGAATTTCCCACTGCTGGACACAGGTCAACCACAGACGGTCAAACAATGTTCTTCAAAGATGGCAGTAGAACATTTACCTCATCTCATTTTCTGAACCCACTTTATCCTCACTAGGGTCACGGAGGGAAAATATTTATATTTACAAAAAATAACCAGTTTTAATTATTATATATATTTTTGACTTAATGTTAAGTTTAATGTAATAATCAACAATAAAAAATAAAAAAAGGGCGAAAATTAGGTCAAGTAAATTTAGGGTCATTTATGGGCTCCTATGGTCCTGAGGCCTGGGGGAACATATCCAGTTGCTGTTACATTCATGAACCCTTTGCATCAAGAAGGATGACTTTAAAATTTGGAATAAATAACACACACACATACACACACACCATATAAACACACACTTGCAAAAAAACTCAGTATAGTTAAAGGAATACTACACCCACAGAATGATGTGCCCTCATTTTCTACTCACCCTAAATTATTTTTGTAATATAGACAGACTAAATGTTACCAAATACTTTTTATTTCAAACTAACATAAATCTCACTAATGTGTCCACATTTTGAAGACTTTTGAAAATTCGATTTAAGACATTTTAATACAAATTAAGGCCTTATTTTTTAGAAGAATGAATTCAATGCCTTTTAAGACCTTTCACGGATCTGCAGGAACCCTGTAATTACAAATTAATTACCTAAATGAAGGATGATTGAGGAACTGAAAATCACATTAACTGTTGAAAATGTAGGATCTGCAGGGGTTTGTCTTTTATTTCCACACATAATTGTTCAACCACAGCCTATAAAGAACAGATTGATCTAAAAGCTGCGCATGACGTTTGTCAGTGATTCTTCATCAAATTTGTAAAACCTGAGTCACAGCCCAAGTATCATAATGTTATTTAGTTTTTCAGTGATTACACACCTGGATAACTCCCCTCATAGTCAACATATTAGAAGTGTAGTCCACCACAAACAGTCCATTTGTCTACAAACTCAAACCTAAATGAAACAGTCACAGTTCCACACAACTGTATTAGAAAGAGCCAATGAAACAGTGTGTGTGCGTTTCCACTTCAGCCATAATGTGAATGTGTGGAAATCTATATAATCCCAAGTTCCATAATATTTACGCTTTCACTCCGGTTTCTCAGATGTGATGAAAAATTTGGGATGAATGTCACTGCCTACTTTTACTCTCTGATATCACACACACACACACACACACACACACACACACACACACACACACACACACACACACACCACCATTGCACTATGAACCTAAAAGGACTGACCAGTTTACATAATATATGTCTACAGCTACTTCAATATATGCTTTTATGTATTTATTTATTTATTTTTAACTGTGAATTATACCGTTTATTTATACTGTTTTTATTCTTGTGTGTTTTACTGCCATGTGGAGCTGCTAAACAAATTTTCACAGTATATGTTGGCAACAATTACTGTGACAATGAAGGATTCTATTCTATTCTATTCATATGCAATTTTAAAGACCCAGAGTTACTTTTCTGCCAGCTTCCAAATTATTATTTAAGCGATTGTTCATCACTCATTATACTATTCTCTGCATTTTCAGTGTAAATCAAGTTTAATTTTACTGACCATGTAAGTGGTTCATACAAGCTCACAGTAAATTAAAATGTCATTATCTCCGTTTACATGGGATATTTTATTCCTGTTTAATTCTGAATAAAGGTTCATTCCACTTTAAGATGAACATGTATGCACCTAATTCCAGTTGAAAATGATAATTCCAAATTAAATGTAATTCCGGATAAAGTCACTGGTTTATTCCGATCTTAATTTTGAATTTGATTTAATTTCTCTTTCATGAAATCAGTTAAATCCGCTTTAACATTATTCCTGTTGTTCTGCACATGCTCCGTCGACGATGTACATATTCTGCTGCCGGCATTAGTTTGTTGATTCAGTCGAGCTGCTGCTTTGTAACTATCACAGAAATAAATGCAAAAATCACATTTAATATCTGGATAGTTGAAACGAATGCAAAACAAGAAGTGGCGGGAATAATTTCCTTCTGGAAGACATCTAGGCATTAATTGGCCGTTCTGTCCAATCAGAACCCTCTGTGCCTCCAGCTCTTAATTAGAGCGGAATACACCCGTTTCATTGGAAACCTTTATTCAGCATTAACATGTCCATGTAAACAAGAAGGAAATAGCTTTAATTCCGAATTATATTATTCCAAATAAATAATTTGGAATTCAAAACATCATGTAAATATAGCAATTGTCTGAAACAAAAATTTAAAATAAACAAGAAATTTTCTTAAATGTTACCATTTCATATACCATTAACTAAGCATAAAGCATTACTGGTCAACAATCAATGTTGTAGAAGATGATAAGAGTTCATTATAGAGCCTCTGAACAACCAAATGGGATATATCCGACTACGAAAAGCTGAAAAATTGGATTTTACACCAATTATTTAGATTGATTTTGATAGATTTACTGGTTGAAAAGTTATGAAACATTTTAAATCAATAGATGCTTTATAGGCTGCTGGGGGTCGTTTGGGTCTTTTATGAATTAATGAGCCAAACTGATGAATTAGAATATCACTAATTGAAATAAATGTGAATTCTCTGCCAACCCTCCCAGCTCCCCTTAAATGACCATCAGTGCTCATAAAGCTGTCGGTCATCACAAGAGCGAGTGTTTTTGTGTCGATTAATGTCAGTGTTTCCCAGCCTTTACCACCAACCAGGAATGAAGGGACATCTGTGCTTCTTGCCCCTGGCCGGGATGTTTCTTGTCATTTTCTCTTTATGCAAACATGTGACACGTTCGTCACTGAGCCTGGCCTCTTGGCAACATGCAGTTACATACATATATAATGAACGTTCCTCCAGGCCCTCAAGGCTCAGCATATTATCTGGACTTAGTGTTTCCGGTCTCTGTGTGCCCTAAGGACAAACATGGCAGCTTTGGAGTGAGTAATGTAGTGTGATTTTGAGGATAAGTCTGGGTGGTCAGGAATGGTGATAAAGCGCAGCAAGGGTCACTGTGGTGAAAGCTGTAGCCCTGCAGCAATAAACATCAATGATAGAGACGCGTGAAGAGGAGCGAGCTACATGCTGAGTCAAAATGGACACTCACTGCTCACTATAATTAACATTATTCAACAAAACATATTCATATTAATATCCTGAAGCTGTTAGTGTCAGTGCAAGATGTCAAGGCTAACAAAAAAGGGTGTGGATAAATGACAGAAGTTGTTATTAAAATCAATTAATAAAATAACTTTAATAATACATTCGTAAGGGATAAGGTATTGCCCATGTGTGACTATCAGAAAAATATTTCCTGACGAGGCCAAAGTCGGAGTCGAAGTCGTCGGGGTGCTGTATTACCCGCTTATGCTACGGGTTATTACAGCTTATTACTGCTACTACTCTAACAGATTGGATAAAATAGCCGTTATGTTGTTAAAATTGCACTGATTTCTCTTTAAAAAATATTTCAGGTTCTTCATATTTGTTCAGATTATTTAAATTTTTGACAAAATTATACTTGGTTTTAAAGTAAATATGTGAAAATATTAATATTTACAAAGAGGAAAAATTTTAATTGTGAGTTTTTATGGATTATTATGATACTATTTTACTGGTCTAACACACTTCAGATTGAATTGCTGTGAATAAGGAACCTGAACGAAAAAGGATTTTTCAGATCGTAATAACTATTTTTGCGTTTTCCAAATTCATCCCAAGGGTCAGACCGGACCCTTAGGCAGGCCGGATTTGGCCCCTGGGCCGCATGTTTGACACCTGTGGCACAGAAATTCATATTTAGGACAAATAATATAAAGGATAAAGTAGGATGTACTTCTTCAAACTAATGGAGATTCCTTTGGTGTCTGTCGTGAACTACTGCACATGTTTTACCAGTCAGTTGTGTCAAGTGCTATTTTTTAAGCTGCTATGTCATGGCGGGGGGGCACTGCTAAGAAGAGGGACATAGGCAAAATTAACAGGCTCATAAGGAGGGCGGGTTCAGGGGTTGGTCTGAGCCTGGACCGTGTGTAGAGGGTGGTGGAGCAGAGGACACTCTCCAAGATTAAGGCCATCCTGTCCACTCAGAACCCACTCAAGTGAACCAGTTCTTCTCCTGTCAGTGGAGCTGTAGCAGTTCTAGAATGTTCTCTCTGCACTGCCGCAAAGAGACTCAAAACCTCCTTTGTCCCTCGTGCCATCAGGGTTCTTAACGCAGCCAATTCAGAGAGAGGCAGGAGTGGAGAACCTCCGGTGTCCCCCCTCAACCCCCCTGTACTCAAATGATAACTCCCCTTTGCACACAGCACTTTCTTTTTTATGTAGTAGTTATTTATTGTGTGATATTTTGTTTAGTACTTTTTAACTTAGGTGATTTTATGAATGTGTTTTTATGGTTGTAAGCAACAGACTGCCGCATAATATCCTTCAGGATCAATAAAGGATCTATCTATCTATTTATCTATCTGTTTGAAAAGTTGCCGATCCAACTCCCAGGCTTTGACCATGTTAATCTCATGCCTGTATAATGTGATTCCATACATGTTGATTCATGAAACTTTAATGTCCGACGAATTTAAATGTGATTCAACTGTAAGAATTGGAATGTTTTAATATACACAGTCTGAACAAATGTATCCTAAATATTTTTTTTCACATTTCATTACCTGCCAGATTGTGACATTTTCAGGTTGAACCTTAGAAAGACTTAACAAAAGTGACAAAAGTGAGTAGAAAAAAGGTGAAAACTCATATCAAATTCATATCTTACTTTTTTTTTTTCAAAACTGCCTTTCAGAAGAGTTACAAAAAAAATTTATTCCCCTATCTGAACATTTCAGTGATGGTAGCAGACAGTGTGTGTTGGAGTTGCCACAGACCAATAAAGACCCTTAAAGACAACACCAAAGACGAGG
This sequence comes from Siphamia tubifer, assembly GCA_020466265.1. Classification (NCBI taxonomy): domain Eukaryota; kingdom Metazoa; phylum Chordata; class Actinopteri; order Kurtiformes; family Apogonidae; genus Siphamia; species Siphamia tubifer. Next base: position 71,010,024 of record CM035794.1, on the reverse strand, counting down.
GTAAAGATGACGACGCCGACCACAGTGACTACAATAACTCATCTGCTTGTGAGTGAAACATTCTCTCACACATTGGGCTCGTGTGGAGAACATTTCAACATCTTGAAGGAAGTAAAATCATTAATATTAATCTATTATTAGTCTACAGTGAAACCGTGCTACAGTTATGCAACACAAAAATTACATAACGTCACTGCAAGACGAGAATCAAAAGGTGACGCAGGTGGAAACACTTGCCTTTCTTGAACTCAATCTCCAGTACATCAGAAGTATTGGGGGCGTCTTCTGGGTTCTTGGTCATCAGGTAAAGGTCACCTGGAGCGTGCGCCTGAAAAAAAAAAAAAAAAAAATCCATCCTCACCATGTTTCAACCCATTTGATAAATAACGGGGACCTTCTGAGACCTCATCAGAAACAGTGTCGCTGAGGGGAAAACTATTGTGTGAGGTGATAAAGGACAACCCGAGACTCGGTTGGTAGAAGAAAAGAGAGGATGAGGCGTGAAAACCTGAAAATGTCATCAGGAGCTGAGGCAAGACAAATGTAGACGGGAAAAAAAAATAAAATCAATGTTCCATTTTTCTCCTGTATTTGGTCTCATTTTACCTTCATGGTCCTTCACCACAGGGGAGAAAAAAAGAGGGGTAGAGGGAGAGGGGGAGGAAGAAAGGCCAAGAGACAGAAATTACTCACATCCACTACAATAGTCAACAGTTGAGTCAAACACGACTGATATGATGATGGACATTGTTGGAGCAATATTAAGTTTTCATCCTATTCTTCCTATCAGATAAAATGTCTGAGTTGTGATAGAGGGACTATTCATATTCCTAGCCACAAAAATACCACATTATAAAAATATAGCATTACAAGTATTAATCATACATGACAGATGTCTCTTGTCGGCGTCATCAGCAAAAAAGCTCTTAAAGTATTGAATCCATAGTTTGGTTTTGATTGATGATAAGTGTGACTGCACTGTTTGTGGACAGATAAATCTGAACATCTTTGATTTTAGTTTTAGTCTCTTTCTAAGTCATCTCAACATTTATGTAAATTAAATCATGAACTGTGATTAGAATATTATAAGGAATGGGATTTCTATTAAATAGTGGCATGAAATGGAAATATTTCAGGTCCAGTATCTCATGTTGCTGTAATGAAGTATTTCATTAACTGTGGTTTTACATTTCTTCAGTGTCTATGGTTGTGTTTCCAGACTCAAGCCCTCCTGTGACCCCACAAAGAATTGAACAGTTTGAGGAAAACTCAAGAATTTTCCAGTTTTTGCACCTTGCTCTTGACACTTGTGTTGTCTTTTTATTTTTAAAATTAAGATATTGCTAAATAGACATCCCACAAAACAAAGTACTACCAATATATATATATATATATATATATATATATATATATATATATACTATTTTACCAAAAGTATTATCTCACCTGCCTTGACTTGCATATGAACTTAACATCCCATTCTTAATCCACACAGTCATATGTCTTCGCCCTTTGCAGCAGCAATAGCTTCAACTCTTCTGGGAAGGTTTTCCACAAGGTTTAAGAGTGTGTTTATGGGACCATTCCTCCCAGAAGCATTTGTGAGATCACACACTGATGTTGGACCGAAGGCCTGGCTCTCAGTGTGTGCTCTAATTCATCCTAAAAGTGTTCTGTGGAGTTGAGTTCAGGACTGTTTCCACAAACTTGGCGGCATGAAAATATCTAAAGTCTCTCTCTCTGTCACACATACACACACACACACACTTGCAGAATATAGAAATGTCATATTAAACTCCATAGATTAAGAATGGGATGTCACTTGAGTGTATTTCAAGGCAGTTGAGTGAATACCTTTGGTAATATAGTGTATATAGTTCACCTATGGTCTCCATCACACTCGGACGTAAAAAAAAATGTGGCATGGACAATAAACTTTTGTGCCACACATTCAGCAGCACCTGTTGCTGTTTCGCTCTCACTTCCTTTAAATGAGTCAAGTGACAAGACCACACTTACGATGGGTCTCGGATCAGATCTGTTACAAATTTCCATTCACTTGATATATTATGGGAGCATGAGTATTCATTTGTTATCAGTATCAACATCATCATCATGTTTTGAAAAGTTTACCTGGTAGATGCCGTGTTTCATTCACACACACACACACACACTCACACACACACTCACACACTGATGGTGTTGACAGAAACCTAAAGATGACGGACGTCTTTTCACACAGGTCTGGATCATGTCCTATTATGTCAAATTCTTCTGTGAGACTTTTGACAAATTTCTGTCTGAAATTCTTCATAAATTGCAGCATTTTGTTGAAGTTTTCCATTTGATCCAATTTTATTTGTAATATATATATATATATATATATATATATATATATATATATATATATATATATATATATATATATATATATATATATATATATACATATATATATATATATATATATACATATATATACACACATACACACTCACTAAAGTTGGCTCAGGAGACAAACGTTTGAGGTTTTTTTTTTCCAGTTGGTGGGAGCTGGGAGCAATTTCAGTAAGTCATAGCTGGGGCCTGAAAGACCGCGGTGGTCTGATGTGTCCGCCCAGCAATGTGCCCCTCCAACAATTACACAGCATTAGGACAAGACGATGGCCAATGTCTCCTGAGCTGAAACAAATTGCAGGGGGACTATGCAAAAAAAAAAAAAACTACTGGGTGCATTTAAATGGAAAGCTTTACAAGACACTAAATCATCATACAATAACTAATCGGCATCCGCTCGCTGTCTGTCAGTGAGGAGAAAACGAGCAGCGCAATCACTTTCCTTCCTTTTAACTAAACACCAAAATTGACTGGGAAGGGGTCCCATCTCCCTCTCCTTTATTTTCTGCCTCAGTGCCCTGAAAGATGCCAAATGAGAGCGAACAGGAGAGGGGCGAAATGACTACTCTAAAAGCCTTTTGATGCATACTCTTTGAGGGGGGAAAGATGGACTGAATTTTAAATACTGGACAATAAGGAAGGGTACGGTTCCTGTGGTGTAGTCTGCTGGTCACAAACTAAAAGGCTTACCTCTTTTGTGACTTGCTGGTACCACATTATTACTCAGTGTATATTTCACAAACTAAGTTTCATAGGTAATGTTCATGTTTGCTGTGATATTTTTTCCGATTTATTTATTTACTTGGGACAAAGTACTTTAATCCTCATCTCGTGTTATTAATTAAATGCTTCAACAAGTACTAAAAACAATACAATAAAGAGCAAGAGATGCATGACAACGATAGGAATGCAGGTGGTGCCAGAAACAAAGCAAGGTTTCCTAAGTATTATGAGGAGAAACAGAATAACCCTGATGAGAAAAATCTACTGTTTTTAATCAAAACATGTTTTCCTATAAATAATCTATTCTTAAGTGCACTGGTCAGATATTCTTCACTGAAGTGCAATTGAGTGTTGAGTGAATTTCTTTGTCTAATTTAGGAATTAATTTAAGCTGCTATGTAATGCAGGTTCAAAAATGATGCACAAATACAGAGCAGTTCTTTGAATATCAGCAGAAACACCTTCATAACACTTATGACTAGGTTTGGTTTTCTCATGTATTAAGTTTAAAGTTCATAAGATAAAGACCTGAAAAAACTTTAAAGTTAATATTCTTTACTGTTGGGGTATTGTCTCATTATATGCAAGAAAACAGAAGTAATGAGTACGTATTTGTAGTGACTATTCCAACATGTAGAAAATATTCAGTTGTTTTTTTTTTGCCCTTAGACCACAAAAAAATCCTAATAAGTTGTTGACCTGGTGAATGAAAGTACATTTCAGTCATACTCCTCTTTAATTGCACTTATCCTGTGCAAAAATTAAGTTTTATTAAAGTTTTCCCACTACTGACCAATGGTGAACTTTGCTCAGATCCATAAACCTGTTGATATTCTTCATCATAATTTTACAATAGGGATCCATCTCTATCTGACACGATCTTTGTCTCTACTTCAGCTGAGTAAACACAGACCGTGTCCTGCAAACTATGGTCAAATCCACAAACAAAGCATACATTCTGTGTGAATGTGCAAAATACATATCCAAATGATCAGAAATCTAAAATAACATCCACATACCCCGCATGTATCAACTCTCCAAATTCAATATACTGTTTGTACAACAGTTGTCTAATTCAGAATATTACTAAAATATGTTGTGTTATTGTGAACAACAGTGATGGTATAAAACATACTCATTGTTGTCAAGATTCAAAGCTACACTATGAATTTCCACCTGATCCAAGGACACTTTTATATATTTTATACATATTAATGCACCGGGCTGAGTAACACATGAAAAATGATGCACTTCCAAAGATGAGACATCAAACTTATAGACTGTACAAGAAAGAGGAAAGTAGGGGAATGGGCTTGTTTCCAGTGCGCAAGAGATCAATGCATTTCAATTCTAACCCCCCGCAGGTGGACCTGTCCCAAAGCCGTGGCCCTGAAAGAGAGGAAAAGGTAGAGATAGAGGAGACTAGGGGGGCAGGGGGTATTGGTGGGAAATGGGGCGTGAAGCGTACCATCATGTAGCACAGAGCAGCTCCTTTGGCAGGCTTTGCTCCTGCCATTATTGTTGTGCTAAACGTGGCCCATACAGGCAATGGAGCAGCCTGACGCATGAACTTAAAGCAAGTAAATTTCTATCTTTCCACATATTAGTTGCCTCATTGGTTTTCAATCGTAGCCAACGAGGCCAAAAAGAGGCAGAGGTGGCAGGAGGGAGATGCAGAGAGAAAAAAAAAAAAAAAAAAAGAAGAGGGAGAGTTGAGAGGAAGATAGAAGAGATGAGGGTGGTAAAAACATCACTGATGCAATGGTTTGGAAATGACGCTTAAATCACCACGTTTCAAGTCTGTCCTTCTCTTTAAAATGCAAACATGGTAAATTGAGACAAGAATAAAACAATACGCATGTGATGAGATATTTAGATTCTTAACACTCAGGATGTTTTGGTTAATATCCTGCCCTTCTCTGAATTTAATTTGAACACTTCCATTTGGAGCCAAAGTTAAGACTGCGCTGAGACAAACACGGGGAGCTTTTGCTAAGTATTACAGGTCAAATAAATCAGACCTGGGGGTAAAGCCAGGACACACGGCAGACTCTGACCTCTCTGCTTCAAAGCACACATTCACATGCATACATACACCTACAAGCCCACTTCCTTCCCCTGCAGGCAGTCCTCTGTCCAAGCCTTCACTCTAGCTAGCAGCAAACAAGTTTTTATTTCCTGTGGGTGAGCGAGGACTCGGCGTTCCGCTTCTTTACTCGCGGTCCGTGCGGCCGCTGGCCAATCAGGCCACTGTGATCAAAGCCCTGAGTGGGCCTGAGGAAGCCGTCTGACACAAACTATAATTAAGACTGAGGTGATGTTTTAATGAGTGAGGACGAGTGTCGAGCGGCCTCGGGGTGGGCCCTGACCACTCATGTGTGGAACACAGAGGGACAGAGGATGCACTGAGGAAACGGGGCAGGATGGTGTAGAAAGATCTAATAAGTGAGGACTTGTACCACAACAGCAAAGTAGTGATGTTAACGCACACTATGGGGTGACACTGAAGGAGTTGACATGGACCTTAAATATTCACTAATATTATGACGAACAACCCAAACAAAAAAAAAGGCTCAAGGTCTGAAGAAGGCAGAGTGTATTTCAATTAGGATACGGCAAGTGTAAACCTTAGGTAATCTGATCAAATAGATAAATGTTAGCAACGTTTACTCACTTGACTTATGCATAATCCGGTAAAAAAAACTAGTTAGCTAAAGTTTTTACAAACCTTTTTTTGTTTCTTGGGAAACTGAAAAGATAGAAAACAAAATTTAACCGCTATTCCAGAATACATGGTAAGGTAAGATCTAATTGTACTTATCTTACATTTCCAGTGATTTTATTTAGTGATAAATAAAATCAGATGAGAAAAATTACAAAAACATCTATTTGACTATTTATCATCTTGATCATGGCTAAATTGGTAAATACATCTAAATGTAGAAGAACTCCGTGTTAAAATAAACTACATTATATTTCAAACAATGTTCAAAACCTGATAAATCTGTCACACTATTCAATATATATAATGGACTCCTGCACTAATGTTACTTGCAGCTAATACAGCTAAAGAACAATTTATAACATGAAAAAAACATAATTAAATCTATGGCAAATTATCTTACAATTAAACATGATTTGTGACAGATTTTTGCCGCCAATTGTAAAAACAACCTTCATAATCAACTCCACTGCGACTTCCACTGCTGCATCCACACAGCTAATACTGACAAGAACTCAATATTAATACAGTGAATCGTATCTTTACAACTGAAATGTAATTATTTCTTCTCTAATAACATGGTGTGCAGCAGCAGAGTCATATCTCCAAACATACAGTGTGCTTTTTATATTGTTCACAATCATCAAAATCAATGGATATACACAACATTTTATGCAGAATCTTTTCTGACAGCACGATTTTCCATAACTGTACAACAACCACAAACAAGAATAATGCTAATAATGCAAGTAATCAGGATGGGGACTTCACTTGGCTCAAGTTGCCCTGGTGGCATGTCTTCATATAGGTTTAATGCCCCCAGATGGAGATAGAGGTAAATAAAGTCAGTTGTCTTTTGTGCTACAGGTTCGGGGTTATCAGTAAGGATACAGTGTTATAATCATTGAGTAACCTGAACTCTGCTGACTTCTATCTAGTAAAGAACATATGAGCGGCCATTTGGACGTTTCCTGATGTGACAGTGTTGAGCAAAGAGAGACCATTGTACTACAGGTGGTGGGGGGGCCGGGGGTCTGAATAGCCGAGGTCCACCCTGAGCCTCGAGGGCTGAAATTGGAGGAGAGGGAAAGGCTGATATTGAGAGGAGATACTTAGAACAAGATGACCTTTCTCAGATGACCCTTCAGAATCTGTCATGTTGGTTTAAGAATTCACTTACTGGTGCAAGTTTGGCTTTTGATACGTTACTGGTTTTAAATTGAAATTAAGTTAGAATATGTATATTGTTTTCACTCCACAGTTTAGACACAAGTGTCCCAAACAACAAATGTTACAATTAGAGGAGGGGGCAAAGCTGTGAATACTGAAAAAATGGGTAAATTATTAGAGGTCCTAGAAGTTCAGAGCATCATTCTTTTTCTCTTGGTAATGTATTCAAAACCTTTTACTTCTCTGGACCGCAGCACCATAAATATTTCATTGTATTTAATGCCATTAATCGATTCAATATTGGAGTAAATGGTCCAACAAAAACCCCCTGAATGAGTTACACAATACTGTCATCATACATCGCTATGCTATTGAGCAGGTTTGCCTCATTCTTTTCAACGCATTTCTCAACAGGCCGACCACAAAGAGGCAGCAGAGGGGTGGGAAAGGACACAGAAAGAAAGTGAGGAAGATGGAGGTCTGTGAGTTACAGTGGCCCTGCCCCTGCATCTCCACTTCAGCAGCGCGGGACCCCTCGCCTCCCTGTGACACCCCGTCCATTGGGGACTCATCTGTCTGCTGCGCCGTCTTTGTACTTTACTGTTACTGGTGACATTTTGGTGTCACGGTGTCACGATGAAATGGCTCCCCTCCCACGTCGCAGCCCGCGGCGGCGCAACCAGTGGAACAATGAAGTCCCGAGTCGTAGGGGCTGGAACTCATGAGGCCCCAGCTGGGCGCAACGCCCTAACCCTTCCCCCTCCCTGGCTCCCATGAAATCGGGAATTAGTTGAAGCGTTGCTGACGACAAGTCAGTGTCTGTGTGTCCCAGGCTCTTCCCAGGGCCCGGCGAGGACTCGGGGCGAGGACAGACACAGACACAGACAGAGCAACCAAGGGATGGGAGCTTTGGGGGTCATTGGGGGCAACCTGTATGTACTGCTTTGACCTCTGATCCTGGCAGAGATCAAACTCGGTCTCAACTGTGGCACTGTGGGAGAGTTGGGTTTGGATGTGGTACGGCTGGCACGGGTCAACTGAAGGGACAGTAGGTTTACTGCCGTGTTAGTTTTATGGTCAGTCCTAACAGCTCATGGTCTAAACACAGCGCTGTGACTCACACATTAGTCCCAGTCATGTGTCAAAACAGGATACAACGTACTGAAAGTCAACACTATGCGTACTGTAAGAATATTGTGTCAAGCTGCCATATACTGTACATCTGTCTACTTTGTTTTTCTTTATCTTTCAACACTTGTGTCATAACGAGTTTGTGTAAAAGTGCTCTATAAATACAATTTTCAATTTAAAACAATTGATGCATTTTCATTCAGCTGTTTTAGTAGCAATCTTCATTTGTGCATTAAATAACTTACTAACCTAATAAACTAAAACTCATTAACTCATCAATCCCTCATTACAACGTCTTACACTTGTAAAAGTTCAAAGGCAGGTGTGGACTTAAAAGAGGAATGTGGTGGAAAAAATCACTGCATGTCTGTATGTGTGAATGACCAACAAGACAAGAATAATTAACCAAACAAATAAACAAATATTAATATTGTATCAAATGGAAAACTTCAACAAAATGCTGCAATTTATTAAGAATTTCAGACAGAAATTTGTCAAAAGTCTCACAGAAGAATTTGACATAATAGGACATGATCCAGACCTGTGTGAAAAGACGTCCGTCATCTTTAGGTTTCTGTCAACACCATCGGTGTGTGAGTGTGTGTGTGTGTGTGTGGGTGTGTGTGAATGAAACACGGCATCTACCAGGTAAACTTTTCAAAACATGATGATGATGTTGATACTGATAACAAATGAATACTCATGCTCCCATAATATATCAAGTGAATGGAAATTTGTAACAGATCTGATCCGAGACCCATCGTAAGTGTGGTCTTGTCACTTGACTCATTTAAAGGAAGTGAGAGCGAAACAGCAACAGGTGCTGCTGAATGTGTGGCACAAAAGTTTATTGTCCATGCCACATTTTTTTTTTTTTATGTACGAGTGTGATGGAGACCATAGGTGAACTATATACACTATATTACCAAAGGTATTCGCTCAACTGCCTTGAAATACACTCAAGTGACATCCCATTCTTAATCTATGGAGTTTAATATGACATTTCTATATTCTGCAAGTGTGTGAGAGAGAGAGACAGAGAGACAGACAGAGACAGAGACAGAGAGAGAGAGAGAGATATTTTCATGCTGCCAAGTTTGTGGGAACAGTCGTGCATAAAGTAAGGTCCATAAAGACATAGGTGAGAGAGTTTGATGTGGATGAATGTGACTGTCCTGAACACAGTCCTGACCTCAACTCCACAGAACACTTTTAGGATGAATTAGAGCACACACTGAGAACCAGGCCTTCGGTCCAACATCAGTGTGTGATCTGACAAATGCTTGTGGGAGGAATGGTCCCATGAACACACTCCTAAACCTTGTGGAAAACCTTCCCAGAAGAGTTGAAGCTATTGTAGCTGCAAAGGGCGAACCCATATGACTGTGTGGATTAAGAATGGGATGTCAAGTTCATATGCAATTCAAGGCAGATGAGACAATACTTTTGGTAAAATAGTGTACATGAACAGACTTCCATTTAAGAACAAACTAAATACTGTAGTTCAATCTCAGTAAGTGTACAATAGGAGCATCTTTTACATTGGTTAAATAGTAATTGGTAACTTCAGGCCGAATTCAGTACTAATGTAAGAATGATGTGATATCACCTGACATTGAGTGGATAATCATCAACTCACATGTTAGTGTTTCACAAACTAAACTCTACTAATTTTAAGCTAATGGAGTGTTGTGCCAATGATTATGATTATATACAATATTATTATTTGGTACCATGACTGTATTAAAATATTGTATTTCCCAAAAGGAGTCTGCTAAAACATTTTACTACAGCACCAAACAAATGGTCACATGACTATTCCTCCCATGAATCATATATTGGACTTACCTTTGGGTTCTCCAGGATGCCAGACTCATAGCTATTAGGATAAACAAAGTGAAGAATTAAATCTTAAATTCTAATAATATTGCTGTTATTTCTATTCATTTCAAATTAAATGTAAAGTCCTACAACGCTACTCACCTTATGTGTATGAGGTTGGCATCCATGCTCCATGGAGTTTTAGGAGTGACAGGGATCGGGATGCTGTGTTTCTACAGATGGGCAGAAAGAGCAGAGTGGGTTACATATTTCCTGGATACGGTAATAGCAGATGGAGGCTACAGGAACACAGAGCTACAGCCCCCAAAACAAAAGAAACATGTTAAATTATATCTGCCGGCTTATAATCCATTTGATGTGCAGCTAAAACATGTGCTTTTAACACTCCTGAGCATAAAACAGCTTCATATTGTATGTGTTTGTTGAATGGCAAAGTCAATAACGCTGTGTTTTCAGACTTTACAAGTCGCTTTGCTATCGAGTGATGCTATCTAAAGTACCGTGATTACCCTCTAGTGGCAAAAAGTGGTCTAGATAACTGCGCTCTGAACCCTGTGAACACCACCTGATCAGTAGGTGAGGTCTGACAGAGAAATTAGTTGGCAATGTTCACATTACAAGATACAAATACTGCAACATGTCTTTAAAGACTTAATAGTCACACTTGTGTTTTTAAGTTACAATTCCTACTCAGAGCCTAAGTCAGGGTTCAGTGTCTTGCCCAAGGACACTTCAACATGCGAACCGCCAACCTTTCAGTCATTGGACGACCCGCTCTACCAACTGAGCCACAGACGCCCCAAATGGTCAACACACATGACCCACTTAGATGTTCAGGGGCTCTGGAGTGAATGTGGAAACAGTCATCTTCTCCAACATTAATTCACCAGTAAAAAAACAAACAAACAATAAAACGAGTGTGATAAATGACAGTGGATGTAGACACTTGTTTTATATTCAGTGTGTTGAAAAGATACATGTTCCCATATTCTTTTCAGATTGAACTAGAAGTTCATGGATCCCAAAATGAACTTTTTCCTTCTTTTTTGTGTTATTATTGTAAACCTATTATTAAACACCCCCCCCCCCCCCCCCCCCTCTCTCTCTCTCTCTCTCTCTCATACAAAAAAATTACATCTATGATAATGCTGTGTTTTGATCCCATTTTATACCTTATAAGACTCAATAATTACAACGTGATGAGAACGAAATGTGAACTACATAAGAGCGCAGTTCAATAAATGCCAGAATAACCGCGTTCACAACTTCCAGTTCATTTGGCAAAAGTGAACGAGTCGTTCACGTTCGTCAAAAATATGATATCGTTCGTGAACGATCGTTCAATGAACTCATTCAGGTACAACACTGAATGTGATATTCACTACGATCACTGGGATGAAAGAAAGAAAAACATGCTGAAATCTGTGATCATTTGTAAATGACTACTTCAGATTCTTTTGGTGTGTATGTGTGTGTGTGTGTTACCTCTGCATATTCCATTAGGTCTTTTCTTCCCATGAAACGGTTGTAGAACTCAGGGATCCTCCACGGTGAAATGACCTGAACATTAAGAACAGAGACAATGCATGATACTCTGAATGCAGGAGAACACGTCTTCTAGACCAGTGGTTCTGAAGTCCAGTCCACCTGACGCGGTGTCCTGCTCGTTTTAGATATTTACCTCTTCTAGCACACATGATTCAATTAATGATCAGGCTCCACAGAACACTGATAGTGATGTAACGGCTTCCAGGTGTGATGGAAGAGGGAAATATTTAAAACATGCAGGACACTGGATCAGGAGGACTGGACTTGAGGAGAACTGTTCTAGACCCACGCAGTGCAATATCAAACTCACCTTAACCTCAGGGTAGAGAGCATAGCATGTGAGCTCAAAGCGAATTTGGTCATTTCCCTGAAAGAAAAACAAAAAACAAAAACATAATTATTAAAAAGCATAATTTGAGGTGTTGCATGTGTCAGATGGGTGCATGTATTATGTGTTAATGCGTAGAAATACAGAGGTATTTGTATAGGTACGTGGATGACATCTTGCTGCATGTGCTTTTTATCTCCTCATAGGAAAGTTTCGTTAAGTTTATTTGTGTAGCACATTTCGTGTACAGAACAATTCAAGGTGCTTTACATAAAACATATAAGAAATTTATTCATATCATATTATTGTCTCTTACTGTTGCTCTGCTCATTTTCCCACATCAGCATACACAGAATCAGAAAAACAATTAACAATGATGACAAGTTTAAGAGTAGCTGAAGTGAACTGGTGACTTTATGATATGGTATCTGTCTCCACCTACTGGCAGAACACAGGTACTGCATTTCAATTCAACAATAGTCTTCAAGATAAAAACTATGGCTGGAAATCAAATGGGAATGCTAGGTTAGACTTTAAAATAATGCTAGGTTAGACTTTAAAATAATGCAAGGATAGACTTTAAAATACTCCCCTCATGGCCAGGCACCTATATATCAGGGTTGTGGTGCTTGATGCCGATTGTTTAATTGTTTATTTGTTGAATCTCTTTTTCTTTTGTGCTGGTTTGGTTTTCTCCTCTTTTTCGATCTATTTATTTATTTGTTTGTATTGATGGACAGTTGGTGGTTGGGAGTGGCACATCACCTTGCAGTCTTTAACTGAATAAGCACCGCATGTTGGTTTCTGTCCCCATTCGTCCTGTCCAGTCTTTGTTTCCCCCACACATCACTGAGGTGTAGCACTGCCCTCCCTGGCTTATAATAGAGAGTTCTAATAAAGGATGTCTGCTCAGCTTTCAGGGAGGACCGATGATGGTCACACACATGCACTAAATATTGGAGTATTTGGCTGCAAGACTAAAATACGCATTGATCTCAAGCAATGTTGACTCCCCCTCTGTGGGGTTAAAAAATGAGAACAAAATGCAGACAAATTAGGAAAAAAAAAAAAAAATAATAATAATAATTATATTTGTTACCTACTTTCCTATCTGCTTATTTGTTGTTGTGGGGTTTTTTTGTACTGTTTTTTTTTGTATATATGTATATGTTTAGTACTTCAATTATTTATTATTATTATTGTTATTATTTTTATTATTATCATCATTTTTGTACTATGCACTCTATTGCTATAAGGTGAATTCAGGTTAATGGGGAAGTGAAGAAGGTGTAGAATTAAATAAGTTTATGCTTCATCCTACTCCTTTTCGGACATGTCATTATTATTATTATTATTGTTGTTGTATTGATTATTGTTGCATTCTGCACATGTTCGAAATAAAGCATTCAAAATCAAATCAAAAAGTCTTAGTTTCTTCTCCATATGCAGGCTTATTTGCAGCTCCTAAAATGTAAGTAGATAAAGTAGAACCAAAGCTAAATCTTTCAGCTCTTCCATTGTGGACCCACCTCTCTGCCTCAGTCTGGAACACAGACACCTGTTTGTATGTTGAAGAGTAGGATGGAAACTTTTCTTTTTAATGAAGCTTAAATGTAGAGCAGTTCAGGCTGCTCTTAGTTGTACTGCTATAGACTTAGACTGATGGCAGACTCATGATACTGTATACTTAGCTCCTCTCTCCTCTTCTCTCACCTCTTCACACTCCAGCAAATACATTTTACTGACTTGACTTCTTCCCTAGAATCTTGTTGAGCCGCATTTTGTAATAACGGTGCATTTTTTATTTCTTTTTTTTTTTTTTTTTTATGTACTACTTTTATGATTTTTATTTTTTCTTTCACTAATGTAAAGCATCTTTGAGTGTCTAGAAAAGCGCTATACAAATAAAATTTATTATTATTATTATTATTTTGTAATAAACATCCAAAATGTAATAACTTTTTCCATTTCATTTTGTAATACATTTTGCCCCATTTTTATTTCCAAAATATACTTGTAATTTTCCATGTCTAATATGACTAATTACCAGCCAAGCCATAAACCGTTTGGAATGTTTCCCAAACAGCTCCTGGAGTTTTAATGCCACACCTAACTTATTATATAATCAGTTGCTTTTTGTTTGTACATACAGGATGATTCTGTATTTTAAGTGACTGTGACTTTTCAGACTAGACAGTACATGCAGTTCAAACAGTCGGTGTTGAAACAACGTTAGTAGAGGTGCCAAAAGATAGAATAACAACCTAATGAACTTGGCGTGAATTAAACAAACATTTAAGGCAGTTAAATTACCTTGAACATTTTTTGTACTCAAATTACTTGAAGAATAATTTCACCTCTAGTATTTTTCACATGTGAAAGTACTTCTACTTTTAACTTAGGTACTCCCTTTACTGTACTTAAGTAGATTTTTTTTTAGGTATCTGTACTTTACTTGAGTATTCATTTTTCTGGAAACGTATTATTTTTACTCCCTACATTTTTGTATAAGTATCTGTACTTTATACTCTTTACATTCTCAGAACAGACTCATTACTTTTTCAATTTAAACAGATGTTACAGTATGAAAAATAAGTCGTAAATAAGAAATTGTGACTTACTATATCATCATTTTGAGTTTTTATCTCATAATTTAGACTTTTTTCTCATAATTTTTACTTTTTTCCCCCTCATAATTTAGACTTTTTCCTCATAATTTTTTACTTTTTATCTAATAATTCAGACTTTTTTCCTCATAATTTTTACTTTTAATCTCAGAATTTTGACTTTTTATCTCACAATTTTTTTACCTTGTAATAATGCTTTTTTTTTTTAAATAGATTTTTGAAAATGTTCTGTTTTTTCCTGCTTATATTTCATCCATAACAAAAAAAATGCAGTTTTACTTTTTACTTTATTACAATTGAGAAGTTGAAAAGTTTTACTTTTACTTCAGTTCAGGAGTTGAATCAGTACTTCTACTTTTACCAGAGTATTTTTTCACACTAGTAACTGTACTTCTACTGCAGTACATAATGTGATTACTTTTACCACCTCTGGTATTATTCGACATGGACAATTTTAAACATGGAAAATGTTTCAGTCCTGGGTTTACCTTTCCTGTAGCACCATGGGAAATAAACTGGGCACCCTCCCTACGTGCGATTTCAACCTGTCGGCGGGCGATGCATGGCCGAGCTATGGAGGTGCCCAATAAGTAACGGTCTTCATAGAGGGCATTGGCCTGGACAGACGGCCAGATAAAGTCGGTCACAAACTCAGCACGGAGGTCGTCAATGAAAACCTACATAACACAAACAACATGACACAGATTGACATTAAGTTTTCTAATTGAAACAGTGCACATTTTGTCATGAAAACATTGGAATAATAATAATAATAAAGTTAGCAGGTGTGTGTCTGATTGTTTACGGCACAGTGGATTTGTCTTTGTCAATATAAACACAGGAAAATGTCCTTAGTCCAGTGGTTGTCAAATCCAGTCCTTGTGGCCCAGTGTCCTGCATGTTTTAGATACAGTATGTCCCTCTTCTATCACACCTAAGTTCAATTAATGATCAGCTCTTCAGAAGACTGAAAATTATGAGTTATATATTATTATTATTATTTATTAGACAAAATAATGACATTTTTGAAATTCCTTTTATTTGGTATTTATAATTTAATAAAAAAAAAAATTTAATTTAATTTATTATTTTAGTTAGAAAAAGAGGGAGATGGTTTTTACAATATTTTTGTTTTGTTTATTGATTTATTTATTATTTATTTAATAATAATAAAATAATAATGTATTTAATAAAAATATTTGTATTTATTTAAATATTTTTATTTTAAAAAGGGAGAGGGTTTTTTTCAAATATATTTTTTTATTTTTGCTATTTTTATTAATTTTATTTCTTCTTTATTTATTTTTAATTATTTATTTTTTTTTTTTTAAAGAAGAAGAAAAGGGAGATATCTAAAACATTCAGGACACTGGCCCATAAGGACCAGATTTGAGAAACACTGCCTTAGTCAAACATGAAAATAAAGCATTTATTCATTACACTACAACACCAGGTAACTGAAGAGACCTGAAACCTGATTTTGTTCACATTTTAATGCTCTTCACCTTTTTCGCACCAAGGTCCTCTGCCTTTTTCCGAGCAGCATCAAAATCTTCACTTTGCCCGATATTGGCCTGGAAAGACACACATTCAAGAACACATTCAAGGTGATGAAAGTTCTGTTGTGCCTGACACCACTTGTTATTACTGCCAGGCAATTACATATATACACACTAGTTGTGCAAAGATAAACCAATTTGAATTTATCAGTCTGTTACATATGAGATCCGTGTGCACTGGTCGATGGAGCCATGAATCAGTCAAACTGACTATGAACGGAGGTATGACTAGTGTTAACGCGTATACATTTAATTCTTTAAAGCTGCCATTCCACTGAAAACCACTTTTCCAAGCACCTTTTGGAATCTGATGGGTCACCCTGACTTACCAACACATGCTGCCTTTGAAAGTGGTTTGTCACAGAAAACAACGAGAGGAACGAGGGACCCAGAAAACACCAGTCCATCTGACGTCAGATGGACTTTAGCGTCACCCACATGGGGTTAAACCCGTACCCGGTAGCGAATCTGAAGAAGCATTAGCATTAGCATCTACAAGAGAAGACGACGCCACAGTAGCTGCTGCACAAACTGGAAAAAAAATGGCGGATCAAACTGGTTCATGTGCTCTCTGCGGAAAAAATAAAGCCTGGTTTTTTTCCTGCACGTTTTCAGAACAAGCAACAGCATGAAACCTATCTGGATGCTACTCTGGTAACTCTGGTAAAGGTAAACACACAGACAGCGAGAGGGGTGAGGAGAGTGTGAGGAAGTACCGGTAAACTCTGTTGTTCGACCTCAAGTCATTTTTCTACCATGAAAAAACAGCTGGTTGTTTTTTTTAAATAGAACCAACACACAATGTATTCAATAACAATGGAGAACACAGTAATATTAATGAAATAATCATGGAATGGCAGCTTTAAAATGAATGGTATGGCATTGTTAAGCCATTTGGCTCACATATATAAAGAACAGGATTACAGATCAGCGGCTGCACCTCAGGAAATCAATTCACCTGTGTAAATCCAGACCATTGGATTTACACCTGAGAAATGTAAACCTTAAAGAGATGACACCACTGCTGTCGTCTCTTTAAAAAAATACATCTGTAAACCACACACCATCGTAGCATCAGAAAGAGTTTGGATCAAAGCAGGGGATAGTTTCAGTAAAACCCAGTGTTCTTAGACCGAATTATGACGAGCATGGATGAACTATGAGTTGTAAACAGAAGTCTAACATTCAACCCCCACCCCCCAGTATTGCTGTAGGAGTACAAGTATTTATGTTTTTGTCTGAAAGTAGAGTAGGGAAGAAATGATATGAGTTGGAGAGGACATATCTATTCAATGTTTACAGCTTTTTCAGATTAAAAAAAAAAAAAAAAAATTTACTTTTTAATAAAAGCTCATTTTCAGTTACAGGCATCAAAAAGATATCTTAAATTTAAAATGTTCTATAAGTTCAAACATCTTGTTTTCAGTGATGTGTTTTACTGAGTGACTGAAGTACTAATTAGGAATTTCGTTTGGAATTTTTGCCTTTACACAGCAATAATTGATTTATAATGATTGCATTTTATCTTTAAATTCAGTGTTAGGCTCAATGTATTGTGACGTTTTTAGGAATAATTTAACTTTACGCCATTTTTATCTTTTTATTTTGCATTTCTTGAGGAGAGAAGAGTTTTACAAACCTGTTAAATTAAACACTCCACCAGATTACCTGTTTTGTATTCCATTAACATCAGTTATGTAGAGGTATATTGTAAAGAATTAAGTTTGTCTGAATTTATGTTCAGTAGGCCTGGTCTATTGTGTCTTGGACACTAAATAGACAAAGTAATACAGTTTTGAAATTATATTTGTGTTTCTCTTTTTCTTCTCAGTAACATGAAGTAAAATAAGGACTTGTGGTTAAATTGTCAATTTGTATTGAATCAAACTTAACTGAATCGGTTCAAATCGTACTGAATCCTTTCCTAATTTTTTATGAATGGGATCATAGCCTGCGAATTGAGATTTGAAAAGCATCATTTTCTAATTGAAAGATTCACACCCCATAATATACACTCATCTATATGTTATCTGTAAAATGTTCTGACAAGTTCATACAATTTTGTTACAACTACAGCCTAAAATGTTTTTGGCTTTTAGGCCCACACAGAACAGGCTGTATGTCATATGCTATAGTGGTGAACTTTAGACTGATTGTAAAGTTCACCCTTCCCCCGACGCCGACTCAAAAAAATCCTGAATGAAAAGTTAGACAATGAGAAAATGTGCATGCTGTGCATTTCTGAACTGCTGCAGGGCAAAAAGAAAATCCACCTAGATTTACGGTGCTATTATAAAACTAAATCCTGCAGTCAGGAATCATCCACTACTATCACTCTGACAGGTCTTTTATTATTGGTGTGTAAGACCAGTTGTGTCAGCTGTCATTGCATAGCAAACTGTTCCACTTGAGAGGCATATGGACGTTAACATGCAGCTGTAATGTAGTGCAGACACCTGTTACACTGACACTTGTTTGTAAGCCTCACCAAAAATGCAATAACATCGTAGCCCTGCTCCTTGAGCCACACCAGAATGCAGGATGTGTCCAGTCCACCGCTGTAGGCCAGAACCACTGTGCCTTTAGACATTATGAAGACCGCTCAGTGCAACTGGCAAAAACTCTGTGGAGAGGAGATAGAACATACAGATCAATTACCCAGCAGATGTAGATTGTATAAAACAAACTGCCAACACACACACACACATATATATATATATATATATATATATATATATATGACACAAATGCGTTGTCTTAACTTTTATCTGAAAAGTAATGAAGACAATTCTCTGAATCAAGGAAACAACTATTGATTGTTTTTTCTCTCAGTTTAGCTTGTGTGTAGTCAAAAACTTTAATCTCAATTATTATTTTTCCAGTATTGTAGACAACTTAAAGATTTGACTCCAATGTCTTCTGAAGACCTGAAGGTAAGACATGTTACAAGTTCTCAGTAAAAACTCTACTACTATAAATTACTGAATAAAGATAGTCACAACAAGTATTCAGAGAATGCCTAATCTCCAGTTTCTATGACAACCCGTTCTTGAATTTCGATGCGACCTTGACCTTTGACCTTTTGCAATATTGATAAGTTCGTCACATGCATAGATGCCTCAGTATGTGTAATATTATGATAACATATCCAGTATTGATTAAGTTATAGCATGATATGTTGATGCTTCACACACACACACAGTGTTACAGAAGTTAATTTTGCGACATGTCACCTTTGACCTCCAGAGATCTCAAAAAGCATTGGTCTTAGGTGATGACACTAATTATGAGAATTCTAGAAATCTTCATTCTGCATCATTTGGTACAATTCTGAGAGTTCTGTGACCCTCTGTTTTCGAGTTATAACTGATAATGTGATTTTGAACTTTTAGTTAATTGGGACAATTGACCTTTGACCTTTACTCAGATGGATCATTGCAACTGATGCACATTAGCTATATTTATATGCCCATGTAATTTCATGGTGATATCTCAATTATTCATTGAGTTATAGCATGATATGTCTCTGCAGACACAGACAGACAGACACATAGACAGACACACACACACACACACACACAACCTCTCTCCCAACCAATGTTGGGTAAGATTAATGAATTACAGGAAACAAATGGACAGCATTGTAAAATTATGTTAAATGAGAAACATCCACAGGAATTATGTAAATTTTACATTTTAGGCATTTTTCATGACTTGGAGAATTAATTTAATTTAATACTGTATACTGCAGAGTGGAAAGCTTGCATTTTATGTTGTAATATTGATCTGTGTCGCAATATGTTGTCTCTTGTTTTGTTTTTTTAACACTGCAAAAAACACCAAAGTGTAGATCTGCAGACTAGACTTTGGTCTAGATCTGTAAAATGTTGTCTTGTTTGCCAAGTTTTTGTAACATTCTGACTATAAAGGTGATCCAGCTGATCCAGTAATACTGCAAATACATGGAAATAACTGTTCAAAATGTAGTTTCTAATTTTTTTCATGGTCATTACGTATGGTCCATTTGGTTGTTCATGGTGATTACGTATTTGGAGTTAATGAAATATTTTGTTGAAAAAATTTACTTCCGTTTTTTTGTATTTCACACAGAGCTTTTACAAACACCCAGTGTGGTCAGTAAATTAAATATAGAAATAATAAATGATTTTCATTTAAAAAAAAGGCTAAATGCAGATGTTGATACTGCAATAAATGTTGATAAATCATCTGATAAAGATGTTGGGAGTTGTGGCAAAAACAGTTTTTAACCCATAAAAACTCAGTGCTACTGTTCTGACGCAGCCTAAATTATATTTTCTTTGTTTCTACCTTTCACAAGTAATTCATAATCCCTTTTTTTGTTTTAAATATTACCCTCTGTATTTTTAATGTTAGGTGTCAAACAGTTACAGTTACTTCACAGATTATGTAGATATTCATACAAATCCAGAGTAAATTCAAAGTTCAGTATGTCAAAACAGAGAAAAAGATATTGTTAATTGAAGGTAAAAACAAGTGTCTCCCTCCCCTTTCATGGATCAAACTCCATGGGTTTAACAGGTGAATCAATGTTGTAGAAGATGCTAGTGTTTCCACATTCACTATTAAACTACTGAACGTCCAAATGGATCATATCTGATGACCATTAAAAGGTGACAAACTGCATTTTACACCAATTATTTACATGATTGATAGAATTAATGGATCAACATTTATTAGACAGTTTCTATCCATGTTGCCGCAGGCTGTTTGGGTCACAATGTGTTAAGACTAAGGCTCCACGATATAAGAAAAAAACTGACTTTCCAATTTTTTTTAACCCTGCGATATATATTGCGATGTGGAAAAAAAAAACCTCAGGAGTAAATAACAGCTGTGTGGAGTCACTGCAAGACAAGTGGTCAAACAGATTATTGGTTGACACGGAACATACATTTCAGCATCATCCTCCTTGTAGCTGAAATAGTTAAATAAAATCAATAATTAAAAATAAATAAATACAATTAAAAATAAATGTATTACGATATATTTTTTATTATGTGAATGTTAGATATGGATGCTCCAATTAAGTTGTGTTGTTCTTTTATGACAATGACAATACATATTCTGAATCTGAAATTTTTTTTGAATTAATATTAAATTTAAAAAATAAATGAACAAATAAAAACATTTTTAAAAACAAATAACTAAATGTAATTAACTAAAATATATATATATATATATATATATATATATATATATATATATATATATATATATATATATATATATATTTTTTTTTTTTTTTTTTTTTTTTTTTTTAATTTATTATTATTATTTTTTATGGGTGTAAAGATAAATCGACCCTCAATCGAATCGTTTATCGTTCTGTGTCTTATGATATCCAAGTGAATCGGTCCACGGAGCCCTGAATCGGACGAATCTACGAACAGTCCGAAGCACCAGATTATAATAAATCGGTTTCCTGAGGTGCAACCACCGATCTGTAATTATGTTCTAACAATGACATAGCATTAATATTCAGAAATGTATACACGTTAAAACTTACAACAGGATGTTTATCTGTTGATTTTTCTAAAGTACATATATAGGCAAAGTTAAAGGAAATGCGGGTAGCGGACAGGAAGTGACAAAATAAAAGCATATTTATGGATGAAACCGCGGATAGGTGGATGATCCACACAGCCGAATCCTTTTATTTTGAAGGGAGCTTTATATCCACCCACAGATTTCCAAACAACACAGAACCAGTTCTATGTACGAACACAATGTTACCAAGTAACACTAGTGTGTGTTTAAACTGAAACTAAAGCTAAACAGTGAGCACCTGGGTGGAGAATGTTTAATCATGGGTTGGGTTACGGGTCTAATGTTTGTGGGTACAGGTTTGTAAAGTGGACCTGTGTGGTACTTTAGTCACATGACTCCATCAGTCCACCTGTACTAGATATCTGGTGAGTCTCTTACTGCTGTCATGTCTTTAAAAATACCTCTATAACCTTGACCTCTGACCCCTAACCCTCTGTAATCCAGACATCAGTAGCATCAGTTTTTATCAAATCAGTGGATATAGTTTTAGTGACATTAGTGTTCTTAGACAAGATTATGTTTATCAGTTGTTTATCAATTTTTCCTCAAAAACAGTAAAAAAACAACCCTGTATTTTAAGTCTAACCTCAGTGTTATACTCAGTGTATTCTCACATTTGCAAGAATAATAAAACATATAAGACATTTGTTTTAAATAAGACATTTTTATCTTATATTTTGTTTTTCTTGATGGAAAGTAAGTTTTGTATTTGAAATATCAGCAGTTTTGCAAACCTGTTAAATTAGTAACACCAGAATATCAGTTTTACATTTCATTTATATCAGTTATCTACAGGTATATTGTCATTAATATCTGTTATCTACAGGTAAGGCCTATATTGTAAAGACTTCAGTTTATGTTGTGTGACTTTATGTTCAGTAATTCCTGCTCTATTGTCTCTGTGACACTAAATAAACAAAAGGATATGGTTTTGAAATTATATTTGTTTATTTTTCTTCTCAGTAGCATAAAGTAAAATAAGACCTTACGATTAAATTGTCAATTTGTATTGAATCAAACTGAACTGAATTGGTTCAAATATCAAATCATACTGAATCGTATCGAATCAAATCTTTTACTAGTTGAATCGGATTGTAGTCTGTGAATCGAGATTCGAATCGGATCATTGTATGAGTGAAAGCTTTACACACCAACTTGTTTTATTATTTTATATGTTACTGTTAAATATTTATTTTTTTACTTGGGACCTGGAATATTTGTCTTTTTTTTTTTATTTATTTATCTTTTTATTTGTACCCATATCCGCCCCAAATATCATCTTAAGGAAATCGGCGACATGGATATAAACTGTCTAATAATTAAAACTAAAAAAAATGTACAATATATATATATATATATATATATATATATATATATATATATTCTTGCACACACGTGCACTGAATATATTGTGCAGTTCCAGTTAAGACTTAAATCAGGACTTTAAAAAACCATTTTGTAATAGTTACCATGATCTTCCACTCAGTAGCATGATCTACCTCAATTTGTCAGGACTAATCTTTCCTTCTGTGTGTTAAATAGGTTGCCTCATGGTGTTTCCAGTGTCAGCCTGTAGTTTTCGGCGTGGTCTTTGGAGGATCATGATGACATAGATCCAGATACTTTCTCCTCCTGAGACCTTCGACAGGTGTTCCCCACGTGTTTGTCGATATTATCATGTATTTATTGTATTTACAGACGCTTTTCTCTTGACTACTCGTCACACCCACAGCCCTATATCTGTTTGAATTTACAGAAACCCCATTTTCCCACCGGGAGCTATAGTTTGGACAGATTTTTCTGTACGACGGTGAAACCTGAGGTCAAATCCACTAAACACTACATGAACAGTGAGTTTGACGATGCATTAAACTGACTATGAGAGTGGTATCCACAAAAAAACAGGTAGAAACATGAGACTGGTGTTACTTACCGGCAGATTGTCTTCGTTGACAGACAGGCGATGCTGCGTTCACGCCAGTCAGTGTCGAGTCCCTGTGTGCACTTCACTGCCCTGCTGCTTCATTCCAAACTACGTCATCAATGTTACCTCGTGAAATAGTGAACCACTATTGCACTATTTCGTTCAGAAAGCTATTTACTCAAAAATGTTTACCAAAAATGATCACATTAAGACCCAAAACACAGTATATTATTACAAATTCAATAAAACGTATGTTAATGATCAATTCTTAACATCAACAAGACCCAGTATCAGTCCACACATGAAGTGCTCTCTCTATTTAAGATTTTATAAGTGTTTTATTTACACAGTTTAAAATGTCATCTATATTTTGCGTTTTTTTCAATGAAAAGCAAGTATTTTATATTTAATTTGCTAATCATATAATCATAAAAGCCAAGACTAAAGTTTATGGTTATTGCATCACTCTCTCTCTCTCTCTCTCTCTCTCTCTCTCTCTCTCTCTCTCTCTCTCTCTCTCTCTCTGTATATGTATATGTATGTATGTGTGTGTGTGTGTGTGTGTGTGTGTGTGTGTGTGTTTGTATTCCTATCTTTATGGGGATGTTGATATGGTTACACAACCAAAATTTAGGTCCCCACGATGGTTAAATATAAATGGAGGTATCCACTAGTACAATTGAAATGATGTGACCTTATTTTATTTAATTTTTTATGAAAAAATAATAATCACATTAATTAGTTTTTTCAGGAAGTCAGTTTCAGGAAGTTTCATAAAGCATGAGGGAAACAGGTGCAAAGCGAAACATGTAGTTTTTAAAAGCTTTGAAGATGTGTTGACTTTAAAAACCAAAAAATTGTCATTTTAATGTTTTTTATTATTTATTTATTCAAAATATTTATTTTATTTTTAAAAATGTAACTAATTTTACACTTGTATCATTATTATTTTACCTATTTTTATTTATTTTTAAAAAATATTGTTAGTGTATTTATTAATTTGTTTTGACGTTTTTTTTTTATTTCATTATTCAATAAATCACATTGTGACATTTTACTTGAAAAAAAATTAATGAAAACATAAAAAACTAGATGAAGACAAACATATACTCGAAGAAGGATTAAAGGTTCTATATATTACTGACTTGATGGATGGAAATGGCAATTTATTAGAGCTTAATTCATTTGTAGAAAAGTTTAGTAGCTATATCAGAAACAGAGAAAACTGAAGAAAAAGAGACATTTTCAGTCCAGTGTATCCATCCACTATCACTGATCCAGCTCTATGGACTTTAATGGAGAATCAATGTTGTCGATTATAAGAGGACAGTGTTTCCACGGTAACTGCGGAACCCCTGGTCATATCTGATGACCATGAAAAGATGGAAAAACTGTATTTTACACCCATTATTTATATGTATTGATAGAAGTAGTGGGTCAACAGTAGATCACTAAATGGTTTTGGTCTTTGATATTTTGACATGATTTTACAACTAACTAATTTGAAAGCTTGCCGTGTCTTTGGGTGTACATATACATATAATTGACATCAAAATCACACCATTTGGATGTATATTAAGAAAGTTGGATTTTGTCATTTTAAGCCAAACTGTGTTAGCATGGAAGTGATTAGGGCATGTCTTTTCTACAACAGGAAATGCTATTTTTAGACCTCTTCTAAAGTTCTAAACATCACGTTTACATGGTAGTAAGTAGAGGGTCCCTAAAGGCAAACCCAAGTGTCCTGAGGTCTTCATGTCGTTGGATGTGTCCAGAGTTACTGATCTCAAGCCAGTACCTTTCTGGATACAAAACACATCTTAGGAGGAAGTCTGTTATAGTCGAGTGCAGAGTTAGACACTCTGGAAATTCAGGATTTACTTGTATTCTTTTTTTAAAGCAACAACCTGTTAGTCTACTAAGTTTTGCTGTTGCATACAGCTTCATTTATATTTCTAATGAAATACTGGACTATGTTTTTAAAAAAGAATTCAACAAATGAATGAATTTTCAGAGCGTCTCACTCTATTAAGACTATATCACACACAAAGTGGAAGGTTTGAGGTTGTTCAATGCTTCAATACTCTGAAATCACTGAAACAAATGGATTTAGTCTTTCAATTACAATAGCTTTCAGATAACATAAATGTATGACAAAGACAAAGCACTTACAGTAATAAGCTATGAAAGTATGAATACTACAAATTTGATCATTCTATCATTTTAGGATTACTATGTCCTTTCATTCAAATATGTGACTAAATAGTTCTTCCATATATTCATACTTTCAGTTTCAGCATCAAGCAAACATGGAATGTGGTGATTGTTATGAAGTTGGCCAGTACTTAATGTAATCCAGTAGAGGCCAGCATTTAGCTATAAAGCTCTTAACATGTCATCCAACTGTTGATAAGAGCAGTGTTAGAACTAAACCCAGATTTTCAGGGGTCCTGGGTGGATTACAAACACAGCACTGATTTACAAACACAGGGGGTGGGGGTGGGTTCTTACCCTTGTCTCAGAGCACTGATTTAAACCCATTATGCACCGAGGTGCATCACATCTACTCATTCAGGGGAAAGCATGTCTTCATTGGCATTAGGTGCAGATGGTGTGCACAGTCACACACACACACTAAGTGTAAGATAAGAGTAGCAACAAACACCCCATGAAGAATGCAAGCAGCTACGCAAAGTACATTACCCACATCCAAAAATATGTTTTATATATATATATATATATATATATATATATATATATATATATATATAGGGCGGCATGGTGGTGCAGTAGTTGGCACTCGTGCCTCACAGCAAGAAGGACCCTGGTTCAAATCCCACACCAGACCTTTCTGTGTGGAGTTTGCATGTCCTCCCCCGTGTCCGCGTGGGTTTTCGCCGGGCACTCCGGTTTCCTCCCACCATCCAAACACATGCACTGATAGGTTAATTGGTTAATCTAAAATTGGCCATAGGTGTGAATGTGACAGTGATTGTTTGTCTATATATGTTCAGCCCTGCGATGAACTGGCGTCTCATACAGGGTGTACCCCGCCTTCGCCTATTGTAGCTGGATTAGGCCCCCCGTGACCCTAGTGAGGATAAAGCGGGTTCAGATAATGAATGAATGAATGAATATATATATAGGATGTGGGTAATGTACTTTGCGTAGCTGCTTAAACCAAGCCCCACAAACCAAGCCAGAAATCTGGGTGTAATTATTGACTCTGACCTGAAACTTAACAAACATTTAAAAGCCATTACCAAATCTGCCTATTACCACCTAAAGAACATTGCTAAAATCAAGGGTCTTCTGTCCAAACCAGATACAGAAAAACTAATTCATTCATTCATTTTCAGTAAATTAGATTATTGCAATGGTGTCTTCACTGGTCTAAACAAAAAATCAATCAGGCAGCTACAGCTGATCCAAAACGCTGCTGCCAGAGTCCTGACCAGTACCAGGAAACTGGACCACATCACACCCATCCTCAAATCCTTACATTGGCTTCCTGTGGGTCAAAGGATAGAATTCAAAATCTTACTCCTAGTCTATAAAGCACTAAATGGCCTTGGACCCAAATACATCCTAGACCTACTGGTTCCTTATGAAGCATCCAGAGCCCTGAGGTCATCAGGAACAGGTTTACTGTGTGTTCCAAAGATAAGGACGAAACAAAGTGAGGCATCATTCAGTTACTCTGCTCCTCACCTGTGGAACAAACTACCTGGATACCTGAGGTCTGCTCAAACTGTCAGTTCATTTAAATCAGGCCTGAAAACATTATTGTTCACTGGAGCTTTTACTTAGATTATTATTTGTTTTAAAATGTTTTTATGTCTTGATTTTAATTGTCTTTTAATGCATCTTTATGATTTTAATTTTCTTCTGTTTCTGTTTTTGTGTAAAGCACCTTGAGTTGTCCTGTACATGAAATGTGCTATACAAATAAACTTGCCTTGCCTTGCCTTACGTTTTTCATAGGGTACACATCCAAAAAAAATATGGCTCAGTTGGTAGAGCGTGTCGTCCAATGATCGAAGGGTTGTTGGTTCACGTCTCGCCTCTGGCTGTCCACATGTCAAAGTGTCGTTGGGCAAGACACTGTACCTTAAGTTGCTCCCAGTACGGTCAGACAGCAACTGCCAGTGTATTGGCAGCAACCGTCTACTGGTGTGTGAATGGGTGAATGTGAGGAATTGTAAAGCGCTTTGGGCACCAAGTGGTGTTTAAAATGCGCTATACAAGTACAGTCCCTTTACTATATATATATATATATATATATATATATATATATATATATATATATATATATATATATATATATATATATATATATATATATATATATATATATATATATATATATATATATATATATATATATATATATATATATATATATATATATCTCGAGAGACAGAGAGAGAGAGATAGAGATGGAGCGAGAGAGAGAGACATGTCGAAGGCTTTGACAAATTTGAAATATTAAATTATCTGTAACAGAAGCTCAATCAGTTTGTATGCAACACCTGGAACTGATTAGGTTTAAAACCACAAACTGTCCAAAAAAGGAATTGTAGAAACATATACAGGGTTTTTAAAATTGGGTTTAACTTCAGCAGTCCATTTGGATTAGAGCTGCCTACAGATTAATACTCAGTCCTTCTGGATCCTTCAAACCTTGAACTTAACCAACAAAAATTTAAAACCTTAAGTGAGACAGAGATTTTACAGTTTTCTATTTTATTTTTCCACCATGAACTTCCAAAAAATCAAAAAAACAAATGATCAAAAATACAATATAAACTTCTGAAAATCAATACACTGAATTTTTCTATTTTTTATTTTTTTTTAATTTTCTTACACAGGGCAAAAAAAACACTGAGCAAAGGCAAACGTCCAGGTAGCTGGTGACTCTGCTTAGTTTTTTTTCTTTGCTTTTCTAAATCAGAGAATACGGTGTTTCACAAACAGCTGAGCCCGCCCCCTCTTTATAGACCCCGACCATATACAGTTCACTAGTTTTAGGCATTTGCCAGAGAACAACAGTACAAAGTGCCCAATAAGAAGTCCTGGAGCTAACAACTGTGTTGAAATTTTCAATCAAGCACAACTGCCATCCACCACTTATACAATGTACCCCCCCCCCCCCCATACTCCACATAAACCGTCTGTTGAGAATGAATGTGTACAGGTGGATCTAAAGGTTACAGTGTCTGCGCTAAGAAGAAAGAAGAGCTTTGGAGAGCCAAGTTGAGTCGCTCAGACTATTCTGTCATCAAGTCTTGGATCCAATAGGAGAGAGTCAGTGTCTGTAGGGGGCGGGGGCTACAAAACTGCAGTGCTCTCCATTTTACCAGTTTTATTCAGAAATATGAAATCTATAACAGCTTATAGCATTTCACCATTAAAATACAACAACAGATTAATTCCTGTAGCACACGGAACAAATAAATCTCCTCTTCAACTTTATTGTAACATCCACTGATTTGTTTTCCTTTTCACTTTGCATTTAAAATATATGGTAATTTTTTTTTTTTAATTCTTGTAGTCATTAAAAAGACACACAAGAAGGGCTTAGAAAAAAATTGCATTATGTTAAACTAAAAAAATAACATGGGTATAAAAAAAAGAAACCTCAGTTATGTCTGAATCTGTCCAAAAAACAAAACTAACGAAAACAAATGTGTACCCTGGGGGCTAGAGAAGAGGGCGAGGGTCTTTGTGTCTTGGTCGGTGGAGGACGTTAGTGGTGCTGTGCAATCTCTCTTGCTTTACCCGACTATTCCTACCACTCTTTTTTCTTCTCATCCATGGACACACCACCAGGTCCGAGTGCCACCACCAGCAGCAGGCCTCCAATGACCGAGGTGGTCTGAAAGAAGTCGTACTTGAGGAAGTCGTGCATGGGTTTGTAGGCTGGGATGGTCCAGAAAGCATTGAAGTAGATATTGATGGCCAGGAGCCATACCACAAGGGTCAATGCGGCCAGCTTAGTTTTGAAGCCGATGGCCACCAGGATGATGAGGGCGGTTCCCACCATGTTCTGCAAAATCTGGAAAAGGATAAACACAGCTAAGTGTGAGAATGAAGGCGTTTCAAACATCTGTAAACCTCTTATCATTTTGGACAAATGAGTGTTCCTGTTTGGAGATTGATTTTGACCATATGTGACCCTCCAGCACAAAAGTAGTGGCTCAGTCTCACAGCAGTGTTTTTATCTATATCTTCAAATATGTTCTATGGATCAAAATCATCCAATTTGAAGTTTATGCATAAAATCCAAGTAAAATGTCTCCTGAACTCTTCTAACTATGAGTCTTTGTGAAATTCCTCCTGTAAGTGCTTCAAATCATGCCTTTTAGGAAGGACAACAACTGACTGACAGTAATCGAGTCTAAAACAAAGAAAAATTGGCTCCAAACACGGCTTTCCTTCGCGCTCACGTTATGCATTTCCCCATCATGTTTGTTACTGTTGGAAAGATTAGGAGTCCCTCTAGACAACACTTAAATAGAAATCTACGTAATTATATATTTGAACCAATGAGAGGCCTCAGAACAAAGCCTTCAAGTAAACAAAATCCCCTATTGCTAGGGTGATGTTGGACAAAAGGCCTCTGATTGGTTGAATTAGTGTGACGCAAACATTTTTAATAAGATAAATATAAAATCTGAATTTCTGAAATTTGACCCAAGTGACTGGTTTTGTGCTGGAGGGTCACAAATAAACTACATTTTACGCCACTTTAAAGAAACTACACAAACTTTATTTTCAAGTGAAAATTCTTCCCCAGTAGCTCGGTAGTTCTACACACTAACATCCATTTAATAAAAATAAAACTCGTCATAATACTCTTCTCTTGGGTGACTGACATTTCTTTCTGACCTTGCAAGCCAGTTCATCCCAGAGCCGTTTAATACCTCTCAGGTCAGGTGACTTAAGTGGGAAATGCCATGATAACCAACGCTCCAGTTGATCATTTAGGGTGTATTCACATAGTAAAGTCCGGACCAAGGTTCGGACCAGAACCTTTTTTTTTGCCTTTTCACACTGCACTTATAATCCGGACTTTATTTACAGTCTTCATTCACACTGTATTGAATCAAGTGGACCAACGGACTTTAGAACGTCATGTCGTCAATGCGTGTGCAGCGTGCGTCTCTCTATACTCGACCCTGATTGGTTAGTAGCTACACTGTTGCAGGAAATGGACCCAGTTACTAGTTTTATGAGTATTTTCTAATTCAGTGTTTATAGTATCATCCGACCAAATTTCAATGAAATACCTGGTTTCCTCGTCTCCCCATGTATTGCTGCGACTCATGCTTGGACGTTGACAAGATTCCGCGCACGTGACTGTGACGTAATTGGTCCGATAGTCCGGACTTTCCTAAACAGACCTTTCACACTGTGCACCAGCGAACCTTGGTCCGGACCGAGACCACCTCCTCAGCTCGGACCAAAGACTCGGTCTTTAGTCCAGACCAAGGTTCGGGGGAGGTTTCACACTTGTCAATAATAAAATAATAATCGAAATTTCCTGGAAAGTCCGAAAATCTGGATTTTCTGAGTGCAATGTGAATAGGCCCTTAGTCTCTAAATCACCCTCAGGTCACTGTCTTCTTCATGTGTGATGAAGTTTGTGTCAAAGTAACAAATAGTGCCCATGACATATACACCAATGTGTGAATGTTGAACCATCCAACTGTTCTTTGCTCTTCATTGATGGTCTATAGCAGGGGGTGTCAAACTCATTTTAATTCAGAGGCCACATACCACCTAATATTATCCAAAGTGGGCCGGGCCAGACCAGTGAAATAGAAACGCTGAAAAAAATTAGTTACATTAGGAAACTTTTTACATCTACAAAGTATCCTTCAAGTGTGATCAAAAACCTGACATTTCTTGATTGGATAATTTTAGCAATATTACGCCTCAGTTCATCACTTGTATGTTTTTGATCATTTCTGCAAATTCTCTTAAAAGTTGCCCATTTAATAAAAATGCACCAGTTTGTTTAAGATAATAATTTAAATATCATCAGACAAGGATTACTTGAGCAGGAGTTAATAAAGTTGTGGAGGTTCCTTTTAGGAAAACCTCTTTTAACAATAAGGCATTATCCATTAAAGGCAGTCAACTTTGGAACACAATACCCGTGCACATTAGGGAATGTCCCTCTTTAACTGCTTTCAAGTATCAGGTTAAAATGTGGCTCAGAGCTCATTAAGCATGTACACACCTCTAATTTACTCACTCTCTCACACACCTATTCCAAGTCTTTTTTGTTTTGTTTTCTTTCTATTAACATGGTGATTATTATTGCTTTTGGACATTCTTCAATTTATACTAATGGTATATCTGTGCTCTTATTTTCTCACCTTGTAAACAGTTAGCCCGCTTATTTGGACACCAGATGGACATTAGTCATTGTGCTATAATCTGGCACATTTACATATATGCATGTATGTTCATTAATGTACAATGTCCTGAAAAGTAAAGAATTAAATACAATATTTTTTTAAATTTAGGGCACAGGAGAGCTGCTTCTGGGACACTTTTCTGATGCACTGCTGTACATTTGGTGGAAACAAGTATATTGTGAAAGGACTAATCAACTTCGCCAGCCGCAGGAGAGTGAACATGACACAGGGGCCTTTGGTGGTAAAATCCAGGGGTCACAGTTTAAGGAGTGATCGACTGTCAATACTTACAGAGAAGAAGTTGGAGTCAAAGTGTAGCAGGGTCATGAACATGAGTACCAGCAGGACCCGGCCCCCCAACTGCATGTACTGTTTTGGTGAACTCTCTCCCATGGACGGGACTCCGGCAAACATGCTCTTTCCTTCTGAACGGGATTCTGCGAGCAGCAGGAGCAGACCACCTCCAAGGGCCAGGTTTCTGAGTGAGAATACAACATTTTTAGATGCGCAGAAATATGAAGCAGTAAGCACCGTCTGATGAAAGCACCCCCCCCCCCCCCCCCCCCCCCCCGAAAAAAAAAAACAAAAAAAACAAAAAACAAGACTCATACAGACAGAGAACAGCCTGTTGCAGAAAATGACAAAGGGTATTTAATGTTGCATTAACAACCCTTTTAAATCCAGGCATACACTAAGTCAGTTTGGACCATCACAGAAGAAAGACACAAAGCACCTTTTCTTGTGGCTGAAAGTACTGGTCTTACATCTTACGTCACACAAACAGCCAGTGTCACAGCAAAGCCAGCCTTGGGGAAAATTCTAACTGTGTGAGAAACTTAGAATGCATGTAATCTTTTCCCGAGTCCTGAAAATCCACATTCTGGCCTAAGGCAATACCTCTACATCTGTGTGACTACTGGGTCGCTGTATTTCTTACAACTAGTGACATACACAGATGATGCATTCTGGTGGATTGTTATTCTGGTACTTTAATTGGAGTTGTAGCCTTGGATTCAGCAAGCATTTTGGTCACACAGTCTGCCAACATGTCACATCCAAGGTTTATAAAGAGTGTGGTTGTGATACACTTACGATCTGAAATCCTTGAAGTCTGTAGGAGCCTCTAACGAGGGCTGCTAAATTTCTACATGAAAAAAGCTACAGCAGAGCTTCAAGACTTCAAGCTTCAACAAGAGGCAGCCTGTCATCATATTAAATCACATCGGACCCACCCCACACTAGATAAACAGTTGTGACTGGCTGAGTTGGATCTATTCCAAGTGGAACTTAGTGTGACTGGCAGCAGTGCCAAACTGATTTGTGGGAGCAAACAAAAAATTTGCCCTCAGATGGACGCAACTGTTTCCCAGGCTACCTAAGGATCTAAAAGCTACATACGACGCATGTTATCTTGTATTAATTTTAGATTTGAACTAATTTTCACAACTTTTATTCATCTTCATTAAATGATACATACCTCATCAAAAACTTAAGGTCCCATAAAATGCTGTATGCAACAGTCTGAAAAACAAACAATTCTCCAGGTTAGACACAATCAGAATGTTACCACATTCACATCACTTTGTTTAATAATGTTGTTGTATTTACCTGTAGTGCTATGATGCCAAATAATCCAAAGCAAGCATATTGTACAAAATTTCTACTGAGGATGAGGACACAACCACCTGCAAAGACACAGTAAGGAAACAGCATTAAAAAAGGTTGTAGCTGCTACAACTACTGCTGTACATTCCATCTCAGTTTGTAATCATAAACAACTATTTGCTAAAAATCTTAAATGTGTGGTTCATATTCTATGGCAGTGTTTAGTAGGAAAAAAAGAAAACTTTCAGTTTTGGGTCACCCTGCATTTTGAAGAATAACAGAACAATTGCTTTCAGCTAAAGCAGGAGAGTGAAGTCCTCACCTGACACATTTCAGTGGTAATTTCTACAGTTTCTTTGCTAAGCTGGTCTATGTAAACATTCCCCATCTGTCAGCTTCAGCTAATGGATATGATGGTGCCTTATCTCTATAATTAGAACGCCAATGTTTTTCCATCCTCCGTTCTCTTCTGACAAATTAAAACGTGGCCCATGTCCGCAACCTGTGTTGAAGTTAACATCAGCAACATAACATGAACATCATATTATGTTTATGAACTGACAAAGTGGAGTACGGTGAGCTGTGAGGGGTGCTATCAAGCTGAGGCTGAACACATGAAGATCACATTAATAATAAAATAAGTTGACTGGCACACAGTGTGTCTGTTTTCTTATGTGTTGACACGTGTTTTTTTTGACACGAGAAGTAGCAACATGAGACAAAAACTGCACCATTGTGGCAACATAAGATTTGAAGATGATGAAAGGGGTGGGTTTACATTTTGTAGAAGAGTCAGCATGCTTAATTCTCTGCTTTTTAGAAACAGCTTAGACTAAGTTCAGACTGCAGGCAAATGTGACCCAAATCTGACTTTTTGCTGCCATGTGACCTGTATGTGACCTGTCAAAGACCGTCTGAACGGCACAAACCTGATTTTTTATGTTTGTTTGTTTTTTTTAAATCAGACCCCCCCCCCCCACCACCTTTCATATGTGATACTAAATCCAATATGTATCTGATATTTTGCAATGCGACTTCAGTGTAAATGGCCATCAAGAAGCTTTGTCATTTTGCATACCCAAGGAACACAAAACGAAATTTCAGTTTGACCAACCCCTCCCAGGCTGATCGGGTCATGTAGCCATGTACGGTGCTACCTACATAGCCTATGTACGGCCATGTCACAATTATCCAACTTTTTCAGTTACCCCCGTGATTGACAACAAATGTAAAGACCCAGAGGTACAATATGAGTTTACAACTAGTTTAATGTATTTACAATTCACACACACACACACACACACACACAAACATGTCATTATCCCCAGGTTTACATTTAGCACCACAGTGTTTTCAGTCATCAGGATGTAGATCAAGCATGGGCAAACTCTTCCACAAAGGACGGGTGTCGCTGCAGGTTTTTGTTCCAACCAACCAAGAGTTCACAGTTTGACCAATTGACTCTCTGAAGACTGAGATCAGTTGATTAATTGAATCAAGTCTGGTGTACCGCTGCTGCTTGGTTGGAACAAAAACCTACAGTAGTTTGTCCATACCTGCTGTAGATGATAAACCTCGAACCAGCCACAGTAAAACTGTTCATAGTTGTTAAAGGACTTTTTCCACTTTGTAACTTATGCCCAAAACCAGACAGTGAACAAACTGTATGCAGGTCCAGGGGGGGGGCCGACCAGTTCATAGTATAGACATATCCTTCATATCTCAGATCTTCTCCAAATACCTTCAGTCTGTCACAGTGAGCTTCTGTTCATATGAACCTCTTGCTTTGACCTCCACCTTATACATTTTTTTAAATCTTCAAACTTAATTATACAGATCTTTCCTGCATATCGATACTACGCTGTTGCCCATAACAACTGCTTGCGTCTTAGCCTTCCACATATGTCACGTACTATGCTGTATTTCCTCATTCATCATTACGTCGGAGCATCTTACACACGCGGTTCACTTCAGTGATGCATTCCATTCACACTGAAGATTTATAAAAGTCCAAGTTAATGTGTAATATGAACAATCACACAAAAAAATTGATTTCACCCAAAAAAATTTAATTGTGCATTAAGACCTGCCGTGTGAACATCGTGTTAGAGATGAGTTATTGTTACCAAGTGAACTGGAATCATGACACTCTGGCTTGTGAGCACCTGCTGAGTCAGGTTTGACACTTTGTGGTTAAATTCTTTATACTATTCTGGCTTGGCCATTGGCTAAATATAACACCAGTTTTAACACTGGACCATCTATAAATTAAAATACACTTCCTATGTGACTTTCATCACTTACTCTTGAGATATAGAAGTGTCTCAGTGTTTCAGATTCATGCAAATGGACTTGAGGGTTTACACTAACACTGTCGACTGTGACAACGCTACATTTTTGTCCTGACTATCACTGTACAACTGGCTGAAAGTCATAGTGTGATGTGACCATTTACATTATCAGGGAAATTCACAGATTATTCATTGTAAATATAAACTAGAAAAAGTTTTATTTTACATGTTTCTGAAACCAGCTCAGACACACTGGACCTGTGCGATTACTTTGTGCAATACCAGTTCCCCAGCCTCTTATTACCATTACAAAATCCACTCCACCCTTTGAATTAACAACTTAAAACCTCCTAAAGCTGTAAAAATCTGGGTTGCTTCATCTCATGTCTCACCCTCAACCCTTGCTGTGTGCGCTGCATCTTGCGTACTCACCGAGCTGTCCTAGGAGATTAAGCAGCACAAAACATGTGGCCAGGAAATAGCCACAGCTCCAGGTAGCCTCGATATAGTCTCTCTGCTCATTCCACTGGAACCACATGCGGATGCCATCCTCCAGAAACGTGCTGATGAGACAGAGACGCGCCAGGTGGGGCAGGTACTGTTTTGTTACCCGCAGGAACTGGGCCACACACAAAAGACAGAAAGACAACACCACATATGACAAACATGAAGACTTAGATCATTAGAGAATATGAGAGGAGACATTTCCTGCTTGTTGACTGGTGTGCAAGACTACAGTATTATGGGCTCGAAGATCACTTAACCCATAAATTCACAAATTAATCTACTCATTTCAGATGTTAAGTACCTGTTGATCTGCTAATCCCATCAATACATGAAAATAGTTTATGTAAAATAAATGTTTTACATAGTTGTTGTCAGATATGACCCATTTGGACGTTCATAGGCCCAGTAATAAATGTGAAAAGACCAGAGGTGGTCAAAGTACTCACATTCTGGACTTAAGTAGAAGTACAACTACTGCTGTGGAAAAATACTCTGGTAAAAGTAGAAGTACTGATTCAACTCCTTTACTTAAGTAAAAGTTAAAAAGTACAACTTCTCTATTGTAATAAAGTAAAAAGTAAAACTGCATTTTGTTTCGTGATGAATGCAATAATACTTCTTTAATCAGCAAAAATTTGAAAAGTTTCCAAACTGTCAAAAAATAAAGCATTTAAAATTGAATTACTGCATAGACAATATGTTTAATGTGAGTTACTGTGTAAAGAATGTGTTTGATCAGGCTCAGTTGAGCAGATATGGACAGGAAATTTAGGAAAGATAGAAAAAAAATGTAATTGAGATTTTTAAAAAATCATTATGAGATTAAAAAAATGCATAATTATGACATTAAAAGTCAAAACTGTGGGAATTATGAGAATTATGAGATGAAGTCAAATAAGTATTTAGGTATGGGCAGGAAATTTAGGGAAAAAAAGTCACAAATATGAGAAAGTTTTGAATATAATAAGTCATTAAGATATTTTAAAAAGTCATAATTATGAGATAAGAAATGCATAATTATTAGGTAAAAAGTCAAAATGATGATATAATCAGTCACAATTTCTGATTTACAACTTATTTTTCATTTTGTCACATTTGTCTAGTTTGAAAAAGTAATGAGTCTATTCTGAGAACGTAAAGAGTATAAAGTACAGATATTTATACAAAAACGTAGGGAGTAAAAGTAAAAAATTGCCTGAAAAATAAATACTCCAGTAAAGTACAGATACCTAAAAAAATCTGCTTAAGTCCAGTAACAAGGTACTTTTACTTAGTTATTGTCCTCAACATTAATTCACCAGTAAAAGAAATGTAGTTTAACCAATAACAGTAGTCGCAGACAATTATTGTATAGTTCAGTTAATGACATATTTTGCTGAAAAGGTCCTCTTATTTTAATTTTTTCCCCTGATTTGGTCTTATAACCTTTGATTTGAGAGTCCACAATGTGAGTGGACCTGCCTGGAGAGGCCAGGCCCCATTGTTTTTCCATTTATTATTTTTGCATGCCACTTTGAACTGGATTTTGACCTCATAAACACATTCAAAAAATACAGAAATGGCACAGGTGGCCAACAGGAATGTCCTAAACATGGAACCACGGCCAACATTTTTGTTTGATCACCCCGTTCAAATGATATTTGTGACCCCATGACCCAACACCGACAGGAAGTTCTCAATTTGACTTTTAAAGTCAAGTCTCTAAAATGGTCTCCTCTGAAACAGTTTATCATATTGGCTTTTAAATAGCATGAAAAGATGGGGTGAACCCTTCTCAAAAACATTGTCTATAACTCTGTAGTAATTGCCTTAGTTTAGTTTTTATGAGCTCAGAAAGTTGTAATGTCTGGAACTCATTTTTCATTTTGGACTGTTTCCCCTCGTTATACATCTACAGGTTCAGGGGTCTATCCACAACACTCACATGCAAAGATTTATGAGATAGGATGCACAGTTATGGATTATTATTATTTATTTTAATTTTTTTTAACTTTTTGCACTTTAAACATCCATTTGACCCCTCTGCATGCTCCATAAACGGCTATAGTTGGTTGTCATTAAGGGTTAAAAGTATTTCAGTGTTACCTTCTTATCGTCTCTAAGCAGCCAGGTAAGAAGTTTGAAATAACAAGTCATTAGGGTTCCTACTAATTATTATTTACAGGGAAAACACTGAGCTACAAATTACAGCACCAAGTCATTTAAGTGTGGCTGAAACAATAATGAATGCAATTAAAAAAAGCAGTTATTAAAATCAGTTTTCTATTTTGAGTCCACTTTGTTTGGAAAAAGAAAATCCCTAAATTTGACCTGTTGTCATATTGACAAGTGAAAGTGCCTCCCAAACCTAAAACAGTTCACTCTATACACTGGTACTTATTAGTCAAGTGATGTTTTTCTATTTTTGTAAGTAGGTGGAATAAAATGATCTATCACTTTCTCCACCCATTTGTTATGTTCAGTACTTTACATAACAATTATTTTACCATCAGTACAAGTTAATGACAATTTCATTGCATTTGTTTAGATTTAGTTGCCTCTCGTCTATCAACGTCAGGGAAAGAATGGCATTCAGGGTGTTTTCTTTCAGTAAAAAAATAAAGCTATAGAATGTCTGTGTATGTTCTCATTTGGCCAAGTCATCATGCTTCTCAATTTAACTGGACTAGTTTAGCTCTTTTGAAAACATTTCTTCCCTCATCCAAGAGACTTCTTCAGTTCACAGCTGTAGAATAAAATCTAAGGTCAACTTTTTTGTATTTTGATGTACAATATCCTTATTAAGTTAAATTAAAGCGTCGAGGCCTAACATTAGCCAGTGCCAGAATCTTCTTAATAATTTGTTGCTGGAGATTCATCAAATATTTAGATATATTTCTGCACAAAATCAACTGTAAAAGTCAATTACAGTGTTTGACATTAAGTGCTCTGAGGCTTTATCATTGTCTGATTTGAAAATTACTTAGAGGAGGGGTGGCTGTGGGTTAGTTGAATGGGTTATCTAATGAACAAAAGTTTGGCAGTTCAAATCCTGGCTTTGACTGTCCATATGTTGAAGTGTCCTTTGGCAAGACGCGGAACCCTACATTGCTCCCAGTAGGGCAGCAGCTGCCTACTGGTGTGTGTGTGTGTGAATGAGTGAATGTCAGGATCTGGAAAGCGCTTTGAGAACCACGGGTGCATAAAATGTGCTAAATAAGCTCAGTCCATTTACCATTTAAGGTCATTATTTTCTCATTGCTGTTGTCAACCATATCCATTCCAAATATTTCCAGGCCTTATTGCACTTGATTTCAAGTTTATTTTAGATTTAAACAAACATATAGGCATTTTCATTCCGATTTAAAATCTTCCACACACTTTTGAAACAATATTACTTGGAATTAGAAATAAAATAACTAAAATCTTTTAAATAATTCACCCACGAACAACAGTTAAGTCTGAGAAAGGTTGCTTAGTTAGTTCTGATGCTCTCTACATTGATATTGCCTTCGTTTGGTCTAAAAATTACTGTGGTGCTGCAGCAAAATGTTATAAAGATGCAGAAGTCTACAGAATAAATCAGCATTAAAGTAGGCTTCAATTTGAGCTAAATTTACACCTTGTTTGAGCAAAACCAAAACAAATACATTATGTTCCCGAGTTAAACAAGAACAGATCCTCACATACTATGGTGTCACAGTAGAACAGCTACAGTGTGTGACCTCCCTTTGGCCCGCCTCCTCAGCAGTCCACATCAGCACTGTCAACCCTCAGCAGCCAATAAGCAGTCACCAACTCCCATCATGACTGCTCTGTAGAACATGAATGGACTAAATGGGAGCCAATCGGGCCAAGCCTAGAAATAGACTCTTCTGAACAGTAACGTGTTACTAACATGTTCATTCAACACCCATTAGTCAGGGATTTGGCTCAGCTGAGTTTCTTACAAACCCTTCCAACCAATGAAAAGGAACCCATATGTTGCAGTGAAAAATTGAAGTGTTGTCACAATACACAGCAAGCAGTGGCTTGTGACTAGAGTGTATAAATCAATCAAGCAGAATTAGATTAGGGAAGTAAGGGACAGTTGACGTGTATGTTAACTGGGCTCTGACAGACACATCAGGACTTGACTTTTGAACTGATAACACTTCCATAAAATCAGCATGTCTGAGCTTACTTACAAAATAATATGTTAACATAAAGGTAGCAGATGTGTGTATGAGCTTGACTTTCTTTAAGTGTGGGAAGCACAGAGTAATGTCAGCACTCACTTTCCCAAACTTCATGTCAGAGGCTTTTAAGATCTGAAATCTGATCTACACACACACACACACACCTCAGTGCCCCTCTTATAGCCCAGTTCAGTGCATGGTGTGTAGCCATGAAAAAGAAAACCATAAGAAAACTGCCACCATTACAACAAGCTGGTGTTGAATGAGAAGTTAAGGCTACACAGACCCACGTTATGGGAAAAAGCCTCCAGACTTGCAGATAATCCGTAACCATGAGCAAGGCAAGGCAAGCAATTATGGTGCTAACACACGACATTACTAATCAGTGTTAGCTTGTAACGGAAAAGGGATTTCACAACTGCTGGCTGACACTGTCTGATTTGACACAAGACTTAACTGTAGCACTGCTATAAACCGGATGGCTATAAGATGTTAAGCTAGCTAACCTAGCTGGCGTGATGAGCTCCCACCATAAATGTACATGTACATTACTTTTCTGGCGCCTGTTTCACTTGATCTGTGTGACTGAAAGAAATCTATTTTATCCACGTGAAGATAGTTGACAAGACCAAGTAGCTCACTCATTTCTACACACATCTTTTAAGTGAGCCATTTACGACAGTGTTGCACCGACGACACTTCCTTGTCAACAGAGTGTTAACGTAGACACGAGCGAAACGAAAACAAAAAACGTCGAAGTGGAAAAGCAAACATTAAAGACTTGAACGATGGTCACAGGCAAACTAGTTAGCAGGTAGCTAGCATGCTAACATGGGTTAGCATCCACAGCTGTCGTGCTAAAACATTGAATTTACCTGATCTGCCACGTCTTCGGCTGTGTTCATTAGATCCTCTTGCCCCATATTTCTGAAATATGACGATTTTAATGATTAAGGCTCAGCGCAACACAGTCGAGATGTGTTGGGTTTTTTTTTTCGTAGACTGCACTCCGACTGTTCCTCCCCCCCGTTAACGTTATTTACTTGAAGATTTCCCCGATCCGCCGAACGCAGAGAGAAAGGCCGCCTCCGCCCCACAATGCCCCGCGATTTGACGAGTGAGACAGAGCCCCCCTACATGGTTACTGCAACCGCTGTATGCCACGTATACTGATCTGTATAGGGGTTTGACACAGACGTAAAATGATGTTTACGCCTTTACCTGAGCGACTATCAACAGTCTGACACCATCAGAACCAGAACACACATTTTAGTGTGTTCCATTTTTAGTGATGACATTAACAAAACAGATGATCAGACATACACAAAGATGCAAAGAAGTCTGATCAATGCAGTTTGTAAAGTGCAATAAATATACTGAAAACATATGGACAATATTTGGATGTGTCTATACTAATATTTGGATGTTTTTAAAATGTCCATACCAATATTTGAAAAGGAAATGACATGACATTTAGGAAACAAAAGGTTACTGTATTTCCTGGACTATAAGGTGACACTTAAAAGAATTTAATTTCCTCCAAAAACCACAGTGCATCTTATATATGGATTAATTCTGGTTGTGTTTAGTGACTTGGAATGTTGATTTTATATCTCATAATTTGGACTTTTTTTCCTCATAATTTTCACTTTTTTCCTCATAATTTTCACCTTTTTCTAATAATTTTCACTTTTTATCTAATAATTTTGACTTTCTATCTCATAATTGTCACTTTTTTCTTATAACTTTCACATTTTTCTCATAATTGTCACCTTTTTCCTCAGAATTTTCACTTTTTATCTCATAATTTAGACTTTTAATCTAATGATTTTGCCTTTTTTTTTCATCTGATTTTGACTTAACTTAATGCGCTTTATAATCCAGTGCACCTTATATACGAAGAATCAAAAAAATAAACCATTCATTGACAGTGCACCTTATAGTGACTAAATATTGCCATCAACGAACCTTTATCACGTGACAAAAACGAGACGAAACTATACGTAAATGTCTCTCTTGTGACGATAACTATAATTAAATATATAATGTTGTTATAGATGATGAATAAAAAATAGACAAAATGTGGTTTAAGAAATAAAAAATATTCCTAAAATATCTCTTGGTTTTTGTTGACAAAAACAAAATTACACGTTATTTTAATTATTTTAGCTGTGTTCTTATTTATTCATGTATTTATTTGTGTATTTATATATTTATTGTTGCTGTCTCTCGTGAGGAAGTCGTCAAATTATGTCTCCACCAATGTCAACATCATGATTACTCCCATGACTGAAAGATACACAACTTCCAAATTATATATTTTTGCTGTTTCAAGTCATGTGTTAAATAATCTTTTGCATTTTGCAATGTAAATCAAGTATTTTCCTTATTACTTTAACTGATTACGCAGTTGTTAAATTAAAAGGATATATTAAAACAGAGAAAACTGTAGAAAATGTAGATTTGCACAAGTAAGGAAATGCTGCATTTGATATCTTTTTTAAAAAATTACACTGTAGAAATACAACAGCATAAATATTTATTCCTTGGTGCAGAAATTATGAGAAACTTAGTCGAGATTTTTTTCCTAAGTGCTTTTATTCAGGCATGAAATACACAATGTGATTTATTATTTTTTTATATGAACCTATTTTTCCTGGAATTACTAAATGTCCACTCAACTGGAAAGCATGTGATTAATTTTTGAAGCAAAGAAACATTTAAAACTCATCATCAGAAAGTGATATACTGTGTGAAAATAAAAATAAGAATGAATGAAAAAAAACATTCAACTTATTTCTCACATTTTAACAAACTCTCATACTAGTTATTACTTTAATTATCATTTCATGGAGATAATATGCAAAAAATAAACTTAAAAAAATAATAATTTTTTTGTTTATTTTGTTCACCAAGAACAGCAAAATTACAGTAATTGTTATTTTAATTATTATTTCATGGAGACAATGTGCAAAAAATAAAAGAAAAACATTTATTTTATTATTTTGTTCATCAAGAACAGC
The DNA here is from genome assembly GCA_020466265.1 of Siphamia tubifer. Lineage (NCBI taxonomy): Eukaryota > Metazoa > Chordata > Actinopteri > Kurtiformes > Apogonidae > Siphamia > Siphamia tubifer. The sequence continues at coordinate 70,966,452 of CM035794.1, read as the reverse complement.
AAAGTTACAGTAAAAGTATGAATGTCAGTGTATTAGATGATTTTCCATAAAATGGAATCACAGACTACTGCATTCTTTATTTCTTTGATTTTTTTTTCCTTTAAATTTTGATTGTAAACTGCTTTATGATTGATACATATTGTTGCATTAGGAACCGTATAATTTTTCATCGTCACGGAAATAAAAACATTAGACCACCCTTTCTTTCTCCAATTTCTTATTCATTTTAAGGCAGAGTACAACTAAAGGTACATTTGTTTGTATATTTGTTTGTAACTAAAGAAATAGCGTTTATGGTTTAATTTAAGAGCTGACATCTAACCATGTTCTATGGTGTTCTTGATGATAATTAAAATCACTGAAGTTCTTACATCAATATCTACGGTATTGAACTGCCACAAACAGTGCTTTTCGTCATTCCATTCTTTCTTCTCTGTATGTTTCGGTCACATGATACACAAAAGATTTACCATGTGATTGCATTGCCGTTGTTTTTGATTGCCTTTAGTGGTCTAATAATTTTTTCCATGCCTGTATATCAAACATAACTTGGCAGTTTGTTTCTGAACAGGAAGACATATTAAGTCAGGTGAACAAACATTTTCACTCAAAAGTTCTTATTTTATTGTGTATATCATTTCCTGGTCTGGTCCATTTTATATCATATTAGACTAAATGTGGCCCCTGAACTAAACTGAGTTTGATAGCCCTGTTTTAGATGGATCCCTTTTCCAACACATTCAAATGATCAGCCTTTCACCAAACTCTACAGAACCTGATCATGACCCTCAGCCCCTGGAAGAGGGAAACATTAAAACATACAGGGTGGTGGTACTCCTGGACCAGGACTGGACCCCCCTGCCCTGGTTCATCTTTTTCCACTCATTTCCTCCTCATATCTTTTCATCCTCCATTTTTAATTGTACCCTGAAGTTTTCATGTTTTACATCTTTTGTCTTTCTGTCTCTCCAGTCAGGCTTTTGTTCCTCTTTCTTTTAATTTGTTCCTCTTTTTCAGTGATAGTCATTTTAAATGTTATTAAACAAATAAAAAATCTGCTTAGGGCCACAGTGTGACCAGGTGCGGCCCTGATGTCGATAAATTATTAACTTCTTTGTGTTATTATGAACGAGTCAATGGCAGATGACTGTGCTCTGGTGCAGCTGTACTGAGTTAGGAACTCAGAAAATATTATTGAACCAATTATAAAACAGAATTTCTTGTTGTCAGACAGGTAAGGTCTGAAATAGGCAGTGTCGCCAACTTTCATCGATAAGACAGACAAAGGGGGGCAATGAGTTTTGTCCCAACCCCCCCAGTTCAAAAATCCTATCAGTGCCCTTATAAAATACATTAAGAACTTGACCTTTACTGATAGAAATGTGTTAAAAGAGAGTATAACCTGTGACATTTGACATCAGTAAAGGTTTCACTTTATCCTGGAATTGTGACATCTACAGTTGAATGTGAAATTCCACTTTACCAAGGAAACAAGTGGTAGCAAAAAAAAAAAAAAGGAAACAAAAAAACAGACAAGGTTTGCAAATTCAAATATAGTAGTATTTATTAATATTAGCATTCTGAGTTTTTAACAAATAAACAGCTTATTCAGTCCTGTCAATGATTTGTTTTGTTTTCTAAACACATTTTCCAATGTCCATCAAAGCAACATCTTTGAAACTGGGTGTCATGACAAGAAAAACTGACAACCTTTGGTAAATTCACACGAAATGTTGTGGTAGTAGGTGTGCGTTTGTAGAATGGCTGGGCCAGAGAACCATCAGTCCTCAGGCCGTCAGTGTTTCTTCCTGACGAATCAGCATGTACAAAAATACTATACAGATACTATGGCTTTGTGTTTCACTTCCCACGTTGTGCTTTTGTGTGTTTCTTAGAACGTGCCGATTTCCAGTTGTTATTTCTAAATTTCTTCTGAAAGCCACCACTCTGGACCTAAAACATATGAACATACGGTTAATAAACTAGTTAGAAATAGAATATTTACCACACATTTACAGGGTTTTCAGTAAGTATAGAATACAGTATTTTTACTGTTTATGGAAAATACAACCAAGGGAGTATTATGCTTTCAAATACAAATGTATAGGAATTGACAGATATTAATTTTGTTATGCGTTATATTTTGGAGTTATTCTGTAGACATGGCATGAGACTTTGTAGCCAGTAGAAAAAGATGGGGTAAGGGGTACCTTCTTGCGTTTTGGTAGCACCTGGGTGTCCGTCTCCATCTCCTCTTCTTCATCTGTTTTGAAATCATCACCCTCCTCATCTCCATCCTTCAACTCTTCTTCTGCTGAATTTTTCAAAGTGAACATAGACGCTGTGGGAACAAAGACAACGTTACCACGAGGGCTGCACGATATAAAGAAAAAAATGACATTGTGATTTTTTTTAACCCTGCGAAATATACTGTGATATGAAAAACTACTCAGGAGTAAAAAAACATCTGTGTGGTGCAGACACAAATGGTTCAATAGATTAGCGGTTGACACAGAACATACGTTTCAGTATCATCCTCCTTGTAGCTGAAATAAATAAAGTTCTCGTTTCATCATCTGAACCCGCTTTATCCTCACTAGGGTCACTGGGGTCACTGGGGGTTAGGGTACACCCTGTATGAGTCTCCAGTTCATCTCAGGACTGAACATATGTAGACAAACAATCACTCTCACATTCACACCTATGGACAATGAAATAAAATTAATAATTATAAAAAACTAAAAATGTAGAAAAATAAAAATAAATAAATTAACAATGAATGAATAAAAATGTCTACAATTTTTTACTTAATTATTTTTTATATTAATAAATACAAATAAAAATAATTGCAGGACCTACGATGTGACTATTGCACATACGTATGTGCAATACTACTGTAAAAACCACTACTGTGCAATGACTGTCTGTAGCCATTTGTCATCCATTTACATTTTACATCTTTCTCTTACATTCTATTTTTATATTTAGACTCTTAGATTTTTAGCTCAAATGTTTATTCATCTACATCCATTTAAAACGTTGTATTTTAACACTTTCTTTTATCTCAAGCACCATTCGGGGATGCACACAAATTTCGTTGTGAAATATTTTTCAATGACAATAAAGGCAATTCTGATTCTCTCGTCTCATCATCTGAACCTGCTTTATCCTCACTTGGGTCGCAATCCAGCTACAATGGGTGAAGGCGAGGTACACCCTGTATGAGTCTACAGTTCATCTCAGGGCTGAACATATATAGACAAACAATCAACCTCACATTCACACATATGGACAATTTAGATTAACCAATTAACCTATAAGTGCATGTGTTTGGATGATAGGAGGAAACCAGAGTACCCAGATTACCCTGGTTCTGGTATATTGTAATGTTGATGCTCAAACAATACATTGTTTACTCTAGTTCCCACTAAGTCAGCTCATGCTCTCACCATACCAGAATGTTCCCAGTGTGTGAGTCGTGGACACTTACAGGGATAGAGGTCACTCATACTGTCGCCTGAGTCACTCTGGTCGTCCTCACTCGACGTAGGCTCCCACATGCCGCTCCCATGTTTTTTCACACCGCTCCCCTTCTCTGATGATGCCTCTCCAATGTTTCTGGGCTTTTTCTGTTTGAGTCTTGCAGGAACATATTCAATTCCGTTCTTCACACACTCCTCATCTGGGAACAGAAACAACATGAAAACAGGTTTTGTTTTTAAAAAAAAAAAAAAACACTACTTGTTTGTTTAAAAGGAGTTCAAAAGTTTATCAGCTTGAGATCCTACTATTAGAATCTGGCTAATCTAGAAGAATCTGGTTCAGTTGAAAGCCCTGAGCCTAGGTCCTGCTTCAGGAATGAATTGAGGCGAGCCAGTGAGGAAGGTCCAGATCATCAAGGTCTCAGGTTCTTGAGGTTTATTGACATCACAGGTAAAATACACAATTCATCACCAGCCAAAAGTCTAATGTTCCCTTGTTTACACTAAATCTGGTATTATGTTGTCCCATAGTCCGTCTCCCCACCCACAGGTGGAGCTTGAGCTACTCCTGTTCGTGGTCGGTTCTAATTGGTTATGTCTTTACTTACGTGTGTTGGTTCGTGTCAGCCCTCAGTTCTACTTGTTTACATTTACCCCAAAACATTAATCCCAAACATTTGTCCTTGTTTCATGGCTAAAGATTAGTGTGTTCCCATTCTGTACCCGTTACCCTCCCCAAGGCCATAGTCTGGCTCTTGGCTCAACTGGGCCAACCAGCTGAGATATCTTACACTACCTCCCAAAAATATTTCAGTAACTTTCATAAAGTCACTATTGAACACTGTTGAATAAATGTACTTCACCATTGAATCTACTTGGTAAAGAAGCCTACGAGTCAGGGTGTAATGCAAAAATGGTCGTGCTTTCATAAAATACTCTGCAAATTAAAGCAAGCTTTGAAAAAAAACCCCACAAGAACAAGACATATGTCAGTGGGTATGAAGAGATTTGGAGCAGATACTCAAAGCTGAAATGTGTCGCTGCTAAGTAGCTCTTGAAGCTACATCAAATATGGCTTTAATGAACAAGAGTGGAGGGCAGTGGATTTTCTAGCGTATTATTTAAAATGGCTGTACGCTCTTTTATTAATGAAGAGGAATAACTCAAGTTTCCTCATCCTGACCTGTTGCATCAGACATGTTTTACACTTCAACAGAATATACAAGAAGAGACAGCAAACGATCAATCATGAGAGCTAAATGTTCGCTACGCCAGAATATATTTAAAAAAGGTGGTTCCATTTCCTCTGTGCAGATTAAATTGAGCAAAAACAGAACCAACTGACCTATATCTAATCAGCATATTTTATTACGAATCAAAACCAAGTTGAATGTGTGAGGTTTTCAGGTTATCTTTGCCATTTTAGAGTCTTGTGGTCTTGATGCTGGAGAACCATCAATAAAAGTGGGTGGTACTTTCACTGGAGGGGAACTCAACAAATTAAGGGTGTTTTCACACCGACTTCATTTGGTTCATTTAAAAACAGGCCAGAGTTAATTTCCTTGGAAAGTCCAAACTTCAATCTGAAGTGACAAAACTTGTTGCCATTGGAAGTGGGCAGTTATCAAAAAAAAAAATTGCCCTCAGAACGCTGGGCACGTCTATTCAAAGTGGATGGGAGCTGTCGCAACATTCTAGAGGGCTGTAGAATAAATTCATATTAGTGATGCACCGATCACCAAAAAAACTTGATCTGCCAACTGCTGATCAGGGAAGGAATTTTAAATGTTCGTACCTAAAGGCAATATTCTCCCTTTAACAAATGAAGGAAAAAAGGGGATTTTTCATTCAGTTGTGGAATAATTCTGCACACCAATACACCCAATAATTGTGCATACATAGATATTCTCCTAAGGGAGTGAAAACCTCAGTTCTACCTACTTCAAAAGTGGCTGCACAAACAGAAGATAATCTGTCAGATATATTTGATTTCCTTCCTGACTTTGTAACATGATGTGCCTTGTACACATCTTCTATCATCTACTGAGTAAAGGGTTCATGTCAATAACCCACAAGTAGCATTAAACAAGTTCTGCATGTGGAGATAGGTTGTGTACTGACATTTAGCAAGAGCTTTCCTGTAGCGTTTTCCGTTGACGTGTTTCAGGACGTGGTGTGGCTGTCGATTGAGGTGCCTGAGCGTCAGTTTACAGAAGAGTTGATTCCTACAATACAGAAACACACACAGCAAATATTAAAGTCTGCACACTACCTTCATGTGTTCAATATGCTACTTTCATGAACTTCATTTCTGTTTTTCACTACACACTTTCTGTAAATAAATACTTTAATTACATTCCTACTACTTTACACTACTCAGTTACTCTGTATTGACACTTTAATTACATTGCACCTCACCTCACTGTTTTACTTGTATGTTAAATTCTGCTGTTGTCACAAAGCAATTTCCCAATTGTGGGATCAATAAAGTACTTCTATTCTACTCAAATATTATTACAACTGTGTTGATACCTACTGAGACCACTGAAGTGAAGCTGCACTGACAGTTACACTTCCCTTTTGGCTACATAAAAATATTATGAAAGAAGAAGAAAAGGAGCAAAGATGTGCAAAAACACTGTTTCAAAATGTCTAAGTCAGGGCTGTCAAATTCATTATAGATCAGGGGCCATATTCAGCTAAATTTGATCTGAAGTGGGCCAAACCAGTAAAAAAAACAAAAAAAACACACACACACACACACACACACAAAAAACCCCATCACAATAAATAAATAATGTCAACTCCAAACTTTTCTCTTTGTTTTCGAATGAAAAAAGTTAAATTACATCATGAAAACAATATCAGGCTTTAGTTTATCATTTACACATATGCATTCTAATTTACAGATCACAGTGGATCTATAGCTACACAAAATATTTAGTAATAGGTGGAATATTGTGAAAATTTAACTTATTGGTACTTCTCTGAAGACATTTCCAATTTTTCATATTTGTTCTGATTATTGACTTTTTGTGTGAAATTATCCTTTGTTTTAATGTCACAAAATAAATGTAATGTAAAAATTACATTTACAAACAGGATTTTCTTTGCTTGTGAATATTTATGGGTAATTATATTATGAGACTGAATTGGTCTGAATGTGGACCATGAACTAAAAAGATTTAGATCTTAGTGTAATTTTTGCATTTCATAAATTCATCCAAAGGGCCAGATTGGACCGTTGGACTGGCCGGATTTGGTCCTCGAGCCGCATGTTTGACTCCTCTGGCCTAAGTGAAAACAAGTATCTGTTTGTTACACTGTGTATGACAAGTAGGGATCCCCCTACTGCCACAATATGGTTTGTACACTGGTGTAGTCTAAATGTTTTACAACAGCATAACATCAGAATGCATTACTTTTTGCGACAGAGTTTTGAGCCGCTTGAAAAGGGCCCAAGAGCCACAGGTTGCCAACCCCTATTGCACGCATTTGTTTAAATATTCAGTTAATGTCAACTTTGCTGAAAGGGTCAATTCTTCCAGTTTTCTTTGTACTGACATAATAACTTTAAAATTTTTACTGAGCTTTTATGAACATCTATATGATTGCAAAACCAAATTAAAGAAAATCCCCGATATAACCTGAAAAAAGGCAAAATGCAAAAGTTATTATATTGGATCACTAAGCAATGGTTGAATGCAGAGGAAACATTCATCCAGAAGTCACCGCAACGATAGTGTTTGTAGTTCATTTATGCAACAACTTAAACGATTGCACTCAACTAATATAAAAACATATACATGAAAAACAAAATCACATAACAAAACATGGCTCTGTTTGCATATTTGAAAGGGAGTGGAAAGAAGCAAAACATATTAAATTCCACCCCTTCTCCTAAAAATTTTTAAAAGTCAAGCCCTTTGAATCATTCAGTTCACTTTTCACTTTCATAGCTTTAATCTGTAAAGAGACGATGCTACTTTTACGGCAGTTCACAAATTAATTTTTCAGTAAATTTGAATTTTGAGTGAATTACCACCATTAATTATATATATTATCAACTGCATTTCCCATTTTTCTGTGAAAATCAGCACATTGATTGCTATTGAGATAAAATAGCTCAAAGTTTTTGTTTCGTGGAGGTTTTGTTATGCAGATGAATCACTCATTCAAACACATTGTTTTGAGAAGACACGTTTTGATTTCACTATGGGTTCACCACAGTAAAGACTGTGTTTATGTACAAATTAATCTGAAAAAAAATTGTGAACTATCCCTTTAATCTTCAACTGAGTAACACGCACTTTTACCATTAAATATTCTAATCAGTAGATGATTATGTCTGCCAGCAGCTGTTTGGATCTTTGTGTGTTCAAGGTGAATAGCCAACTGAAGACTAATAATTAAAATGATGAAAGGTCACAGTTTCTTACTTTTGTTTGGTGCTCGGTACAATATGAGGCTCGTATTGGTTGTAGTTGAAGTCTGCAGCTGTACTCAATTTCTCGTACTTCTTCCCCTGAGTGAACTTCTGAATCTCTGCGAGGTTGCATGGTAACTCGTGGGCATTTAGAGTACATCTGATCTGAAATGACATGTTGTATGGGGTTCCTTCAAATGACATTTATACTGTACCAAGCACGTTACAAGCAAACACTTCACATTAGCATCACAGCTAGCAAGAAGAAGGACGGCGGAGCTGGACGGTGTAATATGGAATCAACTCTCTGACCTTTTTCCTATCGGTAAGCTCAAAGAAAGGGTGGTTCCGAAGAAAAGCTCTGAGGTCCGCTGGTAAATCATCCATTGCTCAAAAAACACTTCAACATAGACGTGAGTCTGGTAGTGAATCCAGTCCCTGACAGGAAGTGTTCACAGCACTGGAATGCACGTGGGCTCACAGTAGATACTGTGCTGCCTGATAAGTTACTGCCATCTAGTGGCGGGACATGGGAATAACAGCCACATTCATTTAGGAATTTTAGAGAATTCCGAGAATGGGATGAGCATTTTAACCCTTTGGTGCACACTGGTCACTACTGTGGACAGTTATTCTACAGCCATTCTCTTGTATAATCATGAGTTTTGTTGTTTTAGTTCCATATCAGTCAGTTTATATCATTACTGAAACTTGGTTGTTCTTAATACCTGATCTGAACTAACATGTTTATATGTAAATTAATTGCTTGTTGCGATTGCATTGCAATAAACAGTCTTCTTAAACAAAAACAGTTAAACTGTTTTATTTCATAGTGTTATGATATTGTGTTTTAAAATGTCTGTGCTTCAAAGCTTAAACACACATTATCCAGCTGAGTGGACATTTTTGTAACATTTTAGAACTTGTAACTGTAATTGGTTCATTAAAAAGATTTCAATCCCATTGCTTTTTTCATGCCTAAGAGGAATAAAAACATCTTGACTAACATTCTCATATTTCACGCATCAAAGGGTTACCATATATCAAATAATGAGGCCAATTGAAATTGATTACTTGGTTAATCGTGGCACATACCTTCAAAATATAAGGACTGGGCAAAAATCCCCAAAAGCAGATGTGAGACACTGTTTAGTGATGCCAGAAGATTTATGGTTAAAAAAATTATTGTAAAAATGGTAACAACAAGCTACCAACAGTTATACACAAAAGATTTACTTGTTTCTTTATTTTGCTGAATAAATAATGTAACGTTGTCTCTATTTTTCTGTGTCACATATTTGGAAATTCTGCATTTCAAATGAGATAATTCAGAAAGTTATTGGCAGATTTGGCTGAGATTACCAGGAAATGTTGATACTGGCACAGTATATATATTTATTAATTTTTTCTTGTATGTGAAGAACCGAGAATGTGGCCTTAGACGTTTGTGCAGCACTGCACAGACTTACTAGTTTAAAGATGTTGACACATATGGTTAAGTTTACTCCTGGAAGGTTCTTTTGGTGTCTGTAAATTCGCATCTCGCAAGAGTCTCATTCCTCATAACGATCCACTTTCGGACTTGGCCGTCATCGGTCTCAGGTGATCTGATGCATATTTTAGTTGACATAGAGTTGACCAATGTTCCACCTCACTCGAGCTCCGGTAGTATCGGTTGAGCAGGGGGTGCATACCACTATCAGGTGGTCTGTACAGTTCACGGTTCCGATGATCAAGTTACGCTTCTCTTTTTCCCCAGAAAAGTGTGATCACATCGACATACGTCTTCTGGTGTTTTTGTTGAGGCTTGTATTCTACTTGGATTATTACAGTTGGCCCGTTTAATATCGGACGGCTTTAGCCGTTTTAGGTTAATTTGTCCTAAAACAAGTTTCCTTCCGGACCTATTTTGTAAACGCACCAGTAGACAACAGTGAATTGGGATTTAACGTCTTACTTTGTATCTGAATTCTTGCGAAATATATAATTAAATTAAACAAACGAACTTATTTTATGACACTTTTCAAAATCTTAGGAAGCTGCTATTTTCAGAGTGTACTTTCCAGCATCGAGTACAAATGGATCCGCGTCTGTTGTTGTTTTACGTTGCACGAGGGACTTTAAAGACTGTGACACGCGCAGAGCGGAAATGACTGAAACAGCAACAATAGCTGTCAGGTGACGGATAGAATCACCGGCAGCATAACTAGCCCCTGTGGAGAGGACATCACGACTTGAAAATCAACCCCAATCGTATAAAAGTAACGACGACAAGGGGATATATTAATACATTTGTAAATAATGCAAAATTAGACTTTACTCTGTTCATTGGATCACGAGTCGCTAATGCCAGTCAGCTGACAGCTCAGCTAACACAACAGTGTAAAACAGCTGAACTCTTAGCCTGGATCAACCGCGATATTGTAGGAATAAATAATGTCCGGGCCGAATGGAGATCCCAACATCTCAATCGAGGAAGGTATTATCAGCGATGAAGATGAATTCGGTGACGAAGGTAAGGAATAGTTCTGTCCAGTTCGCGACTGTGCAAATCATAGGTGGAATCCGGGAAAAGTTCCGCCTTAAGTGCTAGGATTGGAGGGGCAGCCTGTCAGTCAAACTAGCTCCCCTGCCTACGTTCTTGATTCGAAAAATTCATCCTTAACAGCATGCGACAGCCACAGTGGAATGAGTTCACCTTCGTTGCATCGTTTAAGTACAGGTACTACTCAGAAAATTACGAAGATCGTGTAAAAGTTTTTTTATTCAGGTAACTCAACATAAAAGGTCAAACCAATACATTTATAGACTCATGACATGCAAAGTGAGACATATCAAGTATTTATTTGTTGTGATTTTACTGATTATGATTTACATCTTATTAAAACTTCAAACTCAGAAAATTAGAGTTTTGCTTAAAAGTGAGTTTTCTGAAGCTGTACATCCTAATCAGCAAAGTCAAAACAAATGAAAGCTTGCAATATATAGATTTGCATACTGTTTGTCTATATAATATGTACATTCCACCGTACAGAAATGCAAGGACCTTTTCAGGATATTCCAATTGTCCGAGTATGTCTCTGAAACAGCTCAGCCAATCAGAAGCAGAGTTTGGTGAACTTTCCCGGATTCCATTTACGATTTGCACAGTCGCGTCCAGTTCAGTCAAATGTGGTTATTGACTAAAAGTGAAAATTCATTGTCAAGTTGACTTCCATTTTGTTGTTTAGTTTCTCTTTCAGTGGATTTTGTGCTTTAAATTAAAGTATGTGTGACCTGCAGACTCTAGGGTTTATCAGCATGAAGGTGTTTCAGTAAGGTGTGCCAAAAAGGTGATGTTCTATAATTTATCTGAACGTGATGAATGCTGATGACTGGTTTAACACGTCTGGTAATAGGTCGGGGGGTGCAATCGCTATAAAGTTAGTAAAATTCTTCTATTCAATCATAACTAAACAAGTATTTAGAGAATGCCTAACTTCGCCCATATTTTGTGCCAATCTCAAGTTTAAATGACAACATGTTCTTGAATTAGAGCCAATTATGTGACTTTGACCTTTGACTTTTTGCAATATTGATAATTTCGTTACATGTATATATGCGTCAGTGTGTGTAATATTATGCGAATATATCCAATATTTATGAAGTTATAGCGGGATCCGTCTATGCTTGACACACACAGTGTTACAGAAGTTAATTTTGTGACATGTCACCTCTGACCTCCAGAGATCTCAAAAACTATTGGTCGTAGGTGATGACACCAAATATGACAATTGTAGAAATCTTCATTCTGCATTGTTTGGTACCAATCTGAAAGTTTTGTGACCCTCCGTTCTTCGGTTATAACCGATGTGATTTTTAAATTGTAGTCAATTGTGACCTCTGACCTTTACTCAAAAGGATCATTGCATCGGATGCACATTAGCTATATGTATATGCCCATGTAATTTCATGGTGATATGTCAAGTATTCATTGAGTTATAGCATGATATGTCTCTGCGGGCGCACACACACACACACACACACACACACACACACACACACACACACACACACACACACACACACACGGTGATTACAATAATCTCTCCAAACCAATGTCGGGCAAGATTATTAAAGTCAATACATTTAAAAAAAAAAGTTAATTTGCGAAGTGCTTAGAATGGAATGTCATTTATCCTTTGTCGTGTTCTGTGTTCACACATCCAAATTTACAATGTTACCAATCTGTAAACCTACTAGTTAAAGTGAATCATTCCTTTTTTAAACTTTATCTGCACTGGCAAAATTGAGGTGGACTTTATTGACTCTGATATTCATCATAGATCATGACTTGCCTTCATGTTTATATTTTTTCCATTTCAAATGACAGATAATGTTCTTATTTTCTTCTCCACAGAGTATGCTGCTGTCAACTCCATGCTGGATCAGATCAACTCCTACCTCGATGACCTAGAGGAGAAGAATGATGCGCTCAATGGAAAACTTGTGGAACTGCTGGAGTCCAACCGACAGGCCCGTTTGGAGTTTAGAGCCCAGCTGACTGGCTCTCCTTTAGCAGAGGAGGAGCAGCATGGCACTGCTGGTACAGACTCCTATTCAAACAGCAAGGTGGACCAGAAAGAGGATGAGTCTGAGGGCTCTCAGATGAAGGACAATAGCGAGTAACCTAGTAGCATTTATTCACCAAATAAAAAAAAATGGAATGTTAAGTAGTAACTGTCTATTGGATTAGTTACTAGTGGATCATGATCTACATAAATGACTCAGTGCATTTGAGTGTTGTATCATCTATGGTGTGCTGATGTTTGTAATTTAAGCTCTTCTTGGCACACAATTGTAGATCTGTGACATTTAAGTTTTTGTTTGTTGAATGGTTGCTCTGTTCATTCTTGTTCTGGTCCAGTTAGGACATGCAATTTAATCCTTAAACCAGAAATACAGTAGATTATTTAAATATTACATTAGATATGACCAAAATAAGACACACATATTAAATCATTTCCAAATAGAGGATACGATCCTTGAAGTGGTTTTCATTGAACACTGGCAACTCAAGGTTTGTGATTGTAGTTATGAGTATGTTCACAAAAGATGGGAAGACTTTATACCTAATGATCATTGATAGATCTAAAGCAACTGAAATAAAAAGTCATTATGAGCAATTTACAAATACAACATATGCTAAAATAAAAAAAACAACAACAAAACAACAACAGCAGCAGTCAAAGCCAGGAAGGAAAACTGTCGACAAATGGTCGACTATTAGTGTGAGGTTAATAGTTTGATCAATATCACATCATTTAGGAGTTGTTATATCTAATTGAAATTACATGACTTTATTAATATGATCTTAAATGTATTATGGACTGTTATCGCATGTCATCACCACCTGTCCTGCTTGTGACTTGGTCTGTCAAAATTGAAAATTTCAAGTATATTCTTGGCTTAAGATCAGTTTAGAGTTTACATAAGTCTTTCTAGATGTATGTGTAACTATTATGTTTCTTCCCTTTAAGTAAATATGAAACATTCCGGATGTCTATGAGTGTTATAATAAAGGAAAATATATGGCACAACTACTCGGGGTGCACTGGTAGAAGTAGCCAATGATAACATCTTTACTGTGGTTTTTGGGTCATAGTTGATTTCAGTAAGTTTTGTGTGTCAAGAGATATATATATATATATATAGCTTGTTGACAAAAATTGAATATCACTGTACTGATCAATATAACCCTTTACTATTCCTTGACTATATATACTATTTTTAATAGTACCTGTTTTATACAACCATGCACACAAAGGGTTTCTGATCCCCTGCCCTTATTTTTTTTTTTTTTTTGCTTAATTCATTTTTTTTGCATAAATTCAAGATTGTTTTTTCTTATTTCAATATTTAGTTTCATTAATTCAAGATGGGTTTTTTTTTTTGCTAGAGTTAAAGATTGTTTTCTACTTAATTCAAGTTTTTTTTGGTTAAAGATTCCAGTAAAATGCCAGTTGCAGGGGTCTTCAACTCTGGACCTAGTACCCTACTGTCCTATATGTTCTGATTCAAACCAGTGGGTCGTTTTCAGGCTGCAGCAGCACTTGATAACGAGCCGATCATTTGAATCAGGTGTGTTGGAGCAGGGTAATTTCTAAAGCAGAGAGGACAGTCATGTTCCCGGTCCAGAGTTGAAGACCTCTGTGTGTCACTGTATGTATGTATATAGAGCAGGGGGGGCCCAATCCTGGTCCTCGAGAGCTGCTATCCTGCATGTTTTAGACGTACCCCTCTACCAACACACCTGATTCAAATGATCAGCCTGTTATCAAACTCTGCAGGAGCTTAATAATGAGTTGTGTTGGAAGAGGGAAACATCTGAAACACAGGTGTCAAACTCCAGTCCTCGAGGGCCGGTGTCCTGCATGTTTTAGAGATTTCCCTCTTCCACATGAGTCACTTAACCCTTTAATTCCTGAGACTTTATCAGTCCCACAGTAAAAAAAAAAAGAAAAAAAAAAAAAAGAAACTAATTCTACTAATTAAGTCTAAGATAATTAGTAACATGAACAAAGTAAGACACAAACAGAATGAAATCGAAGAAAAATAATCAAATAAAAAAAAAATAAATGTAGAAAAATAAACAAAATGAGCAACAAAATGAACAAAAGCTAATAAATATTTACAAAACTATAAATAAGATAAAAAAAATTGCAAAAAAAAAATTACTAAAAAAAACAAACCTAATATTGATATTTGGTCCCAGAAGTTTTAATTTAGCCTTTTAAAAAACCTAACCCTAACCCTTTTGACACCCGTTCCATGAACAAAATTCAGTAAAACCACAGTAAAAATAAAATCAAAGGAAAACAGTTGCATTTTTCTGAATATTTAAACTAAATCATTCATTCAAAATACATCAGCACTGACACTTATGACTCAATAATCAGCTCTTCATCATCTCTGCAGAAGACTAATATAATGTAATGGTTTCCAGGTGTGATGGAAGAGGGAAACATCTAAAACATCCAGGACACCGGCCCTCGAGGACTGGTCTAAAACATACAGGATAGTGTTTACTTGAGGACCACTGCTGTATGTTTTAGATCAGGCATGGGCCAACCAGTCCCAAAGAACCAGGTGTGGCTGCAGGTTTTTGTTCTAACCAAGCAGCAGCACACCAGACTTGATTCAATTAATCAACTGATCTCAATCTTCAGAGTTGGTTGGAACAAAAACCTGCAGCTACACCGGCCCCTTTGTGGAATAGTTTGCCCATGCCTGTTCTAGATGATTCCCTCTTCCAACATACCTGATGGTCATTATCAGTCTTCTGCAGAGCTTGATGATAGGCTGATCATTTAAATCAGGTGTGTTGGTAGAGGGATACGTCTAAAACATGCAGGATAGTAGCTCTCGAGGATCAGGATTGGGGCCCCCCCTGGCACAGAGTCTAAGCCACTTCTGTCACCTATTACATCAGAGGTGTCGAACTCCAGTCCTCGAGGGCCGGTGTCCTGCATGTTTAAGATATTTCTCTCTTCCATGTGATTAAGTTTAACCCTTTAACTCCTGAGAACTAACAAAATAATTGGTAACATGAACAAAGTAAGACACAAATGGCAGAAAATCTAAGAAAAATACTGAAATAAAAAATAAACAAAATGTAGAAAAATAAACAAAATGAGCAACAAAAACTAAGAAATATTTATAAAATGACAAATAATGTGGAAAATGTAGGAAAAAATTACGAAAGACGAAAACTAGTATTGAAATTTGATCCCAGCAATTTTAATTTTGCCTTTAAAAAATGTTTAAATAAAATGAAAAAAAAAAAATCTTGCTTTTTGGCACTCTTTCCATGCACAAAACAGACACATAAAGAGTTAATAATCAGCTCCTCATCAGACTGATAATGATGTAATGGCCTCCAGGTGTAATGGAAGAGGGAAACATCTAAAACATGCAGGACACCGGCCCTCGAGGACCACACTTTGACACCCCTGTATTACATGATGTGCACTAACATGTTGAAAGACAGAGGTATAAACTACAACCTCATCTCCAGCCCATGTGTAGTGACTGCACAAGTGACAGTGGAGCACCTTTAAACATTTGTGAGTTATAACCCCCCCCCCCCCCCCAAAAAAAAAAAAAAAAAAAACATGAATTGGACTACTTGCAGAGTGAGATGTAGATATGAATATTAACTGTTTTTATTATAGACTGTATTGTCCTTTGAATTTTATGTATCCTGATTCAAATGAGCAAAGCGGGTGTCAAAGTGTGGTCCACGAGGGCCGGTGTCCTGCATGTTTTAGATGTTTCCCTCTTCCATTGCATCATTATCAGTCTGATGAGGAACTGATTATTAACTCTTTAAATGTCAGCGCTGATGCGTTCTGAATGGATGATTTAGTTTAAATATTCAGAAAAATTCAACTGTTTTCCTTTTAGTTTTGTGCATGAAAAGGGTTCCCAAAAAGCAAGTTTTTTAAAATTTAATTTTATTTAAACATTTTTTAAAGGCAAAATTAAAATTGCTGGGACTAAATTTCAATACAATTTTTCTTCTTTCGTAATATTTTTTTTTCTAAATTTTCCACATTATTTTGTCATTTTGTAAATATTTATTAGTTTTTGTTGCTCATTTTGTTTCTTTTTCTACATTTTGTTTCTTTTTTTAGTATTTTTCATTGATTTTCTGCCATTTGTGTCTTACTTTGCTCATATTACCAATTATTTTTGTTAGTTCTCAGGAGTTAAAGAGTTAAACTGAATCACATGGAAGAGGGAAATATCTAAAACATGCAGGACACCGGCCCTCGAGGACTGGAGTTTGACACCTGTGAGTTAAGTGTTTTGAACATTTCAAAGCAATTATTGAAAATGTAGGAAACAAGCAAATGCTTCTGTCAAAGTGTGGAAATTGTCAGACATTTTAATATAAATTAAAATGGCCCAAAACAGAAAACAAACATTCAAAAAATACATTAAACTTCCAGCAGTTAGAAAACATCACTTGTTCATCTCAAATTGTCAGTGGCTGAATAAAAATACAATAAGAAACGTACAGCTTTGTTTGAAAGAATCATTTACATGCCTTTTTATTTGCTCCTGTTTAACTGGTTCAAAGATAAATGTTAGTTTACCTCTCACAAATCATTTACCATATTTTTTTTTTTTAAAAAGACCAATGTATGACAGTTGCAATTGTGACTACGAGACTGGCTACATGTCAGCCTGTGTTTTAAAATATCTATCTCATTGATGAGGATGAAGCATTTTCCAGAGCAAAACACTGGTCATAAATAAGTAAGTCAGACTTATGACACTGAAATGAAAAAGCAAAGTTAATAATAGAAAGTGGAACTAGGACTGGCTGGTATACTGAATGATACTGGTGCTTTATCAGAGATGGAGCTTCACAAAGACACTTGGCTGCATTGAACACCTACTAACATTACATGACTATCTGCAAATCCAACTGTCCACCAGTGTTTAGCATCTATTACATAGACAATAAAAAAAAAAAATAGCTTCTGCAAATGTGTTGAAGAATTTTCAGTCCATGGAAATTTAACATTTTTATCCTGACAAGGGAAATATGTTTGTTTAAAAATGGGTCCAGTGTGTAAGATTTAGGGGTTTAAGAAGATTTATTAATATAATATTGGGTTGTTTTTTATCATTTTTTAATCACATGTAAATAGGAATCACTGTATTTTCATTGCCTTTGGTGTTTTTTAAATCTATAGGTCAAACCTCCATGGGATCCACCAGATCACAGACTATTTTAGTCCAATGGTCCAAAAGGTTTGATAGACTATTTCTATGAGTTGGTGTAAATCTGTAAAGTTTTCAAGTCTTCTATTTTGAAACAGAATGACTTGATTTTTGTTGTTCCACAGGTAAGGTCTACAAGTTAGTTCAACAAACTGGGAAGTATTGATTTTTTTTTTTAGGTTTAAAAATCCCCATTGGTTTATAATAGGACAATTTTCAAAGTGCTGAACGTAAAAGATAGACGTCACATATGGGCTTTTATTTTCCATCATGACATTAAACCCAAGATTATCTAGGTCTAGACTTTGTCAAAACTTCTTTTCCAAAACTATTAACCAGAATTAATTGAACATCATAGCAGAATCCCCTTGGGGTATGGTCTACATTTTTTTCCCATCAATTGAGAAATAGTGATTTTTAAAATTTGTTATGAATATTTTTAATTAAAAAAAATCCCCAATGGTTTATAATGGGCCAAATTTCAAAGTTTTAAAAGTTGAAAAAACAAAGATACTTTGATATAATTACTATTGGCAATAGATAGGAAGTCACAGATGGTCTTTTATTTGCTGTTATGACCATTTGCATCATTGAATGTCTTTAAATATTGCTGTTGGATGACAGGACCTATAGGACCCATTGGTCCCATTTTATTTTAGGGTCCGCTTTTGAACTTAATGATGTCTGTCAAGTCTGATGTTTTCAGAAACACTTAAAGTACATTTTCTCAAACATTTTAAAAAAACTACCCATGATTTTGCCAAGCTACAGTAAACTGGGTATTATTGACACCCCATGGGTGACTGTGACGTCATCACTCCATCAGGATCACCTGGGGGTCTGCTTATCTCTTGGCCAACTTCTGGCTGAAGGGGTATTGTAATTGTTTTGTCATCTGTTTGTCTGTCCATTCAATGACATAATCACATTATCTGAAGAATGCACTGAGATATCTGCACTAAATTTATACTGTGGATGTACCTTGGCATGGAACAAAAAATGAAAATAGATCACCTTGACCTACTTTTCAGTCAAATGGCCTTGTGCAGTTATAATAAAGTTCTGTCAAATATAATAAATATATAATACATTTTTGCACAAAACACAATCTAATCTAAATTGAACAGCAGTAACTTTCAATTGAATTTTACACTATATTTGGCCAAGAGGTGTTAAAAGTGCACAGCACCTTAGGTGGTTGTTGTTGTTGTTTTTAATTTGGTGCCTGACAAATGCACCTGGAGACAAAACTGACTAGTTCCACTCATCACCACAAACCATAAAAGTCTAAATCTCACATGTGGACTCTGGTCAGCTGACGGACCAGGTAAGTACCAAGGGAGGCCTCGAGGGTTCACCTGGTCTGAGTGACCTTAACTATACACCCCAGAAGAGAAGGGTCAGGTCAGGTCAAGCTTGGCTTCTTTCACTTTCAATTCCAAGGGGCATAGAGGCACTAAACACAAACTATAAAGTCATGAAGTAATATGAGCCAAATTTAACAAAGCAATTTAATATATGACACAAACATACAAAGATGAATTGATTACATTTTGGAAGCCAAAAAAATGAAGGCATAGCCTTGTTACTAACTTTACAACCACTGTGGATAGTAACACTTGGTTACAGTCTAGCCACTAAATATCACACACTGAACCTTAACAGGATGAAAAGCAGCTTGTGGACACATGATATTCCACATATTTCAGTAGATTTGATGTGAGAGATCTTGCGATGAACAAATGTTTCAAGTTTAAAAATATAAGTTAAAATAGATTACATGGTCAATCACTTTACAACAGTAGAAAGGTTAAAAAACATCCGTAAAGCAGCATTAAGCTTACTTCTGCAACGTTGACATCCAGTCTTAGTGGACAGCTCTAAACTCAAGTGTTTGAAAGCTCAGTTTTTGCTGCTCCCGTGGATCATGGATTAAAACTATAGTTTCAAAAATGTCAAGTGCTCTTAGACCTCAACATGGGATGTTACTTTTCCTTTAAACTAGTGGTGTCCTGCAAGGATGAGCAGTTTTTGAAAAATTTTACTAGTTTATGGCAATTTTTCTGCTTTAAATACAATCAAACTTCAAAAACAAAACTAAAAAGAGATGAGAAAATACTTCTCTACTTCAAACCTAAAAAAAAAAAAAAAAATCAAGATTCAAATTCAGAACTGTTCACAAGTGAAGTCATAGAAGCACTTAACTAGTGATAATACTTCCTCAAACTCAAGTTGACGCCTGCCCACAGATTTCATTTAGTCACAGCCTACACATGTCATCTCACTACACCGCCACTATACCACCAGTACTGTTTTCGACACATGTAGGTTATTATTAAGGACATAAATTGCTCAAGTATCTACCTAAAAAGGTTTTTAATCAAACCCCTGATCAGTTTAATTACAGGGTGGGAAAGCACCCAACAGACCAGCTGAACAGAAAACTCAGCAGCCACCATTTCTATTTTGACCCTCAAGTGTCTATAAAGACTGGGCAGTGTTTATTATGGGGTTTAATGTAACTACAAGGTCTGCAATGAAGAAACAGATCTGAGGTGTGGCAGCAAGAAATATGTATATGTTTCTGTCCATATACTACTTTTTCTACAGTGAGAACACATTAAGAAAAACTATAAATTTCAGATTTCTGTTTTCTTAACATGTGAATTGTGTTAAGGGAAAGTTATTTTTCATTCATGCAGATGATATTTTTTTTTTTTACCAATTTCTAGACAGTAAAAGAATCATCAGCTTAAACTACACACTTTATTTAGATTCTAATTATAAAACCTCTGGGTTTGTTACAGTTTCCCAAATGTTTATTTAATTCAGTGGATGTGAGGTTTACTTACTATCCGCATGTGATAGAGGGTCAGGGGTTCATTTCCCACCCTGCGATGACTCACCACTGACATTCTTCTGTTTTAACTCACACTTTCCAACAACACAGACGCTTGGCTGTTTATTTTTGTGTCTGTTCCATAAAAGCACCTCTTCCTCTACAGGTACATCGTGTCCTAACGATGCGTCTGTACCAGGTCTTCTCTCGTTCTGCATGTTTTCTTTGACTCAGCGTCTGTTTGCGGACCTCCCTGACCTCCGTTTAGGAGTAGCTTTTGCTTTCCCTGTGCTATTCTTTTTCCCTTGGACGACCATAGGTTCCATTTCTGCCTCCTGCTGCTCTTCATTTCCTTCAGCATCTGCTGCTGGATCTGGTTCCACTTTGCTGTCAGCAGGTCCCTTCTGATCTACAGAATCTTGGGACGTGCTCTCCTCTTCCACACAAGGGAACCCGAGGTCTGTGCAGAGGCTGCTGTTGAGTGGTGAGGTGGAGCCGAAGTCCATTGTAGAGATGGTGGGTTCTTCATGGTCCTGTGGTCGCTGGGTCATTTGGGGCAGTGTAATGATAGGCTGCACAGAGATCAGCCCTGTATCTAAACTTGTGTCATCCGACGAGTCTCTGATAGATTCGGGTAGAGGACTGGTGCTGTCCTGAGCTTGCACAGATTCCCTGGAGGATTCCAGCGTTTCACCTTTTTGAGTCAAAGTCTTGTACTTCTGAGAAAGAAAATCAACAATTAGACAGTGGAAATTCCTTGAGTTTAAAATTGTTTACACACAAACTAATATTGTGTCCATGTATTTTATACAAATCCAAAACCGTTTTAAAAGAGATGTAGAGATGCATGCTCAAAAGTCCACATTTCTGGTTGGAATGGGCTCTACTTTTAACACAATCAAAACCCTTAAAAAAAAAAGAAAAAAAAAGATTAAATTCTTTATTTATTTTTTTTAATCATGATTATTCAATGGCCCTCTAGAATGTTGCGACAGCTCTCATTCACTTTGAATGGACGTTCCCAGCGTTCTGTGCCCCCCGCAGAACGCTGAGATTTTTCGATAACCGCCCACTGCCAATGGCAACAAGTTTTGTCACTTCAGATTCACGGTACCATATCACTCCACAGGTAGTTCGGTCACTTTGAAAGTAAATATTCGCTACGTTGTAACGGCTATTTTATCCAATCTGTTAGAGTAGTAGAGGCAGAGGCAGCAGCCGCTAGACAGAAGCGCAACACAGTAGCCTATACAGTGCCAATGGACTGTTGCTTAGGAACAACAATAACGTTCCAACTGGACTACTATTTCTCGACAGAAGCCATCGTCTGTATAAATAAATTCTTAATCATTTTGGTAAACAATGGTCTGTCTTTTCTCAAAATGAGCAGTAATAACCCGTAGAATAAGCGGGATAATGTATTGCCCACGCGTGAAAAATATTTCCCTTCAGGGCGGAACAATACCACTTCCCCAATCGGGAAATATTTTTCTGATAGTCACGCGTGGGCAACACATTATCCCTTACTAAATGCTTGTTATGTTCATAGATACATGTACATGGAAAGACTGACATTCATGTTCATTAGCCCTGTGAACACATGAAAGGTGGTATTGTCTGTTTTAGAATAAGGACAAAAAATGTAGACTGTATTAACACGAATATAAGACGAGGTTTTTTTCGTTGAAAATAATGTGGAAGAAGTGGGGTCGTCTTATAATCAGGGTCCAACACTTGACAAATGCTGGTAGTTGTCTGGGGTGACTCAACAACAACAGCAGATGGCACAAGTTTCTCTGTCAATCACAGAAGAGAAGCAGCGTCAGGAAATTTAAAATATGCAGATCCAAAGTGGATCAAATTGACGCTAACTTTAAGATGATGGTGGTCAATGTGTCAAACAACTGTCTGACAGTCAAGAAATAGATCACATGATCCCATACATGTTAACAGGAAGAGAAAAGCTTATCGTGAATCTCAAAGCTGACAAACATGAGCGGGAAAAGCCTCATGCAGACTTTAAACATCTCATGAGCAAAGTTCTGACAGACAACATTGAAAGCAGTGTGCAATTATTATTCCAATGATTTTATCAGAGTTTCAGTAAAAATATTTTCTTTAAACATTGGAAATTTGTTAGTTTTTTTCTTGAAGAATCATCATGAATAGAGGAGAGTCATCTTATAATCAGGGTCGTCCTATATTCGCGTCAAGACAGTAGTTTGTGCTCGTAAAATATTTTCATGATTTGCATCACTTTTCCATAGAGATATAGATAGATATATACACATTTGATCAAGTATGATGTCTGAGGTTATATTACAGAAGAACATTTAGTTGCACAAAACACAACAGCAACAGAACAATTTAATGAATTGTTACTCAACAAAACAACACTTGAGCAACCTGTCAAGACATAAGGCATTTGAACCAATAAACAGGAGATGCAGCTTGGCAAATTAGATGTCAGTGACACCTGTCAAATCAAAGCTTTCTTCCATTTGCTGTAAAATTGTATTTATGGAGTAAGTAATGACACAAATATAAATCATTAGACCATTTACAGCAGAGGTCTGCCACCCTGGTCCTACAGGTGCATCAGAGCCAGAACAAACAGACTCAAGAACAGCTTTTTTCCAAAAGCCCTCATGGTTCTGAACTCCCAGCCCACACCCCCTTGATCCCCCACCTCAGCACCTCCCTAAACACAAGCTGTGCAATAATTATTTATGACCAAATGTGTGCAAATATACACACACATATCTATATATATATATCCCTTGTGCGGTCCTCTGTATATGGCGCACAGGCCGTATCCTATGATCGGGTCTTACATTCCCACATTCCAATGTCCAGATTGACTCATCACCCCACCCCCAAGTATTTGTTACCGTTTTCAGAATCGCAAATATAGTAAGCAAAGGCATCATACATATGAAAAGGCATATTTGTGGGCCACTGGGTCACTTTGACCCAGAGGACTGCACAAGGGATATATATAAATAAAACTTATTTTTGTTTCATACTAAGCACATTTTACATATTTATTATAGGACTTATTGTTTTTTATCTCTGTGCAATACATCTAAAACATACAGGATAGCAGCTCTCTAGGACCAGTGTTGCGGACCCCTACTTTAGAGGGTGAAAAAATAACCAGATTAGAGTGGCTCCTGGCTAGAGTGGCTTTTTTTTTTTTTTTAAAGTATATATTCTTAAAAATTCTGATGTAAGTCCACAGGCGTGAGGCTTGTTTTGAGTATCTTTGGCTGTCAGCATAATTACACTGCAGTATATGTTAGCTTAGTTTCTGAGCTGCGGTTCTTGCCAAGTCCTTAGCGATCAAAACACTTTAAAATGAACAGTACTGTTAACATATAGTCATACAAAATGTATAGAACCGACATGAGTTCATCAAAAACCAACCTTAAGGTTCTCAAAGTGTTCCAGGGATTTGCAATGGGATTGTAATGAAGAAGATTCAAAATGGTAGAATTTCTTGCAGAGCCTGCAGATAAAGCCCGCAACTGGAACAAAAAAACTGGACCCTGCGGTAAAAACAAATCATATACTGTTCTTAATATCATCTGTAAAACCAAACTACAGAAAACAGCAACACAAATTACCTTTGCAGAATGAGCGAATAATTGTGGATCAGCTGTGACTCACCATACACTGTGTCAGGGTCATACTGTTCATCATGATCCATGTTCATCAGAGTCACTTCTTTAAGGGAGGTCCAGCCATCCTGGAAGAGGTACACAACATGTATAATCATGTATTATGCTCGCTCGCTCGCACACACACACATTAGGGGTTTCACCAAATATTTGAATATATATATATAGATATATATATATATGTGTGTGTGTTATTGTCCAAATATAAGGCATTAACAGTCTTAATTCAGGGCCATCTTACGACATTAACTCACCCTTTCATCTGAGTCGTCTTGGTCTCCTTCATTGCTTGGTCTGTTGTCCTTTTCCTCCTCTTCCTCTCCTTCACTAGCCTCTTCCTCTTCCACCAAAATTCCCTCTGAGTCCAGGACTGTCAGCTTAGTTGAGTCGTCACAGCCCTCATTTTCCTGCAGGTACAAACACATGAGAAAGGTTCAACGTGCACTATTTAATTCAGAATTCAGTTGCAACAGACTGAAGGAGACTAAAATGTAATGTCATAATTTCAAACCTAATCTGTTCTGGATTTCCTTGTACTTGACACTGAAAAGTTCACTGACTGATGAATCCAAAAGTTTCTTTCAGTGGTGCCAGCCAGGCAGAACCAACCCTGTCTCTTCGCAAATGTTTTACCTGATTTGTCCTATTTCTTATCATTGTGAAAACTCATTTTTGGTGACTGACCTTGACCTTTGACCTACATTCACCAACATTTAATGGGATCTATTCTGGCCCACCTTGCATATTTCCTGAAAATTTCATGGAATTTGGTCCAGTGGGTTTTGTGTAAATTTGCAGATAAACAGACAAACCCCCCCCCCCCCCAAAAAAAACAATATTCCTTTCCCCTTGTCGGGGGGGGGTTGGGGGGGTAAAAACTGAAATATGGGTCAGTTTATTTTGACTATCGAACACCTTTTTAGCAAGACTATAAACAAGATTTTGAAGTTGCTAATTTAGTTCAGCTCAAACTGAAAAGTCTGAACATCTAAAGTCAAGGCGTGTGTAAAAGCGCCTTCCATTCACTTCTCAGATAAGGCCTCTTTCATCAACATTTGATCTTTAGTTTGAGACTGTAATAGTTGGGTTGAAAATAGGTCATGTACAAAATGAAAGATTTGTATTGATCAATTACGCATGAAAAAAAAAAATCATATTTAAGACACTTTAAGGCATTATATTCAGAAAATTGGATTATTACTTATTTATTGCTTTACAGGAATCCTGGTTTATATTATTATTTAAAGTATTTTTGAAACGGGGCACTGGTACCTTCTCCAATTTTTGCCTGTGCTCCTGTGACTGCAAATGCTCTATGAAAATCTGCGAAGTCCTGAAGTGTTTCTTGCAGACGGTGCAGGATGAGACGGCTGTTCTGTTTGCCAGCTGAGGAGAGACGGAGACACACATTATTACTATTTTTTTTTCTTAATACAATATTTCTCGTCGCCATTTGTGTCATCGGAGTCTATAGTATTTTGCTGAAGAAACTGGCAAGAGCAGCAATTTACTTTGTGCTCCTTGGTCCGACGGTGGTCCATGATACTACTGCTGAAGTGAGTCTGACAAGTGGAACACCAGCGCTTCAACTCCGACTTCTTTTCTCTACAAAGACAGAGATGCATAATGAAAACATACAGAAGTAAATACATCTGTTTGGAAAAAGTAGTTAAAAATATCTCTGTTGTAGTAAGTGCATAAGTAAGGTCAGCTCACTAATACCCCATTTTGCCCGTCCTGCTCACTGATACTCTGCCTAGTTGAACATTTCTTTTAGGATTTTAAATTAAAGATAATAACTAGTGCCAAGGTTCTCACCAGGAATTTTGTACAGCGTAAAGTTAACCGGGACGACCCAACACTATGTGCAGTAACCTTCATTAAATCTCCCGAGCAGCCGACCCAGATGTCAGCCAATGAGCGTCACGCAGATGCTCTAAATCAGTGTTTCCCAACCCGGGGCATCGAGACACACTATCCTGCATGGTTTGGATGTTTCCCGCTCTGAACGCACCTGACGGTCTTTATCAGTCTTCTGCAGAGCTGGATGAATAGGCTGATTATTTGAATCAGGTGTGGTTGGAGAAAGAAACTTATAAAAAATACAGGATAGTGTGCCTCGAGGACCAGGTTTAAGAAACACTGCTCTAAATGCTCGTAATGTAGGTCACTAGTCACTAGGGGTGTGAATCTTCCACTTACAAAATGATCCGATTCAAATCATAATTCACAGATCTGATTCAGGGCCATTCATAAAAGTTAGTGAAGAATTCAATACAATTTGGACCGATTTCGTTCAGTACAAATTGACAATTTAACCACAAGGACTTGTTTTACTTTGTTATTGAGAAGAAAAATAGAAACGCAAATATTTCAAAACTGCATCCTTTTGTTTTTGTTTAACACACATATGTGCACATGCTTGAACACTCACCCATCTTTGCTTGTTCCTTGTAGAGTCTCCTGCACTCGTGGCAGCAGGGTGACCAGGCAGGCGTTACTCATGTGCTGGATCTCCATCATCCTTTGCTGGTGGGAAACACTGTTCATATGACTCCTGAAGTTCTACAACAAACAGAAGAGTCAATGAGAGAATTAATGGTGCTCTATGTAGGAATTTTGCTCCCATTCATCATAAATGTCCCTGTCACCCGACGTTAAAGCTGTCATTCCTTGGTTATTTCATTAATATTACTGTGTTCTCCATTGTTATTGAATACATTGTGTGTTCTATTAAAAAAACGTCCGGATTGTTTTGTTTCCAGCTCTTTTTACACGGTGGAAAAATGACTTGAGGTCGAACAACAGAGTTTACCGGTACTTCCTCATACATGTCCATGACGCGGTGATGAGGTGTCTCTGATTGGCTCAGAATGCGTGAAGGAACACTTCCCACTCCCCTCTCGCTCTATGTGTGTTTACCTTTACCAGAGTAGCATCCAGGTAGGTTTTGTGCTGTTGCTTGTTCTGAAAACGTGCAGGAAAACAACCACGCTTTATTTCCACAGAGAGCACATGAACCAGTTTGATCTGCCATTTTTTTCCCCCAGTTTGTGCAGCAGCTACTGTCATGTCGTCTTCTCTTGTAGATGCTAATGCTACTTCAGCCAGGTAGACCTGCAGCGTGTTCCCATGCTAAGCCGCTGAGAGCGACTGGGGCTTGAGCCATGGATCTGGGGCTTCAGCTACAAAGCAATTGGGGCTTGAGCCATGGAGCTGGAGCTTTAGATGCAGAGCAATTGGGGCTTGAACCATGGAACTGGGGCTTCAGATGCAGAGCAATTGGGGCTTGAACCATGGAGCTGGAGCTTCAGGTGCAGAGCAATTGGGGCTTGAGCCATGGAACTGGGGCTTTAGATGCAGAGCAATTGGGGCTTGAACCATGGAACTGGGGCTTCAGATGCAGAGCAATTGGGGCTTGAGCCATGGAGCTGGAGCTTCAGATGCAGAGCAATTGGGGCTTGAGCCATAGAGTTAAGGCATCAGCCACAGAACAAAGCAGGTCTTGAGCCAGATGGTATAAATACCAGTGTACAACTCATTGCTTTCCATGGTACCTGCTTGTAAGTAGATACTTATATTGGATCTGGTTATCCTTAGTCTGGGGGGAGGTGGAGGAGATACCACACTCTACAGTATTTTGGATGTGATTGCAGTACCAATTTTGGCCACAATCCTACATACAGGACCTTTAAGATGAAAAATACTCTTAATTTCTCCAGTATTTTCCAGTGTCCTATATGAGTGTATTCCCAGGAAACTCAAGTAAAGGTTTATTCTACGGAGCTCCATGGACTATATCCATGTGTCTGTACTTAACCTACTTGCTGGTTGTGGCAGGTGATGCTGCAGAGGTAGCAGTTGAATTTGCTGGTGCCCTCTGTTACACCCTCCTCTGCTTCCTCCTGATTTTCTGGTGAAGTCAAACAAATGTCTTTTTCTTGTGTCATCTCTGCTGAGGGTAAATTCACCTGCTGGACCTCTTCACTCGATGGTGATACAACAGGAGGACAACTGTGCACCTGCAGAGAGGTGTTCCAAAGCAGAGCGCAACTCAGTGTTGTGTAATTGTCAACTACAACTGGGCTGTCTAATATGACAAAATACAGTAGTGGACATGCCTAAAAAAACTCAAATTATATGAAATATTTGAGAATTCTTTTTTTGTTTCAAAAGGTGTGGTCTGCATCTGACAGACATTTGTGAATTATTTTAGTTTAATTTGTTTCTATCGTTAACAAGACAAAAACAACAAAACGTATGGTTTTGACCTTGTCAGAACGCAGCGTGTACAAAAGGTAGCGTTTACGTTTGAAGAATGGAACAATACTTGGCAGAGTTCAAGAACTTAAGAGTCAGTCTTAAGGCAATATATCACAAATACAGTAAGTCTATTGTATAGTGCAAGTACAGAGAACATATTTTGTTCCTTTATTTCACTGTTTGGGAAATCACTTTCTTTATGGTAAGATTTTTCACTAAGCCTTTCAAAACATTTTAGTGTTCTTAAAGATGGAACAAACACGGGTAGAAATATAGATGAAGGCATCATAAATAAAGCTGGAGTGGGCTGCATATGACACAGAACAGGGTCTTTCTGGATGAGAAAGACTAAGCAAAGAGAAAAATGAAGAGCTGGCATCCAAAGGGTCCATCTAAGTAACCTGGATGGGGTTTGGGTCTGAAATGTATAATACAGATCAGAACATAATGTGCCCGGACTTGAAAACCCTGTGCCTTCAGTCCATGCCAGGGTTTCTCAACCTTTTTTGAACCAAGCTCCACTAAGTGCATCATCAGCTTATTGGCAATCCTCGTGCCTGAAAAAAATTAGAGGGACAGGGTGTGTGTGTGTGTGTGTGTACTTGTACAAGTAACGTGATAGACTTGTATGTGGAGGATGTGGTGGATTATAAAGCTCTGTAGATAAAGCTGTGAGAAAGTGAGCTCCCCTTGACTATCTTTTGCCACCTCGACACCTCTGATGTAGAGGGAATGTCCGATATGAGGAGCTGTATCATATTATATGTATATGTTAGAATAAGAGATGTGATCATAATTGCAGAGATGACAGGTACCCATCTCTGTGTAGTGTATATCGTGACTTTAGAGAATCCTCACCACTTCTTTGGTTGCAGGTAAATCCAATTCGACAACATCGGATCCTGCTGTATCTCCACCTCCATCTAGAAGGATGCAGTCTAGGAAAAGGAGGGTAGTGAAGAGTGTTTAAATCTCTCTCTGTTCCAAATCAGTTTTTAGGTTTAGGTTTGTTTTACCTTCAAGCTGTTCATTGCATTCAGTGGATTCCAACTCTCCATCATCCTCCACGAGAGTGACTGGCTCTGCCGTAGGAACAGTCTGAGTTTCAACCACAGGCTGCTCTTTGGGCTCCTCGGGCCTTCAAGAAAAATAAAGAAAAGAAACAAATCAATGCAGAGGATTAATAATAAAAAGGGACAACTATTTGCATTTGGACACTTGTCTACATTATGTCTTCACTTTTAGATCTCTACAATACAAAATGCCATTTCTCTCAGTGTTTCTAATATATACATGTCTTCAAATTCAAGGTATTTTTTTTTCTCTCACATATCTTACTAACCAAGTTAGTCTTTTTTTGTTCAACCATATCTTCGGCTATTCTTATTGTTAGGATTTAGTTACGAGTTGTATTCTGTAAAATACAGTCTTGTATCAGGTTGGATTGGCCCACATATCATGCTTATGCTAGGTTGGACAGGTCAACTTGGTCCTTTTCCTTGTTTATTATTTTATTTTTGGTCACAGAAATGGTTTAATATAAGGAAAACCAACAACCAAAAGTAAAAGCTAAAAATAAAAAACTTTCAAATTTTAATCCTTTTGTCTTCTTTGCCCTCTGTTAAATATGTTACAACCTTTGGGTCCAGAGGTCGTGCTAACCGAAAATATTCTGTCATTGATAGATTTTTTATTTTTTAAGATGACGGAAAATTCTGAAGGCCGTCCATCATTTTGACAGATTAAAATACTGAAGATGATCGACCAAAGAAAGTTTCATGTAGAACCTTCTGACAGGATCACTGGTCTGTTTGTCTGTAAACAGATTACAATAGTCTCCTATCAGTGTAGAACCTACAGCACCACTGCTCACTATTACACTGAACAAAACACCACACAGTCCTGGACCCGGTCAGATATCCAAAGGGCTAAACCGCAAAAACATGTGAGGATGGGTAAAAAAAAAAAAAGCAATTCAGGGGTACAAGCAAAAGTAAAGTTAAATGAAATGCCTATGGGTAGCAGGACTGGAAGTGAAAAAATAAAAGCAGATTCATGGATGAAACCGTAGATCGTGGTTGAGCCACAGCCAGTTTGTTTTATTTTGAGGGAGCTTTATATCTGACCACAGATGTCACTGAGCAGAATTGATGGTGTGCATTTTAGCCAAAAATAAAGCCCATAAAAGTGATTTAGTAAGTAGATACTGTGTTTAATCACAGATCTGGTTATGGATCTCATGTACAAGCGGGTTTGTAAAGTGAACCGTACATAACTCTGTAACAGTGGTACTTCTGTCACATCACTTCTCATCAGTCGACCTGTAGTAAGACCTCCTGTTGATGGTGAGTCTGCACATTAATCACTCATTGTCAACTCCTGTTAAATTGGCTTTAGCTGAAATTAGATGCTACTTGCTAGTGCAAAATGTCAAAACAATAGAGTCTGCTTAGTTCTTTTCAAAAGCCCAGGAAATGTAATGCACTGATAAACACTGGCAAAAGATGCGGTGCAGGATGAGGATTATCAGCCAACAGGAACTACAGTTACTGCATCACTGAGATGTTTTTGAACATTAAATACTAATAAACATGACTCATTAAAAATGGAACTTGAAATGACAGATGATAATGTGTCACGACAGAATTTTTATGACCCTGTACATCAAAATGACAGACAATAAAAATGTCTGGTGCAACCTGTGTTGGGGCCATAACATCATATTAGCCTTTGCATACTACCAGTCAACCTCTACTTCAAATAGTAATTACTAATGGATTCTATTTATTTCTACTTCTTCCTATTATGTGGATACCATTATGTTCATTATATTACGATTATACATGTATGGTACGGACACAGTTTGGGACATTCATCTACTTTTCAGCTACATAACACGTCTCACAATGGGAAATGTACCAACTTTGATTAAAAAAAAAAAAAAGTCAAAGTTGGCATTCAGTGTCCTACCCTTCTGTCCTTGGCTTCTTTACTACAGGTTCTCCAGGTGTTTCGTCAGATGGCAGAGTGGATCCTTCACCTCCTCCTGCAGCATTATCTTATATTGAAACATACATCCAAGGAGGTATTATTGTTACTGCACTGCTTACACACAGAGTGAACAAATAACCAATCCTCTATTGTCAATAAAAAAAGCCTAAACTGAAGGTGCCCTATGAATGATTGCAAATAAAACTTATTTTGTGGATCAAGGCTGTGCAATAATACAGTCTGAAAACAGAACCAGGACAATATTTATGGTGATAGCGATGTGAAACTTTGGACATTTATATGTCTATCAGGCAAAAACACTGAATAAATAAATATCATGAAGCATCACGAGGGTCAATTTTCATTTTGGTCTCTAAATGGTCTTCAATACCCTGGCAAGTAAATGTTTTTACCAATATTGTTGGTAAAATACTTAACCTTCAGATCTAAGCAGAGGCACTGGTAAAGGAATTAGTACTTTAATGGGGTGGGGGGGTCGCCCCGGGCCCACATGGTTGGGCCCCTTAAGCTACAATTATCTGATTTTTTTTTTATTATGAAATTATATTTATAAATGCTTATTTCCTGATTGCATGAGAAAAATAAAATAACGTTAAATGTGCCCCAGTTTGTTGAGTGTATTGAGTTTGTGAAGTTCATCTCGCATTAATAAGGAAATCACTCCTGCCTGTGCCGATCAGACTGCATAATTCCTCCGTATAGCTGCACAACTATAATTGCACACAATATATATATATATATATATATATATATATATATATATATATATATATATATATATATATATATATCACACTTGTTCATGTATATTTCTTTTGCTTATCATACTGATAATATTTGTCTGACACACAGTGTATAAACTATGTGTACTACAATAATATATATATATATAAAAACATTTATTTTATTTTTTTACTACTGTAATATGGATCATTTCTTCCCTGCTACTTTTTCTTATACTTGCATCTGTAACACATATAATTTTATTGTTTTAATCATGTCACACAGCTCTAACTCAGGTGATTAAAACATTATAAGCTCAACACCTAGTAGATCTTCTAGTGCTCTGAAGAGTCACACCTACCTGTTTCAGTCTTCTCACTGGTCTCGGTGGATGTGCTTGCTTCCGGCTGGTCATTGTTGCTCTCTGCTACCATCTGCTCACCATCTCTCTTCCTGTCTGATGTGCGACCTGTGATGTCCTACAGAGTAAAAAATACATCAGGAATTCATGCAAACGTCTTACAGAATAGAACAGAAGACCTCATTTGTCATTGTGGAACACAGTGAAACTACAATTCAGCAGTTCCTCTCTCCAGCACCATCATGAAATAAATAAAACACAAATTTCAAACTCAATAAACAGAATGTCATAAAAGCTAAAACCAGTAATCTAAATGTGAATCAATATATAAATAAATAAACTTATAGCTGTTACAGGTAACAGACATATAATAAAAAATCTGGCCTAAATAACAAACTACTGAGTAACTCTTGTATACATACAAGAAGAACGACAACTACAGGAATCAGACGCTGATGATTGTACAAGAGCTTATTTGACTCATTGATAGAAATAAAAATTATCAACAAGTTACTTCATTGAGAGGAAAGTATTGTTGAAATTTTATCATAATATGCTGAATTAATGCTTTTGTAATTACTGTCGTTGTGGTGGAGGATGAAGAGGAGGAGGCGGCGGTGGTGGTGGTGGTGGCTGCGGCGGAGGAGGAGGAAGAGGAGGAGGAGGGTGTAGAGGTGGTGGTAGTGGTCGTGGAGGAGGCGTTGTTGTTGTTATTGTTGTAGTATCGATGTGGTACGTGTGGATGAAACGGACGTGCAGGTGGGAACCCCATCATGGGGGATTTGATAGCAACACCCATGGGAACTGGCCCAAGCAGAGATGACCGGGTCCCAGCTGCAAAGAACTGACGGAACTGTTGTCCTTGCATTGCAAAACCTCGCATGTTACCTGAACCAAAGAGAAAGGATAACAAGATACATAAGTAAGAAGAAAGAAAATTAAATCAATGAAAATAGACATCCATGACTTTTAACTGAGGGCACGTTAAACTGTAACAAAATTCTCAACTGTACCCTGCATCTGCTGCATCAGTATCGCACCCTGCAACATGGGATTGGGGGTGATGATGGTAGTCTGGGTTGCCTGGCACAGGTTGACCATCCTGGCAGGGGGAGCATTCTGAGGTGGTACAGGCATAGTTCTGGGTACAAAATAAACAAGAGGGAATTAAAAAGAAGAGTTAGTTGAAAAATGATTAAACACCATGACAGAGAAGAGACCCATGGGGATTCTCAGTATATCTTAATAAAAAGTTTTGCATCACATTTAATCCTAAACACACACCATAATGTGAAGCCACAATCATATTATATTACCCTGATAAACTTCTCTTTCACTATCAAGTTTTATTGTTTCATGTGCCATTATAAAACTGACTTAAGCTTTTGAAAACAAAATAAAAACATCAAGTTATTGCCAATATTACTTATTATATAACAAATGGTGCATTCAATTAATATAATCAGGTTTTATTCTGTGGAAAATTAAACAAATAGCACAAAAAGCAACAGAAACACAAACCTGTTCTCAGCAATGGTAGTGTAAAGGTTAACTACTGCATTTGATTAACCTTGGCAAGAAGTCGTTGGATTATTGTTGAAGGAACAAGTGCGAACAAAATGTCCCCTGTCATAACCTGTTTATGAGCCTGGCCAAGCAAAAGTGAACATGAGGGTAAATTTATTTTTTCTGTAAAACAAGATTTTTAATTACTCAGCATGAACAATATATATTTTAAAGTCAAATTGTGTTTATTGAATTTGTACCCGAATTACAACTGGACTATGTAAGAAAAATATAAGCAAATCCAGTATATATTAAGAAAAGTAACGGGTGTAAACAAATGTATAGCATGAATTGAGAATGTAAATAGCAATGTGAAAATAAATATGTTAAAAGTAGATGCCTGTCTGTCATCTTATACTGTGTAATAATAAAACACCATAATGATTTTGAATGTTATTCTAAAAAAAACAACAGAAAGATGTGAATTAAATATATAATGAAACTAATGTTGCCAAACACAGAATATTATCAATATCTTAAAAAAACCTTAGATTATTATTATTATTATTATTATTATTATTATTATTATTATTATTATTATGTGTCACACAGAACAAACACTTTACTTCCATTGTCACTCAATAACCATGAATTAATGCCTTCGAAAACTAAAATAAAAAATATCATTTTCATTTTTTGGACTCTCATATACTAAGAAAAGTGTAGCATACTAAATATTTGCACTATCCTTGAGGAAAAAGCACTTTTTGGCCTTTTTTTCACAAATCTTGATTAACTGCTGCATATTTATCCCAACTCCATTACTTTGTCAAAAAAGATAAACTCGTATTTTTATTGACATTTGGTTATTATTACTCAGTGGTATTCTTAAGGTTCTTGATTAGACATACAATTTGAGCTATTATGGTTGCTTCTAAATTCATTTTTAAAAACAGATATCGAATGATTAATATTTCTGCATAATGCTTTCTCACACTGTTACTCGCTTGGCCAGTTCCTTTTGTTTTACAAGGAGTAATTAAGTTGTTACTGTTTTATGTGGAGGCGAGATAGGAACAGTAAACTTGTAAGTCACACGTACAACCTTAAAATACGTGAGTAAAATGTATTTATAAAGTGCTCTTTCACAGATAAAAATCACAAAGTGCTGTACATAAAATCGGTACAATAAAACAACAGAAATATTTCATAAAAATAAATAAAAAGGATAAATCCATCAACCAGAAGCTTTTGCAAATAACAACGTCTTGAGCTGCTTCTAAAAGTCTACGGCGTTGATTGCATGGAAGGACATGGGCAAGTGATTCCAAAGTCTGGACGCTATAGCCTTAAATGACAGATTTCCCAGATAAGTCTCTGGCAGAAGCCAATTTTTTCTATTGATCGGGTCATAGGTAGCTGTTTGTTTTTTATCATTGCACAAAAACTACAACAATACTTTAAAGCTTGCTAAAAATAGCAAGTCTGTGGACCTGCTATCTAGCTCAGTGTTTCCTCTAGTGCATTATAGACCTGTTGGACCACCAGACCTTGATTGCCCCCCCCCCCCTGCCAGGCTAAACTTAACCATTTATTTATTTTTAAAGAAATGTATACACTTTCCAGCTAGTGATACTAACCGTAATGTTAACTTGAATGTTAATAATGTATTATAGTTTTAAATATCTGTATAATAAAAGTTTAAATGTACCCTTTACACTTTTTTTAAACATGTTTTCTATTAAATAAGTCATAATCAAGCCTCAATATGACAAATCTTTATTCCACTTATCCCACTTTGTGGATTTTGTCATTGACATTCATGCATTTATTCATTATTAAAGGTGAATAAAGTGTATTTCAGAGTGTGCTAGCAGTTAGTGTAAGTATTGTTAATAAATGTACAATAACCCATTATGGATATAATTTAATATGTATTTCCTGTCAACTATTTATTTTTACAAAAGCATAATGGGGCCACCGGTGGTACTAGCGGTCCTACCACCTGGTTTAGCAAGATTTCTAGGAGCTACACAGTTATTAACCCTGTACATTTAGCATTTATTTCGAGTTTTATGTCATATTAAGACCCCAAACATCAGGATAATTCCCACCTCGTACCACGTATATGCAACCTGTGCCTAACTGTTGGTCGGATTAATAAAACCCCGCACACTTACGTACAGCCTCCAACAAGGCCACGATTTAATCCTCGGACTCCAGTGATCACTCTTACCGCTGTGTCTGATGGTGGTGGTGGCCGACATGATGCGCAGGTGCAGGCTGCGGAGGTGGAGGGGGTGG
Source organism: Siphamia tubifer (assembly GCA_020466265.1). Lineage (NCBI taxonomy): Eukaryota > Metazoa > Chordata > Actinopteri > Kurtiformes > Apogonidae > Siphamia > Siphamia tubifer. The sequence continues at coordinate 70,930,082 of CM035794.1, read as the reverse complement.
AGGCTGCTGCTGCTGGAAAAGTTGCTGTAGTTGCCGCAGATGCTGTTGAAACTGCTGTTGTTGTTGTTGCTGCTGATGGTGGATGTGTGGGTTAAACATTTTGATCTTCAATTTCCTTCAAGGCCCAGTGAGCTGACGGTGAGGTGCCGATGATAAGACACCCGTTGAAATGTTGAAGATCCCTGAGTAGGCGGTGAAGGAAGAATAATAAAATGATTTGACCCCTGCTGTCAAACCAACTCTTTGTTAATGTACATTCAAGAGCAACACGAACCCCCCCAGACAACAGGTCGCACTGACAGATAACGACTAGCTAGTGGAGCAGTAAGCGAACATTTTACATTTTGCATACATTTTAAGATGTTTATCACTTATTTGTTACGATATCTGACTTAGCGAAGACAACAGCTGGTAATATAAGTGAGACAACCGCCAAGCTATACACAAAATGACCCTACGTAGTTATATTGAGACAAGAAGTGACAATGCTACACCTGCTACAAACAAACGAAGCTAAATTAGCCCCCGATCATCGACCGACAGTTAGCTTAGCATAGCCTTCAACAAGCTAGCGATACATCACATATAAACGGCTGCTGCTCCACAGATGCTCACGTTGTCTCTGACATTCTGTGCTTGTTATAACTTACCTCCCGAAGTAAAATTGTCGGCGATGTTTAATCATATGACATATATCATAGCACAAGGTGAACACTTGCTTTCGGACCAGTGCAACTCAGCAGAAAACCAAACACGCTCCAGTCAAAGGGGAGGTCCCGGGGCGTGTTGCCCTCTAGCGGGTGTTTAGGGATTTTTTTTAGCCTTTATTTTTGAATTCACATTTAAAAATAAAATCAGATTCATATATTTGAAGCAGTTCTTGGATATAATAGCTAACCACATTGGTCTAAACTACCTCAAATTATAAATCTATGTAAATTGACTCATTTTGTAGTTTTTTTTTTCATTACAACTTTATTATTGTATTATGAATTCCCATGAAAAAATGTGATAATTATAAGATAAAAAAAATCTAAATAATGAGATATAATAATAATAATAACAATAATAATAATAATAATAATAATGAGCTATAATTTGTTTTACTTACCATGTAATTTCTGTACTTTGTAATTTTTTTTAATCTAGTGTTTATTTTTTCTTCTGCACTGCTACTGGAAATGTGAATTTCTTGGAGGGAGAAATCCCAAAGGATTAATAAAGTGTAGTCTAAGTCTAAGTCTATAAAATATCTAAACATGAGATAAAGATAAGATACAGATATTTCTATAAATGTTAGCAGTATAATGTACCGATATTTGTATGAATGTAAGGAGTATAAAGTACAGATATTTCTATGAATGTAAGGAGCATAAAGTACATATGTTTACACAAATGTAAAGAGTACAAACACAGGCTATGAACAGACTAACTATATATATATATATATATATATATATATATATATATATATATATATATATATATATATATATATATATATATATATATATATATATATATATATATATATATATATATATATATATATATATATATATATATATATATATATATCCTAACCATTGTAGTTTTAATGGTTAAATAAAGGTTAAATAAATAAAAACTAAAAAGATGGACAACATAGTGTGATGTGATTTACCACCTAGCGGTGAGTGTGAGGAACTGCACACACACAGATCCCTTCCGAGGAAATACAACAGCTCATCCTCATCCTCATCCCCCCCCCCTCCCCCCTCCCCCCTGCGGTGCTCGGAGTGTCCATGATCAACGACAGAGAGAGTCCATGCTGAGGTGATCTGAGACACCGAGGAGGCAAACTCAATGAAGGACCAAACTGCAAACTGAAAAAACCCAACACCAACACCCCTCTGAACCCAGGGGTGGAGAGGAGGGACGAAGACAAACAAGACACACACACCCCCTCCCCTCCCTGCTTCGACCAGGATAGAACCTGCCTATTACTATCGCAGCGATGGGGAACCGGGGAATGGAGGATCTGATTCCTCTGGTGAACCGTATGCAGGATGCCTTCTCTGCCATCGGACAAAATGCGAACCTGGACCTTCCTCAGATCGCAGTGGTGGGTGGACAGAGCGCAGGGAAGAGCTCCGTGCTGGAGAACTTCGTGGGGAAGTAAGTAGCTTTTCCCTGCTTCCCTTTGCGTGGCTGGTGCATCAAGCAAACGCCTGCAGTCGCCCTCATATAACCCCCCAACTTCCATGGATTTACAGCCACCACACAGACTTTAATTGGATTTTATGAATGTTATTTAAGCCTTACAAATTCAGCTTTTTGAAAAAAAAAATGTTGTATCCCTGTTTTCTTCATACAGTGCCAATGCAGAGAGATTATTTTGTTAGGCCTAAACACTGTAAATCCCCAGTGAAGTTCATCTGTTAACTGCTGCATGATGCGTTCAGGGACCTAAGTAAATAGTTGATGGTCTCGCCATAATTTATTCATATTTCTATAATGTTTCTAACCTAGCAGTTTTGAGTATACAAGTAATATTTAAGTTGTGTATGATGATGTTTTCAACCTTCACTCAACAGTTTAGGATAGTTTACTATTGATTTTGTTGAGTTTCTGTTTCAGCCTGATTGTTGGATGTGTTATTTCTGCAGCAGATCTACCATCTTGTTTTCCTCAGGCAATTTAATAGACAAGGGTACAAAACAATCCTGGCTGTGACTATTGACACGTGTCACTCTTTCTGTTGTGTCACTGCTGACGATGATACAAACATTGTGAACAGATGAGATGTGTTGTGGTGCAGTATGACCTTGCAGAGAAAAGACAGAGCCAGTCCACCTGAGCTTTGAGCCCTTCCTGCTCAGCTCACCCATATGTCTGCCAGTACTTAGACTCTGAGTGAAGCTTAAACGTGCAACTACATGCATTCAGCTTCAGAAAGTGACTGTTTCCCCAAAAAAATTATCTGCTGTTTTTTTTTTTTTCTCTTTACCATCTTATTTTCTCCTTATATACTGAGCTCATAGACTGTGTGATTCAGCAGTATTTTCTGCTTAGACAAGGTCAGGATGTATTCATACTGTGGCTCCAAGCCAGCACTCAATCACCCCCCCAGGCTGAATAAGGCCTGTGTTTTCCACAATTTATTTCTCCCCATCGAACATATAGAGATCCATCATTTTACAGGATCTTAAACAACAACTTTTCAAATTGATTTATCACACTGTAGAATATATAATTAGCCCCGAAGACATCTGGGGATGTCTTTTACCCAATGCCTCTAATCTCTTTTCTTACATTTGTTTCTCAGCTGTGACAAATACTTCACCACGTGGCTATAGTACTAATCCATGTCTTAACAGACAGTAGGTGAGGTATGCCTGCTGTTTACATGTCAGCTTGGGGTGGATTTTCACTCATGTCTCAATCCCCCTACCCACAAAATATACTCGTCCCATCTCAGGAGCTGTCTTTATGTATTGCGATGTTTTTCTGGTACCCCTGACACCTTTTTTTGGCTGTATATCATGTACTTCTATTAGATTTATATAGTTGGGAATAATACTTTATGATTTACGCTCCTGAATGCTTCCATTAGCTTTTTGTCATTCCCATCCAACTTAGAGTATATGATGATGGGTTAAACCAGGGGTGTCAAACTGCGGTCCTCGAGGGCCGGGGTCCTGCATGTTTTAGATGTTTCCTTCTTCCATTACACCTGGAGACCATTGCATCATTATTAGTCTGATGAGGAGCTGATTATTAAATCTTTAAATGTAAGCGCTGATGCATTTTGAATGGATGATTTTTTTTTTAATATTCAGAAAAATTCAACAGTTTTACTTTATTTTGTGCATGGAAAATGTGCCAAAAAGCAAGAGGTGTTTTTTTTTTTTATTATTATTTTATTTCGCCATTTTAAAAAAATAAATGTTGTGGCCAAATGTCAATACTAGTTTTCTTCATTAATTTTTTTCCCCAAAATTTTCCATTTGTAAATATTTATTAGTTTTCGTTCATTTCGTTTATTTTTCTACATTTTGGTTCTTTTATTTTTAAATTTTTCTTAGATTTTCTGCCATTTCTTTTTTTTCTAATTTTTGTTTGAATAATATCAGTTGAAAATTACTGAGTAGAAATTAATTATATTTTAGCATGTAAGTCAACAATGTATCAAACAATATCATCCATATATTTAGGAAAATTAATGAATTCCACTTTAGAAAGTAAAAAAAAATGTTTGTTTTTTGCAGATATTTGGTTTATCTAAATTAGTACTTTCCAGGTAATTTGTAAATATTGGACAGTTTTCCCCCTAAAATGTATTTAGATTTAGTCAACATGTGCTAAATATTAAATAAATCCAAAATAATTCAACTAATAGTTTCATTATTTTAGATTTAATCATTATGTTTAAATTCACTTCATAAAATCAATATTTTTAATCAAAGTTGAAATACTTAAAATATGCTTAAAAATTGAATAATTATTTTAATTATAACATTGTTGCCATAATTTATTTAAGTAGACAATGGTCAAACTTTAGTGCTTGTGCTTCAGCATTCTTCTGTCTATGAAGATTTTCTCAAACAGAATGATTACATTTTTAAACACATTAGTAATTTAAAAAGCAGTTTTAACAGCAACACTGAACCTGTCTTTACAAGGTTTTCTTTCAATATCATACCAAAAGCTGAACCCACAGCTATTTGTTACTTTTTTTTTTTAAGTTTCTACTATTAAAATCATGTCTTTATGTTTGTTGGGATTACCCTGTATTTACACAGTGGTTGTCAAACAGCTTGTTTCTAATTATGGTGTTTTGCCTGAAGGACATATGCCACACTTTAGACTGACCATGACAGGAAGCAGATGAGAAAAAAGTGAAGAGGTGTTAACAAAGCACGATGTTAAAATGATCTCTTAGAAGATTGTCATTTCTGTTTGCATGTGACAGTCGACCGCTTGCAGGCCTTGCATGTTGTGATACAGTCTTTGTATGTGTAAATGTATTCGCTAAGCGTCGCACAGCTGCAGTGGCGTCGCTCAGGTCTTCCCATCCTCCTCGTCCTTCAGTCATCCACCTCCCAGTGGCCTATTGTTATTGCCTTATGAGTCTAACATAACACAGACACAATGCACTGTGTGTTCACATGTTACAATAGTTCTTCTTTACTGTCTCTCTTCCATAGTTTGTCTTAATACAGTTATTTAATGCAACACTGTAGAAGCTGATGTTAAAATATTTATTTTTATCTTTTAACACTATTTCTTGAGCAACTAATGAGCATATATTTCCACAATTAATAATTAAAGCTGTTATTCCATTGTTATTTCATTAATTTTGCTGTGTTCTCCATTGTTATTGAATTCATTGTGTGTTGGTTCTATTTAAAAAACGTCTAGATTGTTTTGTTTCCTGCTGTTTTTTTACAGTAGAAAAATGACTTGAGGTTGAACAACAGAGTTTACCGGTACTTCCTCATACATGTCCATGACGCGGTCACAAGGCATCTCTGATTGGCTCAGAATGCATGAAGGAACACTCCCCCCTCCCCTCTCGCTGTGTATGTATTTACCTTTACCCAAGTAACATCCAGCGAGGTTTTGTGCCGTTGCTTGTTCGGAAAATTTGCAGGGAAAAAACGAGGCTTTATTTCCACAGAGAGCACATGAACCAGTTTTTAAGTTTGTGCAGCAGCTACTGTGGCGCAGTCTTCTCTTGTAGATGCTAATGCTAATGCTACTTCAGATTCACTGCCGGGGACGGGTTTAACCCCACGTGGGTGACGCTAAAGTCCCTGTGATGTCAGATAGACTGGCTTTTTCTGGGTCCCTCGTTCCTCTTGTTGTTTTCTGAGAATGCAGTATGAAGCCAGTGGAGGTGATGAACCACAGTCAAAGGAGCATGTGTCGGTAAATCGGGGTGACCCATCAGATTTGAAAAGGAGCGTGGAAAAGTGGTTTTAAGCGGAATGACACCTTTAAAGGGATTATTTGGAGTAAAAATAAGTTTAGCTAATTTTTTAGATGATTGGGACATCATATACATATATATATATATATATATATATATATATATATATATATATATATATATATATATATATATATATATATATATATATATATATATATATATATATATATATATATATATATTTATACCCTTGTCAGCCACTGTACTTTTAGATTAGATTTTGATGGAGATACATTGTGTGATAGGAAGAAAAGTCAAGAAAACCTATGGTGATATTTAAGGACAAGATCATGATTATGTTTCCTCCTTCATCAAATGTCCCAGTGTCTCCTTTTTACAGACGTTTGATTACGTTATATTTTGCATCCTTTTATCTTATTTGGTGAGATGAAAGGAAAAAACTTTTCTTTTCTTTTCTTTTCTTTTCTAATAAAAGGTAATTTACATCAACATTATTCAAATACATTTACACTCTCTACCTTTCTTTTCTTTTGTAATTCTCATGTCTTTGCTTTAGCTCTAAATAACTCAGATTTGTCAGTGGCTATAAATTAAATTTTTGGCTTTTCATTTTAACTGACTTGACTGATTTTAAAACCTGAGTTTGAGGTTAAACCATCCATCCATTTGTTTCTCTCTATGTCATTTCCCTCCCTAGTGTTCAATTAGGGAAAGTTGCTGGTCTCCAGTGCCCCCCTCCACCTGCTCCCCCTCTCTTTACACACACACACAATTCAGAAAGCAATTATATTATAATAGATAGATAGATAGATAGATAGATAGATAGATAGATAGATAGATAGATAGATAGATAGATAGATAGATAGATAGATAGATAGATAGATAGATAGATAGATAGATAGATAGATAGATAGATAGATAGATAGATAGATAGATAGATAGATAGATAGATAGATAGATAGATAGATAGTTCACCACCTACAAATACACACACAGCACATTCATACATTAAAATACATTAAACTCTACAACAAATATGTACAGAATGTATAGGTCATGGTTCAGTAACAAGAGCACTTGTAATTGTTAAGTGTTATAAACACATATAGAGTGAGTAATCTAATGTATATAGATATTTTCCATTGCTATTTACACCTGATATTAGTGTTGATGTTAACAGTTTGTGTTCATTTGTCTTATAGTTTAAAGCAGCTATGGCTCAACATGATGCACATCTACTGTAAAATGAATAAAAAAAACCAACAGCTAATAAATAATATAGTTAAACAAGAAATGCTAGTGACAACTGTGGTTATTGGTTAGGGTAGATATTATTTTCAGAAGTATATGTACTCAGGTGCACACGTTTTCCAAACTACATTCAGCACCATGGACAGTTCAGTTAAACCCACTGAAGCCAATACAACACACACTGGACACAGCACATATGAACACTTACTATTCCATCTTTATTATTATTATTATTATTTAGCTCTGTTTGGATGAGCTGGAAGAAACAAGCAAGTAGAAAGCACCTATGAAAGATCCCCTACTGCGTTACTGATTTTGATTATGCACCTTTGGAGATAATTCTTGGTCCACTTTAACAAAGTAGTGAAGTGTCAATGTTTGTCATGTATGTATGTAACTTGTTAAAACATCAGGGTGTGAAAATGGGATGGATTTGCAAGAAATCATACTGCATTGGGATTTTTGTGTGGTTGTTTCTTTGATTTTCAACTAAACTACTACAGTATCCTAGCCACAGTTGACGCACTATCCCTATCCCATTACATGAATAGGTCTAGGAATGCTTCATAATTAGGGGAGGCGGGGCTAAAAGTTAGTCTTTCAAATCCTCTGTATGCAATAGGACGTTGCTACAACCAATCAGCGTAATCATTAGGATGACATGGTTAGACACCGGAAAGTTCACAGAGGAGTCTGGAGAAAGTTACAAATGACTAAACAAAATTGGGGATTAAGGAGTTTAACGACTGTTGTTGCTTCTGTAAAAAGAATTGAAAGATTACTGATGTTTTTTCACATTCTTCATTCATCTTTAATGAAAGGAAATCATCACCTGTTGTTGTTCTTGTTGCCCATTGTAGCTGGATTAGACCCCCAGTGACCCCCCTGACCCTAATGAGGATAAAGCGGGTTCAGATGATGAGACGAAATAATATTAATAAAATTTAAAAATGTAATTAAATTAAATAAATACCTAAAAAATAAACCAAAAGAAAAAAATATATACATACATATATACAACAAATAACTAAAAAATAAAATTCTAATAATTGCAGGGCCTGCGATATGATTATTGCGCATAATTGCAATGTTGATGCAAAAAGAATATAATGTGCAGCATTAGGTTAATTGGTTCATCTAAATTACCCATAGGTGTGAATGTGAGAGTGATTGTTTGTCTATATATGTTCAGCCCTGAGATGAACTGGAGACTCATACAGGGTGTACCCTGCTGTAAGCAACTGTTTGAGGTGGTGGACTTTTATTTTGAAGCCACCAAGTACCAATATGGCCGCCTCCTAGAAATAGAGGTTTGTGTTTCTGGACTGTTTTTTTTTTTCTTTTTTGCACAACACACATACTGACAGCTAGCTTACACTATTGGAAAGTGGAGCAAGGTATGCACTGTTAATTTTTACTAAAGTATACAACCATCATTTGTCAGCCTGTTGATGTGTATGTGTTGATTTTAAATGTGTAACCCACAAATGACTGATTTAATTATGCTTTGTATGGATTTAATATTTCATTACAATTGTTATTGCGTGTTTTTAAACCATATTGTTGTTTGTGTATTAAACTTAAAGTTTCACGGCGCTGAGGGAGCTATAATAAAGGAAGATGCACCTGTTACGAGACTCCAACCACGTCTTATTCCCAGGGCTGCTACACCCGCCTTCACCCATTGTAGCTGGATTAGGCCCCCAGTGACCCCCCACGACCCTAGTGAGGATAAATCAGGTTCAGATGACGAGACGAGCTTTACACATATCCCAGAAGTGTTGTTGCTGCATGGTCTGCATTTTTCTTTCTGTGATGATTCCTGGCACTAGAAAAATCCTGAAACACAGTCACCACACAGACAGTCATCCTCCCTCCTCCCCCGTCCTCTACAAAGGATTAGTCCTATGATGTATAGCTGGTGTCATGTATTACATAATGTAAAAAAAAAATGCCATAAGCGTTCTCATGCGTAGACGCAGCGTCGCTCATGTGAAAGAAATGGTTGGTACAGTGTTCTTTACAAGTGAAAGCCCAGGGATAAGGAAGAGAAATAGTAAGATAATACAGAAAGGCCATTAACGACTCACCCAGGAGGCTCTGTAAGGATGCATTGTGGGAAAATACTCAACATATCATGTGTCCATCAACCACTGTATGTTCTTGGATTGGAACTGTACAGAACATTTCTGTTGGCTTTGTGAAAACAGCTACTGTGGTTCACATCAACAAATGAAAAGCTTAATAACAAGTATGTTTTAGTCTTGGTTATATCCTCCTGACACCCAGTAAGTAAATATATTATTCACCATTTTACATTAAATACTTGTCTTAATTGGAAACAGATATATGTAACAGTTTTTTTCAGATATATTTTTATAAATACTTTTAATATGTCCTTTTCAGTGGACAGTTTTATTTTTATTTTATTTTCTAAGTAAAGCTGTGAAACTCTTGTTCAGGACAAATATACATTGCTGAGTGTCAGGAGGATATGGTATTTTATTTATTTATTTTTTATCTCTATCTTAATTTTTCAAATCTATGTTTGAGTCAGTCAACCATTTTCATTTGGTTTGTATTTGTAATGTGCATGAAGAATGTATAAAACTATATTCATCAATTAATTTTCATATTCTTAATGACAAAATGTAATTTATTCTATTTACATAAGAAGTTTAATACCACACTGATGCAGTATTTCTATTTCATTGTAACTCACAATTGTAGTCCAGTAAATTTAACAGGAAAATATTTCACCAAATGTATTTGACATTTAGAATTAATTTTAGTTTTAGATTGATTAATTTTGGTTTGGCTGATTAATCTACATCAACAGGACTGGTATCAGTACAGCGTGGTTCCAATAGTGTTAAAAAGATAATGTTAACTATCTTTGGTGGACAAAGATGACAAGTTTTTAAAAAACATTTTCAGGTAGGAGGGAAATTGGGTGATATAAATAAATGAATGTGCATTCTCACAATTATTGCCTTGGATTTTAAATATCGGTCTTTGTGTCAAACTGTGCTGAAGGTTATATTTAACATTAAATAACATGGTTTGATGCAGTACTATACCACTAATGAATACTTTATAGATCGAGTCTAAAATTAACAAACCGTAAAATGAAAATGCTCTCAAGTGTATTTTTTAGTAAAAATCACAATCATTTAATATTATATATTAAAGCTTTAACAGAAATGTCGACTTAAATTTGGAGCAGTTGACAAGTCGTATGTTATTCTTTAATTGGCGTAAACACAGACCAGTCAGACCTAAAGACATGGCTGCTGCAGGTAAAACAGTTGTGGTGGGTCTGACTAAACAAAAGAGAGTGACAAACACACAATACATGTGTGGAAATACGAAAAAAAAAAACAGCACGGCCATCTGAAGAGGCATCTGCTAGCTAACCTGAGTGATATGAGTAGCAGCACAGACAACGCACATTAAGACAACGCACTCTTTTTTTTCCAAATATGATGTGGACAGTGTGGTGTTCAGTCTGGTTTTAGAGCCGTTCGTTCAGACAAAATATGGACATAAGTTCACCCAACTGATGTTGTGCAGTTAAAAGTGGTGTGTTTTCATATCCTGGTATTTAAAAAAAAAAACATTTAAAAAAAAAACAAAAAAAAAGGTCAAAATTCAGCTTTATTGTCAAATATGCCATATGCACAACATACAGCACAGATGAAAGTACATCTTCTAACCCCACAGCGAACGTGCAATAATTACAAACACAATACAGAATAACAACCAGGTAACACATGTAAATATATATAAAAATGGATACATATAAAAAGTGTAGGAAATATAAAATACAAAAGAGAGAAGGAAAAAAAAGGTCAAAGTCTAAATAACAGAACTGAGCTATAACAAAAAGACATGAAATTATGGACAAGACAAAATACAGTTAAAAAACAACACAGTATTGTTTTAATTGGATGTATAAACAATACAGCAGTTAAAGTGGGATATTGCGTTTAGTGAATATGTAATTTTCCTCCATGATTTATAGCTGCATTATGTCCTTAACTGTTTTTCACTATAGGAAGACATGCACTGGTCATATGTTTTCCACCTCTACCCAAGGCAAACAGAACATCTGTGTTCATAAGTCAGTAAAATGTAGATATTATTGAAGTTCTAAATACATTTTTCCTTCTGACAGATTTTTCCTTTGGTTGTTTTGGCAACTTTTGTTCATAGATATGTTAAAATATATTAATATTAAGCTACATTCCTGTTTGTAAATGAATGCAGTAAATAATTCATGTTGTTTTTTTCAAGGAAGCTTCTCAGGAAAAGATGACATAACTTATGAATAATAAAACAGGTATCCTATAGATCAGGGGTGTCAAAATCATTTTAGTTCAGTTCCACATTCAGCTTCATATGATCTGAAAAAGAGCCAGACCCGTAAAATAACAACAGTGAAAAGAGTAAAATTACATTCTGATAATAATTACATCTATAATGTTTCCCTCAAAATGTCAATAACATCAACAACTTAACACATCTTAAGAAAAAACAAGTGCAATTTTAACAAATTTCACTTAATACACTAAATATTTAGTAGCAGGGAGGATATTTGTGAAATTACACTTACTTCTCTTTAGATATTTCAGGTGGTTCATATTTGTTCAGCTATTTATTCAGGGTTTTTTTTTTTTAAATAATGTGTTGTTAATATAAAGATAAAGACTTTCTTGTAATTTGCCTTTTTTTTTTTACATTAAAATCTTCACTTTTTATTATTTATAGGTAATTTTGATTATATTTTACTGGTCTCACCCAGTAAATCTAACTATTCTGTATGTAGAACCTGAATTAAAATAATTTTATTGTTAATATCTTCATTGTTATTAATCCTACGGGCCAGATTGGACCCTTTTTGGCGAGCCGAATTTGGCCCCCGGGCCTTATGTTTGACACCTGTGCTATAGATGATGTTTACAAAGTATAAACAGTCAAAGCAAGAGTGAAAAAGCAGCCAGAGAGAAGAGGGAGAACAGTTGTTCTAATAAAGCTGCAGAGGATTATCACTAATCTTTGTTTGGATGTGCAATACCCTCTGCTATTGGTTCTACCTTAATCTGCCTGTTCACCCTAAAGCAACCAGCTATCTGATTGGCTCATCTGTACCACCATGACTGAAAGCAATATGTTTGTGTGTACAGTTCATCACCAAAAAAAAAACAGTCCTATGTTCTTAAAACCCAAAGCACTGCAGTGAAGGAAAGTTCTCTGGTTGTGAGAGTTTGCTAGACAGACCCCTTATTTATTTATTTATTTATTTATTTAATTTTCCTGCTCATGTTAGAGGAGGATTAAGTGAGGCTCAGAGTCCGACGTGTTGGAATTGGAAGTGATGTGACGCACATGAATAGACTAACAAAGCAGCTTGTTGAGTCAGGGTTATTAAAATGATTACATCCTAGATGGAGACACAACATTTTCAGGTGTATTTTTGTGTGAAAACAGAGAATCATTACTTAACAGCAGCTGGCTTTTGTTAGGTGTGTGTGTGTGTGTGTGTGTGTGTGTGTGTGTGCTGCAATGAATGAAATGAATGACTCAATAATTGTAACCTAGGACCATTTTTCCAGTTAGACTGTTAATATATGAAAAATAAAAATCAATGACAGTGATCTACAGGGATTTAACTGTAAAATGTAATCTGTAAATCTATGTGACCTCCCCTAACGATGACCTTTCACACACTCACCATCAATGATCCTCCTCCTGTGCCTGTTGATCATCGATTGCCTTTGATGTAAATACATGACAGAGACACATATGTTATGAGGAGGAATAGAATAAACGGTGCATTGCATGTTTATTTAAAGTACTGTTCTCAGTAGTTTATCACATTATTGTAGGTTTTATTAAGATCATCTCAGGCTTTGTTTCTTGTCTTTCACTAGGTGTTTTTAGTTTCAGTTTGTGAGAGACTCTTTTATTATTGGTGCTTTAGCTTAGTACTTTACTTTAACTTTCCAAAAGGTTGTGTGCTGTTAAATCCATAAGAAGAACTCCCCACCGTGCTGTGTTCTAATATGCATACTGTCATGAGAACACTTACACACACTATAGTGTCCGTATTTACTAAAGCTGTGTCTGAAATCACTTCCTAACCCAGGGGTGTCAAACATGCGGCCCGGGGGCCAAATGCAGCCCGCCAATGGTTCCAATGCGGCCCGTGGCATGAAGAGCAAAATAACCTATTAAATGACTCCAGATTTTCTTCTCAGTTTTTTTCTATGCCTATAAATGATGACAACTTGAAATTTTTGTCATTGTTTTACTGCAAATACAAAATACAACTGTGAACAAACGGAAATGTGTGAAGAAAATTACACGACAATTGGACCATTTTCTGCTTCTGTTACAAAGTGTGAAGTGTCTGTATGTCTGATCCATAACACACATGGATAAATGAGACATTGAGGCAGAATATTGTTCAAATTGCATTTGTTTTCTGTATGAAATTTAAATTGTTGTGTGTTTGGATAATTTATAAAAGTATTTTCACAATTTAATGTTTTTGTTTTTTTTTGCACTAAAATAATGACAAAAATGTGGAGTTGTCATCATTTATATGTTATTATGTTTTAATTTTACTGGTCCGGCCCATTGGAGATGAAATCAGGCTGAATGTGGCCCCTGAATAAAATGAGATTGAGACCCCTGCCCTAACCCCTATATAGTGACCACGCCATTTTGTACCCATCTTTTTTTTCTTACCAACATAGATGCTATTGTGAAATGTATGTATGTATGTACGTTGTGTTGGTTTTTAAATATATGATTAAACTTGTCCTCATTTTAGTGTTGTTTGCTGAGGTAAAAAAAATAATTCACATACCTAAACCAGAGTCTTACAGTTATTCAACTACAGATCAGCCACTATAAAGGGGCCTCACATTACCTATGGAGCCCAATAACTAAGCTCTCATTGATCTCATCTTCTATATTATAAAAGTCCAAAGGCATTTGTGTGCACATATGAATGTGTGTCTGGGAATTCACACAAAATCTTGGATGAGCTAGCTGCTGCAGTTTGGCATATCTATGTGTTTTTGGTCATTGAACAGACTAACAAAAACAACAAGTTGAAAGGACTAGTATTTTGATAGATATTAGTAAGTTTGGAATACAATAGTCATACTAATAATCATGTTTCTATACTCTGGCGGTGACTGCTGGACAAATCCAGTACAGCATGAATGAATACACAACAGCACGAAACCACCACATCTAGAACCCACAGGTGAACATGCTAATGTGACATAAAAATATAGTAATTGTGGACGTTAATAAACAAAGCCCATGCACTATTTCTGTTATGTGTGACATTTAAAGCAAGGTAATTTTCTACTTTGCTTTTAGTCTGAACTCCTGAAATAATTGACATTGCGCTGTAACCCCTTAAAAATAAGTAATTATTATTATTAATATGATATTAAGTGTTTATTATCCACTTACATTAGGACATAATATAAAAGCCATTCTATTTGGTTGTAGGATGGTTATGAGGTGTAACTTGTCACACCTTAGGTCACCTGGCCATCAGATATTTTAGGAGCTATGTACACTGATTTACCAATAACCACAGGTTATAACTGAAAATATTCACACACAAACTAAATAAATACTATGAAACACCACTTCAGTACCAGACATGAACTACAGGAGTATAATATAACAGTTTTTAAAATGTTATTTTTTTTGCTACCACTAAGATGTGTTATATTATGTTTCAATACCTTTTCTCAGTCAACTAATTTTAAGTGGGTCAGCACCTCTGCACCCCATATGGGCAAGAAAACACTGGTTATAAAACAGCATTGAGTAGAAAATTGCGAATGGAAATTGTAATTAAAGATAAGTATGGGCATCAAACTGTACTGTTTTAAAAGCCAAGGTATTTGGTACCAGATTTGAAGTTGTTGGAATGACACCCAATCCTATTTAATTTGTATATATATATTTTTTACAGAAATATATACTTTATTAATTACAATCAGTATGTCTGTGCAGGTACCTGAACTAATTGTACCTCCTCCCTATTTCCACGTGTACTTGTTGTTTGTGTGTGAGCTTTTTGTGAATCCTTTCATCCACTGGCCCCACTGTGTGGATGAAAACACCGTGGGGGGGGCACTCTCACCCTCTTAGCAGGATTACAGACTGAGGGGGAGGATCCTGCATCTGAGCCATCCTTTAACATGGTTAGAAATGAGAGACAGTAGAGGGTTTTCTCTCAGTATTGCAGCCTTAAATATTAATATGACATAACACCTCACTGTTTTTTGTCTGTATTTATTTATATATGTTTAATACTGCAGTTGTCACTAAGCAATTTCCCAATGTGGGTGACACACAGCAAGCAAACCCAAATGGAGAACTCAGAGATTGTGATTTAAAGAGTTTAGTAAATTTTCATTTAATAAATATGTCTTTCTCTTCAGCACCTTGGCTCTTCTGGATTACTGAATATCCACTGATTTCAGCACCTAACAGACAGGGTGTAATTTCAGTAGTCGTATAAGCAGGGGTCATACACAGGCAGTCCAAACATGAATACAGGAACAATCCAGAAATCTTTACTAGAGAACAGAAGATGGTCAGGATGAGGATCTGAAGGCAGTTAAGGTACCGACAGGGGTCGTGGACAGGCAGATAATCAGGCAACAAAGAATAGGCATAACAAGACCAAGCAAGGGACAAGACACTTCAGAAACCAGATACCAGAAAAAGGCAAGGCAGACAGACTCATAAGTGAGAAGGAGGAAACACCCAGGATATATGTATGTATATATATATATATATATATATATATATATATATATATATATATAGGTGTTTTCCACTGTTACATAAATAAAAATGAATATTTGAATGTATTTTGTTATACTACATTTTTATGATGAATCAAAATCAAACAGTATTTTTCCTGTGAAATGTATAAAGTTGATGATATTGATTTCACCATTAGTGAGAGTTGAAATTACAAATACACATAACAAACCATTATTATTAAATGCAGATTGATAATTCATTGTCTTTTATTTTTGACAAAACAACTGGTGTTTCAGTAGTGACAGCACTATTTCTGTTGTGACCATAGCATTAAGTTAATATCTATATACGGTCACTATCACAACAATACATAAAATCTGAACTATTTTGGCTAAATATTAATTTAACATACATTATATTGGAACTATAATAAGCACAGGATCAATAGAATATGATAATTCACTATAAAAGACAACAATTGGTCTCATTTTCCGTTTCCATTTTCAGGAATGACAAACAATACTTTGCAGTTAAGTCAGAAAACTGACAAATAGAATAAACGAATATAGAACAAACCAATATATATTCTTGAATGTATATTGAGAATGAGAATATAAGTGTAGATATAATATTTGATGTTGGTGTTCAAGCGCTGCTACATATTCAGCACAATTAGCAGCTATAATTAACCATTAAGAGTAGGGACATAGATGTTTATTATCTCAATTAATATATTGTTTTTAATTAGACCATGATATGATACTTGTGTGCATATAAAGTCTGAATAATTTTTAATTTTTAAAATGAGTTTTTCATAGTGGGACTGCAATTTGAACCAATTTGGTAGAATGTCCCATATACAGACAGTGATCCATACATGTAAATGATACTTTAACAGAACAGAGACATTCAGACATGATTAACCCTGTTTGTTATTCACTGTAACGTCTGAATTTATAGGTTTTTAAATCAATTTAAGCCAAACCAGTTCAGCACTGAGCTCAAATTCATATCCTAAATGCCTCAGGCTTTGCTTTAAGTTCTAACAGAGGCTTCATTTTTTTCTTATTCCTGTTCTTCAGTTGATTATTCATGAGAAAATGGAGGTTTTTACCATCAGATGGTGAAGACTGAACAATAAGCTAATAAACTATCGTCATGTTTCAGCCTGAGGACTTAAGTATGTGTGTCTATTGTTAACGTGGTAGACTGAGAACCATCATGTCAGCTGGTGCCAGTGACGAGTTGACACTGATGTTGGTCCAGAAATTTACATACAGTACATCTCTGTTTGTAGAAAATCCTTCAATATTTTACTCTGAATTTTGATGTTTGAGAATAAAACCTATTAATGGTTAAAGCAAATAAAGTAAGTACTTCAGAAACAGCACAGTAATAAATCAAATGGATATTTGTCCTGTAGGGATCACAGCTGTTGTGTGCAGATTTGTTGTTCAGCAAAGAGGATGCGCGCACACACACACACACACACACACACACACACACACACACACACACACACACACACACACAATTCACACTTGCACATGTTGTTCTCTGTTCACTGCACCACAGATTTCCTGAAGCACAGTCATTAAATCTTCTTTTGCCTTCTGTATGCTGATTCACTTGTGCTGTTGTCTTCAGTTATATTCAGTTAAATTGTTTTCATGGATGCATTTGTAGCCACATATTTAATATAACTGTCCTATCTAGAAATGTAATATAGTACAGGTTGTTTTGTCGGGGATGGCCACTGTTTATTGTATTAAAACATGAAACAAATTCATCTTTGTCATTATTTTGCTTCTAAAGATAAAAGGAAAAAGTTGATGTAGTTCATCATACACTGTTTGAAATGATAATAATATTTTATTAGCATCAGCTGTAGTCACATAATTGCTATGGTTTTGTCTCATAATGCGTCACATACTGATGGTCTTTGTTGCTTATTGTCTGTTGTGTTCCAGGGATTTCCTTCCCCGTGGTTCTGGTATTGTGACCCGTCGTCCTCTGGTGCTGCAGCTGATGAACTGTCCCACAGGTGATTTAAAAAAAGTGAAGGCTTTCTGTTCCAATTATTTCTAACTTTCGTGAGGAGTTTTTTCATAAAAAATCTAAATGATGGGCGTTACCATTTCGGTATAACTTTTAGGTCCTATGAAGTGAACAAATGAAGACTGTAATTGAAGAGGAAAGAGATGAATGTTTTCTAGAAGGGATTTAATTAACAAAATTTTACAAATGACACAGCAAGTTCAAGTGCAATATTCAAAGAGTAGAAATTATAACTTGAGGAGTAATTTATTGAAATTAAGTTTTGATTAAAATAAAATGTTAATATCAATCAGTTCCCCCATTCATGTTAAATAGCTAATGTTAGCTTCTAGCTGGACATAACCATTAGATTAGCTGATAGATTAACCCTGTAATACATGAATTATGACATTCCAAAGTGTTTTTATTCCTCTATAGGCATGAAAAAAACAATGTGATTTAAATCTTTTTAATTAACCTATTTTTTATGCAGTTACTAAAATGTCCACTCAGGTGGAAAACATACGTTTAAGTTTTGAACCAAAGAAACATGTATTTAAAATGCATTATTAGAACACTATGAAATAAAATGTGTTTTGTGCAGTTTTTTGTTTAAGAAAAGACTGTTAATTACAGTCTAATAACAACAAGTAATTGATTGACAGGTAAACATGTTAGTGAAAATCTGGTATTAAAAACAGACCAGTTACAGTAATGATATGAAGTGACTGATATGGAACTAAAACAACGAAACCCATGAATAAACAAGAGAACAACTGTAGAATAACTGTCCACTGGAGTGACCAGTATGCATCAAAATGTTAAATTAGTAAAAAAAAAAAGATTGCAATTGTATTTACATATGTGCTTTTTTCTTTATATCTATCTATCTATCTATCTATCTATCTATCTATCTATCTATCTATCTATCTATCTATCTATCTATCTATCTATCTATCTATCTATCTATCTATCTATCTATCTATCTATCTATCTATCTATCTATCTATCTATCTATCTATCTATCTATATATATATATTTTTTTGTATATATGTATATGTTTAGTACTTCAGTTATTTATTATTGGTATTGTTATTATTGTTATTGTTATTATTTTTATTTTTATTATTATCATCATTTTTGTACTATGCACTATATTGCTATAAGATGAATTCAGGTTATTGGGGAAGTGAAGAAGGGGTAGGATTAAATAAGTTTATGCTTAATTCTACTCCTTTTTGGACATGTCATTGTTATTATTATTATTGTTGTAGGGATTATTGTTGCACTTTGCACATGTTCGAAATAAATCATTCAAATAAAAAAAAAATCAATACTATACTATATATATATATTCTGTATGTTTTCCTTCGGGTATTTATATATCTATAAATACCCGAAGGAAAACATTCAGATTTTCATAAACAACAACCTTATTTCACAAGTGACTTATAGTCATTTTGTAGGTGTTTTAATAGATGCAAAATTAAGATGGAAAAATCACATCAATCTCATTTGTAGAAATACTTTCTAAGAATTTAGGGATAACCAGAAAGATGCATTATTACTCTATACTATAGTCTTGTCTATCCCTATCTATCTTACTGTAATATTGTATGAGGAGTACATATTCTACGTCACTGAAATCAGTCTTTGTGTTTCAGAAACAGTTAGTCAGAATAGCATTAAAATAAAAAGCAAAAAATACTGAGAGAGAGAGAGAGAGAGAGAGAGAGAGAGAGAGAGAGAGAGAGAGAGAGAGAAGAGAGAGAGAGAGAGAGAGAGAGGAGAGAGAGAGAGAAGAGAGAGAGAGAGAGAGAGAGAGAGAGAGAGAGAGAGAGGAGAGAGAGAGAGAGAGAGAGAGAGAGAGAGAGAGAGAGAGAGAGAGAGAGAGAGAGAGAGAGAGAGAGAGAGAGAGTCCTACTCTTTTAACCTTCCTATTTTATGTATTTTCAGTTCATGTCCTTTTTCTTTCTCTTCCAGAATATGCAGAGTTTCTTCATTGTAAGGGGAAGAAGTTTACAGACTTCGATGAGGTTCGGCAGGAGATTGAGGCAGAGACTGATCGAATCACAGGGGCCAATAAGGGCATATCCCCTGTGCCCATCAACCTGCGGGTGTACTCCCCTCATGGTAAAGCTGATGCAAATACTGCCTTTGTGTTTTATAGGTAACTAATAAAGTATTATGTGATTAAAGTTGTTTCATTTTAATTAAAAAAAAAACCAGTGCTGAATCTGACGCTGGTGGACTTGCCTGGGATGACCAAGGTACCAGTGGGGGACCAACCAGCAGACATTGAGTCTCAGATCAGAGAAATGCTGATGCAGTTCGTCACCAAAGAAAACTGTCTGATGCTGGCTGTGTCTCCGGCAAACTCTGATCTGGCCAATTCTGATGCTTTAAAGATTGCCAAAGAGGTCGACCCTCAGGGTGAGTGCATATTGAACGAAAACACACATACATATTAATGCGTATTCATTTGACCTTCATTTTCAATTAGTGAAAAGGCAGTTAAAACGCATAAACTCACAGTTGGTTGATGATCATATGTAGTTTTGTTTGTAAAAAAAACAATAATAAAACCCATGGAGTTTGTTAATTGACAGTGGATGGAGGCAGTGGATGTTTATGTTTAAATAGATTTATACATGTTACAACTAGTGACACGAACCAATGTAATGACAGAGTCTGGCTCTGGATATAGATTTAAATATCTGTATAACAAAGTATGAAGGTAGCCTTTACACTTCCTTGTTTTCTGTTAAATAAATCATAATAAACCTTCATTATGACAAATATTTATTTATTTTATTTTTTTTATGTTATTTAACCTTTATTTAACCAAGCAAATCATTAAGAACAGATTCTTATTTACAATGACGACCTGCCAAGAGACCGGAGTCACTTGAGGGGAGAGAGGGTAGAGGGCTGCAAACTAAAAACAGATAAAAAAAAAAAAAAATCACATAAAATTATGGTTAAAAAAAACACGCAACAGGCAACAAACACTTCTGGAAGATCCAGTGACATAAAACACAACAGACAGCAACATATAGCATTCGTATTTATTCCATTTATCCCAGTTCATTGATATTTATTTATTTATTTATTAAAGCTGAATAAAGTGTATTTGGGTATAAGTATTGTTAATAAATGTTGTACAATAACCCTCCATCAAGCTTAGACAGATTTCTGGGGAAAAACCTTGATAATACTATGATCTTATTTACACATGATGACTTCTATTATGTTTTGTATTTGGTTTTTATAGTTAAAATGTAGTTGGAAAATTTTACTTAAAGCATACAGATACACTAGTACTTCATAAAATTTTCCCTCTTTATTCCTCACGTGACTTATCATTTGTGCAAATAATAATAATAATAATAATAATAATAATAATAATAATAATAATAATAATAATAATAATAATAATAATAATAATAATAATAATATTTCAGGTTTGAGGACTATCGGGGTGATCACCAAACTGGACCTGATGGACGAGGGGACGGATGCCAAGGAAATTCTGGAAAACAAACTGCTTCCTCTTAGGAGGGGTGAGTGTTGAAAGACCCTCATAAAACACCTCTAACACTGCTCGACCTCAGTGTCCACACAGTTTTACACACTGTTTCCCTCTTGTGGTAACAAAGCAGCCATGCTCAATGCCCCCCCCCCCCCAAAAAAAAAAAAAAGGGGAGGAACAGAAAATAAGGGAGGGGGAGAAAAAATCAGTACATGGAGATAAAAAGGTGAAAGGAGGGGGCAAAAAGAAAGTGTCTTAGTAAAGAGCTTGTGTGTATCTTGTGGGTTACCCTTTATTGCAATGTGCTGATGTGGGATTTTTCTTTTCCAGTTGCACTTAGTTAGGACCCAGGCATTTACTTTTGAATATTTTCCATGTCTTTTGTTTTTTCTACCCCCCCCCCCCCCAAAAAAAATGCCTCTTTTTCTCTTTTCTTCTCTGTCTCTTCACTGCTAAATCTGTGCATGTTCACATTTACAAGGCTGCTGGCTCCCAGTGGCAGTAGTTATAGAGCATGAAACAGCCTTTAACGGAGTGATGCATGAGAAAACTTAACTGGAGGTGAAATGGGATCTGCATGACCTGAGCTCGCCTTGTCTTTTTTTAAATGCATACCCAGGCCCTCCAAACTGGGTTTTTGTTCATTTCTTGTTTTTCCTTCTTTCCTCCTTCTTTCCTACCTTGGCTAATGTCCTCTCTTCATCTAGAGACGACATTCATCTTCAGTTCTGTTTTTTATGTTGAACAGACAATAAATCTATCTATCTATCTATCTATCTATCTATCTATCTATCTATCTATCTATCTATCTATCTATCTATCTATCTATCTATCTATCTATCTATCTATCTATCTATCTATCTATCTATCTATCTATCTATCTATCTATCTATCTATCTATCTATCTATCTATCCGTCCATCCCTCTCTCTCTATCTGTCTGTCCGTCCCTCTGTCTCTCTCTCCCTCGCACTCTATCTATCCGTCTGTCTGTCCCTCCCTTCCTCCCTCCCTCCCTCCCTCTCTCTCTACCTATCTATCTACCTACCTGTCCATCCATCCGTCCATCCCTCTCTCTCTATCTGTCTGTCCGTCCCCCTCTCTCTCTCTCTATCTATCTGTCCGTCCGTCCGTCCCTCCCTCTCTCTCTCTCTCTCTCTCTCTCTCTCTCTATCTATCTATCTATCTATCTATCTATCTATCTATCTACCTGTCTGTCCGTCCATCCCTCTCTCTCTATCTGTCTGTCTGTCCGTCCCTCTCTCTCTCTCTCTCTCTATCTGTCCGTCCCTCTCTCTCTCTCTCTCCCTCGCTCTCTATCTATCCGTCCGTCTGTCCCTCCCTCCCTCCCACCCTCTCTCTCTCTCTCTATCTATCTACCTACCTGTCCGTCCGTCCATCCCTCTCTCTCTATCTCTCTGCCCGTCCGTCCGTCCCTCTCTCTCTCTCTCTCCCTCCCTCTCTATCTATCGGTCCGTCCGTCCGTCCGTCCGTCCCTCTATCTATCTATCTATCTATCTATCTATCTATCTATCTATCTATCTATCTATCTATCTATCTATCTATCTATCTATCTATCTATCTATCTATCTATCTATCTATCTATCTATCTATCTATCTATCTATCTATCTATCTTTTTAAACGTATCCTCTGTTAAAATGGGATTTTGCTAAAGTAAACATTATTAAACACAACTTTTGAAGTGGTTTGGTTCATTCATTCTGGGTTTGGCTGTTCAAATTTGGCTTCACAAAATTAAGAATAAAGCAGCCTTATGTAAAGGCCATACTTAACTTCCAGTGAAATAAATAGTCAGGCCACAATCGTTTTGTCCTTTCCAGTGTGGTTTTCAAAAGTCCAGGAAGTGATAAAAACAGTTGAATCTGGTTTTCTGTAAATCTCATAATGTTTCAGACTGCAACATAAATCTGTTTTCTGTTGTGTGTAGGTTACATTGGTGTGGTGAACAGAAGCCAGAAAGACATTGATGGAAAAAAGGACATTAATGCTGCTATGGCTGCTGAGAGGAAATTCTTTCTGTCCCATCCTGGATATCGACACCTGGCTGAGCGGATGGGCACCCCGTACCTCCAGAAAGTCCTCAATCAGGTCTGTAAGAGTCAGAGGTGTTCAAAGTACTCACATTCAAAGGATAGAATTCCAAATCTTACTCCTGGTCTATAAAGCACTAAACGGCCTTGGACCCAAATACATCCTAGACCTACTGGTTCCCTATGAAGCATCCAGAGCCCTGAGGTCATAGGTCATCAGGAACAGGTTTACTGTGTGTTCCAAAGATACGAACGAAACAAAGTGAGGCATCATTCAGTTACTCTGCTCCTCAACTGTGGAACAAACTACCTGGATACCTGAGGTCTGAGAAAAACTGTCAGTTCATTTAAATCAGGACTGAAAACATTATTGTTCACTGGAGCTTTTACTTAGATTATTATTTGCTTTAAAATGTTTTTATGTCTTGATTTTAATTGTCTTTTAATGCATCTTTATCATTTTTTAAAATTTTCTTCTGTTTCTGTTTTTGTGTAAAGCACCTTGAGTTGTCCTGTACATGAAATGTGCTATACAAATACATTTGCCTTGCCTTGCCTTTAAGTAGAAGTACAGCTGCTTGTGTGAAAAAATACTCTGGTAAAAGTACAAGTACTGATTCAACTCCACTACTTAAGTAAAAGTAAAAAAAAAAAAAAAAAAAAAAAAAAAAAAGTACAACTTCTCAATTGTAATAAAGTATAAAAGTAAAATTGCTTTTTTTGGGTCATGAACGCAATAATACTTCAGAAAATAAAAGTCTGACTTGGATGCATTTTTCTTTAGCTTCAGTTCAGGTCTGTTCAGTTTTTTTTTTTTTAAATAGAGGAGTCTTAAAAACTTGGACTTAATGCTATTCTGACAGCGAGGGTCAAATTAAGCATACGTTAATATATATGCTTCCTCATTAATGTCACATTTTACATCAATAGTAGAGTCATTTATTGGTGAAAATTCTCTATGTAGGGCCATATTAACAAGTTACACAATAAGTTCTGCATCCTGTCACTTCCAAAAAAGGAGGTAATATAAAATCAAAAGGTAAACGTAAAAGCAAAAAGGACAGTGTGAACCTATTTGACTTTTATATGGAGCATCACCTCATTCACCCTTAAAGTCCCACAACTATTTATGACACCATTTATTATATTATCCTCTGCATTTTGCAACTTTAAGTGGAAATTAGATATCTTACTGTCTTTTAAAGGTTATTATATCAAATAAAAATAAAGGTAGAAAAAGTGACTTTTTCAATAAAATCTATCATTAACTGAGAATAAAAACTGTCATTTGTCAAACTACATGGTTTTTAATGAAGACTCATTGTGACTCAATATTGTAGAAGTGTGATGACCATGAAAAGTTGAGAAATTTACATGAACTATTTAGTATTAGTGTCTAATAAGTTATTAGACATTAATAACTTATTAGACAGCCATGGCTCAGTAACCAAAGGGTTGGCGGTTTGATCCTTGCTTCTGTCCTAGTCAGTCAGTTGTGTCCTTGGGCAAGACACTTCACCCTCCTTGCCTCCAGTGTCACTCACACTGGTGTATTAATGCGTAATGTTTGGTGGTGGTCAGAGGGGCCAGGGGTCAGGGGTCAGTCTGCCCCAGAGTAACTGTGATAACATATGTAGTTTACCACCACCAGAGGGAGCATGTGAGAGTGAATGAATAATGGATCAATAATGTCTTTGGGTGCCTTGAAAAGCGCTATAGAAATCTAATCCATTATTATTATTAAATATTTCAGGTCACTAAATTATTCTGGGTCTTTTTGGGTTTATTTATCTGTATGACACAAACTGTAAAACCAAAGATGTGGATAGCTCCAAATTCTTGACCCTTAAAAAAATTGCATTGTTTCATCTGTAAGATAAATTGTAGCTGTAGCAAGTCATTATTATTATCCACATCTGAGTTACATGACCCTGAAAATGATATCAGGCTACATTTAAAATAGTACAGACACTTATTGTTATGGAAGTAAATCACTAAACAACCATTTGCAAGTAGATGCAACATTCAACAAATCTTGTCTTTTTTTTTTTTTTTAATTTATTTTATCTCGGTCAAAATACAAAACAAAAAAAACAAGCACAAGGCAGGTAGACACATTTTCACACATAATGAATATACTGCTTGACCGAAAAGGTTTAGGGCTGAAGCCGAAGCTTATTTAGCCCACCATTACCAGTACCTTACTGCAATATGTTCTGCAGGAAAACAACAAACAAAACAACAACAACAAAGATCAAATACCCAGAATGCAAGAGTCAAATACAAAAACAACTGTCCAAATAAAAGTCCCTTTTTTTTTTCTCCCCCCCCCCCCCCCCCTCCCTTTTTCTCTCTCTCCCTCCCACCTTCTCTACTTTCTTCTTTCCTTTTCTCTCTCCCTCTCTCCCCCTCTTCTTACTTTTACTTCCTTTATCCTAGTTTTACTTTTCATTCGTTTTTCTTCCATTCTCACTCATGCATACGCATAAATATACACGTATATATACACAAACATACACATATATAGAAAAAGATAAACAGAAATAGATTACAGAACAAACAAAATAGTAAATTGATTAGTCAATCATTCAGTTAGTTAGTAGTAGGAGTAGTAGTAATAATAATAATAATAATAATAAGACAGTTTAGTTGTGAGTTTGTGTAATATGTGTTGTAAGGTTTATTTGCTACTATAAAGCAGTGTATTTATCAATGACCCTTGTTTTGTATAATTTTTTTAATATGTATAGAGTTTGCTGTTTTTAGTTCATTGTCCAGAGTGTTCCACAGATTTACCCCTTTGACTGTAGTGCATTTTCCTTTAGTATTTGTTCTCACTTTTACTTTATTGAATATTGCAGTGCCCCTCAGATTATATTTGGTCTCTCTTTGGTTGAACGTCTTCAACGTCTTTAACATGACATATACTTGGTCCTAATGTTTTAACTCATGTTCATCTGATCTTTGACCTTTCAGCAACTCACCAACCACATCCGGGACACTCTGCCATCTCTGCGGGCCAAGCTGCAGAGCCAGCTGCTCTCCATAGAGAAGGAGGTGGAAGAGTACAAGAACTTTAGACCTGATGACCCGTCCCGCAAAACCAAGGCTCTGCTTCAGTACGTACCGTACATGGACACACACCCAGTTTTACACAGTAATTAACTGAATGGATTTAATTAAATATATCTATGTGCCTCCTTGTAGGATGGTGCAGCAGTTCTCTGTGGACTTTGATAAGTGTATAGAAGGATCTGGAGATCAAATTGATACTGCTGAGCTGTCAGGTGGTGCCAGGATCAACCGTATATTCCATGAGCGGTTCCCATTTGAACTGGTTAAGGTGTGTTGTGTTTTTAGTAAAACTGCATTGTTGCTCTAATGATGGCATTTTTTTCTACTCCACCATTTTCATTTTATTTCACTCCATCTCTACATCTATTAGCATTTCATAGATAGATACAAAAGAAAAATAGACTTTATTGTAATCATACAAGAATGTACAATGATATTTGAGCATCTCCTTTCAGTCAATACAACATAAAAGCAATAATTACTAAAATAATAATAATAATAATACTAATAATAATAAATACGTCATAAAAGATGGAATGCGTGAATAAAAACATATACGTATATGTTTTTAAAAAAATGCTGCATATTCAGTAACCGTTCTCAGATATTCACTAACAAGATGGCGGTGGTGCAGTAAATATAATGAGACTCTATTTCTTATGTATTTCTCTGAGCTCAACCCTTTCCTTTCTTCTTTTACCTTTATTGTTTTGGGGTTTTTTTGTCTACTTTTGACGTCACACTCCACCTTTCTATTCCCAATTGTTTTTCCATTTTGTCCCTCAGGCATCACGACCATCCCTTTTCTTCCTTTCCTTCCTTTCATCCATTTATCTATCTCTCTCCTCTTCCTCCCTCGCCCTCCCTCTGAGGACATATATCTCACTGTCTGAGCACACAGGGCAGGTTGCTTACAAACCAGTAGCTTCGTTCATAACAGAAAATGCCAGCGTCTGCCAGATGCATTACTGTAAAAGCCAGTTCATCATTATGTTTTATATGTTTATAATACATCCTTGAAGAAAGTCTGAAACTTTTATTGAGGAACTGTTGGAAAGCAGGGGGATTTCAGTAGTAAATAAAGGTTTGCCAAACAGATTAAAAACACATTTCACTATAAAAGGTGGAAAGATTATCAGAACATGTGGGTGTGTTTTGGCAGAATTAGTCAAATCTTATGGTAATGGCGTGCTTAAAGTTTCATATCGTCAACTTCCTAAATAAGTGTTTAAGGTTTTTCAGGAAACACAAAAAAAAAACGAAGTATAAATTGAGTGATTTATCCAGAACAGGGATTTTGGTCATTTATAGGATATTGAAGATTAGTGTTGCTTAATTTTAGTTTTAGTCTAGACTTTGGGCAGTGTTGGGAAAGTTCACCTTGATTAGGAACTAGTTCAAAGTTCAGTTCAAGTTACTCAATATGAATTAGTTCAGTTCATCGTTCATTCTTCCAAATTATGAACTAGAAGTTCATGGATCCCAAAATGAACTTTTTCGTTCTTTTTTGTGTTATTATTGTAAACGTATTATTAACTGTTTCTGACGTTATCCTGTAGTCAAAAAATCAGGGGAAAATGCCGCCCCTCCAGGGCGGAAGTAAGTACCTTACCCAGGGGCTAACTTCCCTCTCACAAGGAGCTGTTTCAGTGAGCTTCGTTTTCATTGTTTATTTCCAAGAACGGGACAACATCTGCTCTGGTCACCGGTCACACTCTGTACATTTAACTCTTTTTCTCCGCTCCCAAAAACTCTCTGCACCCCTCTCTCTCTCTCTCTCTCTCGCTCTCTCTCTCGCCCCCCCCCCCCCCCGAATAATAAAAAAATGACATCTATGATAATGCTGTGTTTTTATCCCATTTTATACCTTATAGGACTCAATAATTACAATGTGATAAGAACGAAATGTGAACTAAATAAGAGCGCAGTTCAATAAATGCCAGAATAACCGCGTTCACAACTTCCCGTTCATTTGGCAAAAGTGAACGAGTCGTTAAAAATATGATATAGTTCGTGAATGATCGTTCAATGAACGCGTTCAGGTACAACACTGACTTTGGGCTCTAGTTTTGTAGAACAGGCGCAAGTGGGGTGTAGCTGCATCAACGGGGTGTGTTGACACACTGCACAGACTGGTGTAAGCCCACCTCCCACTGGTGCATCCCTCCTTTGTTAAATCTCCTTTCCTCTCACTGGTGTAAGTGGAAAAGAGGGAGGGAAAAGGGCGGGGATGGATTCAAAACAGCTGATTCAGATCCACCATTAGCGCCTCTCCTCACTCTTAAATGTTCATTCAGACGCACGCTGCGACACCAGCTGACTGGGTCCGTTTGGGTTTTGTTTATTTTGTTTCAACAGGGTTTTGATGCCACTTGGTTCTTAAGTTTTGTTGTTTTAGTTTTGGGTTTGTAGATGATCGATGGTTCTATTTTCAGGTTTAATTTCATAAACCCATATCACACACACAGTCCCACAACATTCTGTCCCGCCCACACCCACAGATATAATATAATATAATATAATATAATATAATATAATATAATATAATATAATATAATATAATATAATATAATATAATATAATATAATATAATATAATATATTTCATCTTGCTCCCAAGGGTGGAGGCAGATGACTTAATTGCCCACTCCACACTGTAAACCCGAACATTCATAATAAATAAATGTATTAAGTTGTGAATACTCAAAGTTTCAATAATAGTACTATTAACTCAAATGTATTCAGTTGCTGTAACATGTTCTTCTTTTTAAGTAGCTACTTCCAACTAATATTTTTTTATTAAGGGGAACTATTGTGGATATAAGTGAACATAACTTAACAACATATGAGGTACAACTGAGTGGAATTAAGTCATTAAATGCTGCTACAATGATATTGTAGCTACTGTTATTTCTATTGTTTCAAATAAGGACGATTAAAAAATAATCCTAAATCTATACCTAATGAAATTAAACCTAAAAATAGAACCATCGATCACCTCAAATGTTACTTGCCTACTTATTTTTTGTTCATGCTATATTGTCTTTGTCTTGTTATTTTATCAATTATTGGAAAGATCAAATGTTTTTGTGCTTGACATATTCCAAATAAAATGACTAAATATAAAAAATATATATAGATATAAACAGGTACTATTTAGTGGAGACCAGGAAGATTTGCTCTGATGTTCATTTGAAGTTTCCATGTATTTAGTCACAGCGTAATTACTTTATGGTATTCATTGATTTTATACCATTTTTTATTTCTAGGTTGTTGTTGTTTTTATTATTATTTCTAGTTTATAGGGTAAATGTTGTGATTTCTGTCTGTTAAGTGTCACATACAATATATACGACTCATTTTTTTTTCCTCTTTCTTTCTCTCTTCAGATGGAGTTTGATGAGAAGGAGCTCCGCAAGGAGATAAGCTACGCAATCAAGAACATCCATGGAATCAGGCACGTCTGCCCTTCATCTTCCTCCTCCTATTTTATCATGTCCTTCCTTCTGTCCCTGTGTCTCTGTCACTTCCACTGGCCACCCTGCTAACTGACTCACCCTATCTAATCACAGACCTCTAGTGTTCTGCTGCATACTGACGACATGGGTGTAATTTAGCCAGAGGAGATCTGTCATTAGATCGGTGACTGTTCAACCATACTTATTTTTCTGGCCTATCTGTGCTGGTGTGTGGCCTGTTTGCCTATTGTTGTCATTTTTTGTCTGCTTTGTGAAATCCTGCATCTTTTTTTTTTATCTGTAGTGCATGGTTATCTTGTCTTTGTTTGCACATCTGTTCACACACTGCATTAATAATTAATAATAGTAAGTTAAAAAGTCATCATCATCATCATCATCATCATCATGTTTTGAAAGTTAAAAAAAAACTCTTAAAGTGTTAGTTACTATGCAAGTAAAAGTCATAGATTAGTTAAAATATTGCAGTTATATTGTATTTCCAGTGTTGAAGTGCATTTTTTTTATCTAGCCCTATATTTTTTGTGATTATTCTTTTTTTCCCACTGAAAGTAGTATAAACAAACCATGAAGTTCATCATGAGAGTTTTCCAAATTGAATTAAGATTAAGAAACAAACAAAAAGTACTCATAGAAATTAAAACAGATGAGACAGTGACAAATTAACTCAACACAACAGCCACAAGACAAGAATTAGAAGCAAAATAATGCATAAAGTCTGTTAACATTGTTTAGTGAACTATAATTTACCAGTGTATAGATAATTAAAAAGTCCATAACACTACATTTGTTTAAGATTCTCTTTTTAAACAATTAGAAGCTGAAGGGATAACATAATGATTTATAATATGTATGGATTTGTGTCAATATACTATTTGATCTTCAATAATATGAATGTGTGTCTTTGTCTTTGTGGGCAATAAAGACCATTCGATAATTGTGGTAGCAGTAATTTATAATGCCAGTTTCTACCAGGAGGAAGGCAGTAGTTCAATAATTGATTGATATAACAATTCCCTTAAAAAATACTTTTTAGATAATAGATAACTTGCTGAAGATCTCAGTCATGAATATATATATATATATATATATATATATATATATATATATATATATATATATATATATTTCATAAATATAAATAAGTCTTGATCAGTCAATATCAAAGTAATTACTCAGTATATCTTGAAACAAATGACTGAATACTGTCTAAAATCATGGTAATTCTAGGTTATATTTAAGCATTATTTGACTTTAAAATCATCAATTACAGCTAAGTAGCTTGAGTTTATCCACTGGCCACTAGTGAACACAAGTCCTGCGGATAATGGTTTGTAACTTCCAATGGGTGTGGAATTTACAAAAATAAACAAAAAACAGACCATTGTTAAAATGCAGAGTACTAGGTCAAAGTGAGATTCCATTCATAGTCAATTATGATACTCATGGAAAAGGCACTAACATAAAACTTTCAACAACATTTGGTGGAAATGACTGGATACAGATATATTTATTTGTATTTATTTCTGTTGCTTAATTCTCTTTACGTATAATTATTATGTGTGTTTTTAATAATTGGGGGAAAAGCCCAGTATCTAAGGCTATTTCTTTATAATTAACACTTTTCTCTTTACCCAACCCTCCTTTTTTCTTCCTCTCCACAATTTCTCTCTTTGTTTTTTTTTTTGTTTTGTTTGTTTTTTCTTTTTTTTTGATTTCGGCCCCGTGGCTTGTTGTTCCTCCGATGGGCAGAACTGGCCTCTTCACTCCGGACATGGCCTTTGAGACCATTGTGAAAAGGCAGATTGGGAAGATTAAAGAGCCGTGCACCAAATGTGTGGACATGGTCATTTCTGAGCTAGTCAATACGGTTAGGCAGTGTACCAAGAAGGTAAAAAGAACTAAACGCAACAGTGGGTAGCTCTTGTTTTTCCAGTGTCCCAGTGTCCCTCTGCTGTTCACTCCCTTCTGCTGTAGCCACTCGGTTCTCTCCAGTGTTGGTTTACTTTTGGATGGTGGGTGGGGGGCAGCTGGAGAGGCTGAGGGGGCTGTGCTTCACCTGCCTGTCTACCTACTGTTCTGCTTTGGATGGGTTTGGCTGGACAGGCTGGCTGTGGTAGAGCACTGAGCTGAATATGAACAAGTGTGGAAGCTGAGAAGGCATCGAAATATGGTTACCTACGTTAACTGACAGCTGTTGTATTCAGTTAACATTTTTTATATTTACATGAAATACAACTTAGTTACAACTCTTGCTTTTCATTGTCATTCTGATTCAGAATACTTTATTACACACACACACACACACACATAATTACACAATCTCTATTATATGTACTAGACAAATATTGCCATGTTCATCAGTAAAATGTGGTTTTGTGTAACTAATTGTGTTGTAATAATAATAATAATAATAATAATAATGATAAACTTTATTTATACAGCACCTTTCAAACAAAAGCTATAGCCCAAAGTGCTTCACATTGATTAAAAATTAAAATACAATTTGAAGACAAGGGAGAAATAAGAAATACATTAAGATTTGATTGCACAAAATTATAAAATTACAAAAGTACAAGGTGAACTGATTATACATACATTATAAAATTAAAAAAAAAAAAAAAAAAAGAAATACATTAAGATTTGATTACACACAAATTATACAGAAGGAGGATTTATATAGTCTGCTGGCTATGTCATAATGAGAAACTATCTATTCATAGTGGGTTACAACTAGTACATTATTAGAACAATGGTAAAAAAAAAAACCCCAAATGTAATGGAAAAAAGAACACTGATTTGAGCTATTGAAAAAATATGTTTGAAATATTAGTGAAACAAAACTGTTCTGATTTGTGCACAGTTATACACTACTGAACGCATAATTATGATTATAGTTTATATATTATATAGCTGCATATATATTCATATTTCTGCATATAGATCATACTAAAGCCACCTATATCTTGCATATTAGACCTTTAAAGTCTGTATTTCTAAGTTTGGTTTCCTTTGTGCACAGAATTATGGGACAGTCTTAGAGGACTGGACCACTGTAAACAAAAATGTACACACTCCTGGTGTGAACACACTTCCTACTCACCAACTGGTTTGTATTTAGTTCTACAAAGCTTACATAATGGAAATGATCATTGGCCATTTTAGTGTAAGAATTTTTATTTATTTATTTATTTTTTTAAATACAGCTTTTTTAAATCCACTTCAACCACATGTTGAGGTTCAATGTCTAAGAGTTATGGGAATTTATGCCCATGTCGTTGCAGAATTTGAATACAGTTTTCAAAACGATGGCGTCATTTAGTGTATGATCACAACCAAATGAGAAAAGTCACACTATCACTATCACAACACCCTCAGTCTGTCATTTAAATATAAATATACTGTGTTATCCTGATGTTTGGTGCCATCATGCTTCCATAGGAACTCAGAATAGTTTATTTTTTCCAGCTTTAACCCTTTAAACTTCCAAGGGTCCACATATAGGCCGGAAGTAGTCGCTCAAAAATATTTAGCAAACCATCCAAATCTTTGCTAAATGTCACATGACCTAATGTAGTTTGACAACAGAGATTCTCACACATCAAAAGACTTTCTAATAAAATATCCACAGCAGGTACAATCACTCCTTTGTTCAAAATACAAATGTCAAACAGCTGATCTGAACCTTGTATGTCTCATAATTATCCACAGAGGAACCATAGTCCAACAAACGCCAACAAAAACATAAAAAAACAAACAAGAAGAATTGTCCAAATCTAGTCCAAAACACATCAAAACATCAATAAATATCCACATATGTTTTATCTATTGCATCATTTAACAAAACCCGCCTCCAATATTTCAGTTTTCATCTTAATATTTTCATTTATAATATAAGCAAACACCAACTGCATGTTATTAAAATGGTTCAAAAACAGCATTCAATTTACTTTATTAAGAAATTTAGCTGAAATTAAGTGGAAGTTTAAAGGGTTAAAGCATGTGGCATCCATTCTTAAGCTGCATCATTGTGACCTACTATAATATATTAGAGTACGGACCACAGTTAGCATATCTTTAGCTAAAAACACCATCAACCAAACAACCACTGATTCTAAACCAGGGGTCTCAAACTCATTTTCTTCAGGGGCCACATTCAGCCTGATTTGATGTCCAATGGGTCGGACCGGGAAAAAGAAACCATAATAACCTATTAAAAAAATGACAACTCCACATTTGTGTCATTGTTTTAGTGCAAAAAACACCCATTAATATTAAGAAAATACTTATATAAATTATCCAAATATTTAAAAAAGTTACATTTCATAAGGAAAATAAGGGCAATTTTAACAATATTCTGCCTCAACTTATCATTAGTCCATGTGTTTTATTATGGATCAGTTGTACAAAGACATTAAACTTTTAGTAACAGAAGCAGAAAATGGTTCAAATTGTGTCTAATTCTCTTTAGACATTTCAGGTTGTTCCCATTTTATTGTTATGGGATACTTTGTAAAGGTAAATATTTTCGTACTACATTTTTTCGTAATACTTTTTGCAGTCAAACACTGAGACAAATTGTCATCATTTATAGACAAAGAAAAAACATGGAGTCATTTAATAGGTTATTATGCTCTTCATCCCTTGGGCCGCATTTGGCCCCCGGGCCGCATGTTTGAGACCCCTACTCTAAACAGTGTTTACATGGCTGCCTTGAAAGGAAGCGGTTATGTATAAAGTTTGTCCTGATCTGCAACAACACAACCACTTTGTTTAAAATAATAATTAAAAAAAAAATCATATCTCAATGATTTCAAATCTCAAATCAGCGGCAGCCATATTAGATGAGCTCAGCATCCAGACTTTGTTGTGTGTGAGTCTACAGCTGTGCACCTGCAGTGGACAGGAGTCATGACAGGTTATGTTTTACTGTAGTTGCTTCTCAGTCGGGCCTTGTCGACCCCTCTCTGAGTCACAGCTAAATGTGAGCATAGCTAAAGGAAAGCTCAGCAGTTAAACAAACTGATCCACTGTGACCAAACAATTTCAACATCGGCTTCACTTCGACCACCTGGAGGTCTCTGGATAATCAAGGTTAAGTTTCGACCCCTGCTCAGGAATACAGGAGAGGAGGGGCTCAGTGGGTGGGGGGGGGTCAAGAGGGATCAGTGTGATTTGGTTGAAGGTCTGGTGCACAGCTGTGGTTTCCTGGTGCGTGGCTTTGGCCTTTTGGCTGGTGAAACTGTGCAGGCTGGGAGCTCTGTCTGTTCCTTCCCCTCTGTATATTTTCTTTGATTGAGATTCCAACACTTCCTGTTTTTGAATGGCTTCAAGGAAAAAACCAAATGTCTCACTTGCATTTTCTTCCTTCTGTGCTGTTTATCCTCTAAACCCATCACCTCTCCTTGTCTTCTTCATCTGTTGTTTCTACTCTTTCACCTCTAATTTCTTCCTCTTAATCACCTACATATTGTGCTTTTTTCTTTAACCATTTATTTTCACTGCTTTATTTCTTGTCTTTTCTTACTTTTTTCCATCTTTTATTTCCTCTCACAAACTTTTTGATTTCTTTCTCCACCTATTCTCTCCTTTTCTGTCTTTCTTTTTTTTTTTTTCTTGTTTGTCTTTCCGTGCTGCCTGCCTTTTCCTACAGGACGGGGCTCTTCACCCCTGACCTGGCCTTTGAAGCCATAGTGAAAAAGCAGATCCAAAAGCTGAAGGGGCCCACACTGAAGTGTATAGATATGGTAGTGAGTGAACTCACCTCCACCATACAAAAGTGTAGCCAAAAGGTAAAATACCAAAGAGTTTCGAATAAGTAGGGGTAGACCGATGGCGAGGTTATATTATAGTATGTGGGGAAAAAAACCGACTAGAATTAAGTTGTTTTCATGATCAGAGTGACTTAAATACATAAATATAGTAAGAAGGATTACATGTAGTGCAAAACTATCTCAGAGTATTCTAGTTTTTAATCTTTCTTTGTTATGTGCGACTGTTTAGGAGAGAATTTATAGAATTGCGACAATAGTTCAAACTGCACCACTGGTCCTGGGTTCAATTCCAACAGCAGTCAATGGGGGGGGGGGGTCTCTGGCTTCCTCTCAGAGCCCAAAGACATACACCAGGGGTTCCCAAACTTTCTCCTGTGAGAGCCACATAACTTTTCCTTTCTCTGATGAGGGGCCGGGGGTCAGTTTGTAACAGAAAAAGTTCCTAAATATAAAAATGTATTGTTTTCCAGAAAGTCACAATCAAATAACCGTCTCTGGGTTCTTTACAGAATAAACGTCCATTGAACATAAACGTCTTTGTCTTAACAGGTCCAAGTTTAGCTTAGTTGTCAGAGCAGAATCTGACTGAAATGATTCATATGAGCGTCTGTCAAAGTTCATGTGTTAAACTAGTCACTAACTAATAGTTAATAATGAAAATAGTTCAAAACTGAGGAACATTTTATTGCAAAAGTCCAACTTTATTATCAAATACAAGTACACATATATGAAAAAAAAATAAAAATTTAAATGCGCTCTGGTATTGTTCAGGGGGCCGGACCTAAAGTGGAGGCGGGCCGCAGTTTGGGGACCACTGACAAACACTATAGGTTAATCTGAAATGTCCAAAGGGGAGTGACTGATGTTCATCTCTCTGTATATGTATGTCACCCACCCCATCCACCCTGTTGAAGACTAATTTGTTCAAAAGATGAATGAATGTAGAGTTGTATATTTTGTAGTATTATTACAGGAACGTATGATGAATTTGTTCAACTTAACTTCAGACATTTATGATTTTTTTTTTTTTTATTATGGGACCGAAAACTAAAAAAATATATGTTCTGTTAACAATAACAAAAAAATGTATACCCATACACCCATCTGCCAAAGTTAACTTATATTTAATGCTTTCAAAGGAATAACAACTAAGTCTAAATTATAAGTAAAAATTGGTGCTTTTATTTGATTTTTATTATCGCTCTGTTTTGGAGACTTTAAATCAAGGGTCAAGAACCAAAATGAAATCAATGTAGAAGTATGTTGTGAAAAGTAATGCAATACATACTGCTTCAAAGAGATATTCCCAGGAGTTATTCCAATTTTATTTATTACATTTGGACCATGTGGGAAGTGTTTTTGATTTGTATCAGGTTTGATTAACAGGCGTGCATCTGGGGTCCTCCACCAGTTGAAGTTTCTACTTATTTAATAAACATTCTTTTTTGTCCAATAATAAAAAATCGTCAAAAGAATTTGCATGAACCAGACCATAAAACCACTTTGGTACACACCAGTTCAATGAAGTTCACCTGTTTAGTAAAGCCTAGTGTTATGGTTGTGTTAAAGTTAAAGGGACAACAGTTCAGAAACCAATGGGAAATATGGTCGATAGATAAAATACAATATTTTAATTGTATTTAATTCATCACACTAAAAATAAAGTTAGTGTCAGCCAAGTCATATCGGTCTATCCCTACTGGAGATTTTAATTGTGTTATAATATAACACATTAGACACTTTCTTTGTCATTTTTTTTTTTTTTGTGTGTCAATTATTGGCTTTATATTGACATTTTAACAAAGTTTTACCTCTAAACCTGCATGTTTAATAACTATAAGAATCCTTTGATTGGATTTGATTTTAAATCTAAATGACATTTTGTTCTGTCGTCAGTTTGGTTTAATTTTAGTGGAGTGACTGATTGTGTAGTTCCACTCACTGACTAATTGATTAGCGTCTCTTTTTTTTTTTTTCTCTTTTGATTTCTCTTTCGTCCTCTCCATTTCGTCATTCTCTAACTTCCTGCTTCCTTGTTAAGAAAGTAACCAAAAGAGACCATGACCTCCTTTGGATTTCTCTTATCAGCCACACCTTAGTCTTGGCTTTACTTCGAGACAAACTGTATTTATTAAGGAAGCTGTATTTTAAAGATGTGTTTGGGAAAAATCCACAAAGGGGTCAGTCTGAAGTCGTCCTCTCCTCCCTCATACCCCCCCCCCCCCCCGACCCCCCCCCTCCCCTCCTGCTCCTTGGCATTATATGTCAGCTTGAATAAATGTGTCATCACCTATAGGCCTGCAGCCCATTCCTCATTTACAAAAGTCTATTGTGTCTGTCTATTTTTGAGCTTCAGCACACTTCATTTTCACCAGATTCCAAAGCATTTTTATGTCTTCAAGTTGCAATGTACCTTTCTACAAATGATACTCCTGTCATCAAATGATTTATGTCTACATTTTATTAGTTTGGAAAATGTTGTAGGTTCATAGTTTTGTCAGTTTCCCATAAATTGTACATTTGAGGAGTGTGAAAACCATGAAATTACAAAACAGTTAAGAGTGTCTCCATTAATAATTGTATAATATTCACATTGTTCATGAAGTTATCTTTAGAGCCTGTCCTCAGTTTACCAAATTGAATGAATTTCATCTAAATGAATTTGTCAGATACAAAATAAATCATTCATACATATACACACACACACACACACACTAGTGTTTATTATGTTGAGCTGAACTAAAGACTTGTTACCAAATATTTTCCAAAGCCAATACAAAATTAAATCTGGGTGATATCTAATTTTATTTATTTTTTCACATCAGTCAATGCCAGTTATCATAATAAATGTCTAATAATTTTCATGTCCTTGTTGAAAGATGAGGATTACAAGTTATTTATTAAAGACACAAGACGATGAGAACAGTTAAAAGAAAAAAAAAAAAATGAAAAAAACAATTGTAAAGCATAAAAGAAGACGAAAATGTGAAATGTGCTAATACCGAATAAATACAATCAGAGCTTTAATTCGAGAAGATGAAAACAATTGTATTTAAATGGTCATTTGAAACATTTATCAAACAGTAGAACATGAAAAATAATTAGAATTGAGAAGTGAGTACTTTTTCCATCAGTAAAATAAATTGGTGTAAAGTTAAGTGAATGAGTCATTATCACTGAAACATTTGTAATGATTTAGCTGACAATGTAATATATATATATATATATATATATATATATATATATATATATATGTGTGTCAGGTGGTTTATTTAATTTGCACAAGAAGAAATATTCAGCGATAATAATCTAAAAACCCTAATTATTAATTTATCTCTGAATATCTTATCAATTAACATTTGTATTACTACTGCTCTGATGCCTGCATCTTCAGCGACATTCATTGTAACAGTAGGTTCTTCTCTATTATAAAGCTTCGGTTCTTCATGGTTGTCATCCAGGAAGCTGTAAATCAACTTGGAAAGCAGAGAGAGGTCTGATTAAACTATGCGCTCCCTCTCCAAACCATCATACACATGAAAGATGCATTGTAACTTGCAAGAAAACAGCGCACTGTATATTTTTTCTTGCGCTGTGATGTTTTTTCTTTGGGTTTGATTTTTTTTTTTTTTTTTCCTCTTTCCTTACACATCTCCAAATGTGTTTGGGTCACATTGGAAGCCCACCAATGTCTCTGTTCGTGGGTTTGCAATGAGCTAATGGAAAAAGACCCACAGTGTGCTGGGAAAAGGAAGCTTTTCTGCCAGGAACATTGTTTGTTCTGTGTTTTTTGCAGCAATATCACAGACTTCGCTCTATTCTTCTTCATTTGTTCCATATTGGACCTTTTACATGTGAAACCCACCACTAATACAAGTCTACCCGACAGTTGGGGTGTGCGGGTACTAGAGCTGAGTCTGGGATAAAGCCCTGAAAACATTTTTTGATTGTGTTTCTGTAACAGGTTTTGTTGTATTGGTGGAACTGTGTGTTGGGGTTCAGTGACAACAGTAATGAAGTGGTTTTCTGATGCTGCTGTTGTGTATGTGAGCGTGTATGTGTTTGTTTGCATGTTTTTCTTGGTGTTTTTTCTATCTACCTACTGCTCTCTGTGTTCACAGCTGGCTCAATACCCAATGCTGAGAGAAGAGATGGAGAGAATCGTCACCCAACATATCAGGGACAGAGAAAGTCGCACTAAGGATCAGGTAACAAAAACAACCATTCCGAGCCCTTTGGAAGGATTCGTGCTCTTCTGGGTCATAAACCTAATTTTTGTCACAACTGAACTAGGGTTTGAACCCAAATGCACGACTCAAAAAACATGATGTTCAAAAAAATAAACCAACATAAAACGCTCATACAGAGGAATTCTAACAAATAAAAATATCAAATAAAAATCACTCTTAAAAGAGAAAAAACATTAATTGTCAAAGTATTAACTTAAATCTACTCTCTTGGAGGAAAAACTGTTAAATGACAAAGTATCAAAGGAAAAACTTTAGACAAAATGACACAAGGAATCAAAAACTCTACAAGACAAGACTGGGACTGGCTTGGTTCTCTGTTAAATAAGACAAACTAGCAACAAACAAGAAGAAACCACATAGACTGTGTTCAAAACCACATACTTACCTACTATACATACTAACTTTTTGTGTATGCAGTGTGTTTACACTTGTGGTAGGCAATTTTGAGTATGTGGAAAGTTATTAAGTTATTTTTAATTATTTTATGTGATTTTATTTATTTATTGAATGTATTTATTTATTTTTTATTTATTATTTATTTTTTTTTATTAATGCGTATTAAATTATGGCTGTGTTTTTAGGGTTTTTAATTATTTTATGTGATTTTATTTCATTTTTATAATGTCTATTAATTGACATCTATCTATCTATCTATCTATCTATCTATCTATCTATCTATCTATCTATCTATCTATCTATCTATCTATCTATCTATCTATCTATCTATCTATCTGTCTGTCTGTCTGTCTGTCTGTCTGTCTGTCTGTCTGTCTGTCTGTCTGTCTGTCTGCCTGTCTGTGCATAGTATGTATACTAGATTTGAGTATGCATCATGAGCATACCAAGATGCAATGCGACTTGACGTCCGAGCATCACTCTTTCCAAGAAGGAGACGACACCAGGAGTTAGTAGTTTGCGTGTAGATTGCCTTCTAGCTTACAAAGTAAAAGCCCAGATTTATCAGGAAGGGAATTATTGTGGAAATAACCGGAAGTGCTAGCTAGCGTTTCGCCGAATTCCTCTGAACAAAATTCTTCAGAGGTGGTATTTAGACAAATGAACCCCACAGTCAGCATCTAAAGAGGCAGATAATGATAATAATCAATAAATTATGTATTTAAAGAGTTTAGAACTCAAATGTAATCAGCTTCACCATGTCGATTTTTGCTCAGATAGGAGTGCAATGCATTGTGGGTTATCATGTAGTACGCTACAGTGTATGAGTAGTGTGAGTATGGAAGTATGTAGTATGTGGTTTCGAACACAGCCTTTCCATATATACACACATA
The DNA here is from genome assembly GCA_020466265.1 of Siphamia tubifer. Lineage (NCBI taxonomy): Eukaryota > Metazoa > Chordata > Actinopteri > Kurtiformes > Apogonidae > Siphamia > Siphamia tubifer. The sequence goes on along the minus strand of CM035794.1, from coordinate 70,888,598 downwards.
AAGGTGGGGATACAACAAGACACAGGTGACACACATTAAGACAAGGAACAATCAGGAGAAACTCGGGGAAAGGTCCATAAAAACTGACAAACATGGAAACAAAACACTAAATACAGTTTTACAATTTCTTAGACATGACCATTTTTAAGTTTTGCAGTGTTACGACCAAAGATAAATTGATTTAGAACCTTATACCTCGGTTCTCAACTGGAAAAAAAATCTCTTGAGTTATGTTGGACATAGAGGATGGAGACAACAGTGATGTAAAAGTCAAAAGAAACTGGTGGAAAAAAGAATGAATGTTGAGTAAACCCAGTGCCTGGTGGTGATTAAATCATCTACTGGTTTCAAGGAAAGTCTGGAAAGTAACAAAAAAAAAGAAGAAAGAAGTAGCCTGGTTTCACTTCAACAAAAGAAGAAATGAAAAAAAAAAAAAAAATCCAAACTGACAATAGTCTGCCATGTTTGAACAGTTAAAATAAGGGCTATATAAGTTGACCGGTCTTTGTTGGAACCCCCCCCCCCAAAAAAAAAAACATTTACAAGAGCCTTCACTTTGGCGTCTACTGCATGTACCTATTTAACATGGTTAACTCATTCACTGCCATTGATGTGTTTTGGCATCAATTCAAATCCAAATGAACATTTACATTTTACATTACATGTCTTAAGTTATAATAGACATGTGGAAATGATAAAGAGGCAGAAGAGTGTTAAAATTACACTGTTTTTTTTTATCAGTTTGTTCATGTAATTCACATTCACACAAAATATAGTTTGTCGATGTAAACACTTTGATATTTGACATTTTTTTCTATATTATTACGCTATTATTTTACTGCTCCGGCCCACTTCAGATCAAATTTAGCTTAATGTGGCCCCTGAAGTAAAATGAGTTTGACACCCCTGATTTAGAGCATTTAATTTAACAAATCAAATATTTGTTAGCGCCATGTAAGGTACAAATTATCTATCCTTAATGTGTATCTGGTGGTTCTGTTGGGTTAGAAGGACTGGTTAGTTAAAATATAGAAATCCAAATGGCTTGTCTCAGGTCTATTTATATGAAAGGGGTCTTTGTGAGTATTGTGTGTGTTTGATCATTTTAGTATAATAAGCTTGTTATAATGAAAAAGGCATGTAAGTCTAATTATTCACAGTATGTTCCTTTTAAATGTAAATCGTCTCATGGTTCATAAATGCATGAAAATGTCCTGACATAACATTGCTGACGTGTCTTTTTTAGGTCCTGCTGTTGATAGACATTGAGCTGTCCTACATGAACACCAACCATGAGGATTTCATTGGATTTGCCAAGTTCGTTTATGACTTCTTTTTATTCTTTTCTTTGTTCAGTGTAACATTTTGTGCTATTTACAAAGTTAATTGGTCACAGACGTAAGTAGTATTTAGCTACAGTCCATATGTGGGCCAAACTGTCTTGGTATTTCTTATTGTGCAGTGCTCAGCAGAGGATCAACCAAATAAGCAAGAAGAAAGCAGCCGGAAATCAGGTACTAAATACACAGACACGTCCAGTAGATCGTTGAGTCTTCCTACAGAATTGACCTGTCCAACATGAACATGATTTCAGGCTAAACATATTCGAGTCTGTTTTTTATTTAAGAAGATGACATATGAACTTCCTGATGTTTTTTACCCGAGGCTTTATTCTGTTAGAACCCAGCTCCGTTTTACTCATGTTAAATGTAGCACAGCTTTACAGTGTCTTGTTACCCTGGGCAACCGTCCATATCCTACACAAAGCACCCCATGTATAGCTTTCATGCATTTTAGAGACACTAATGGACAACAGTTGTCTTCATCTTGAAACAACTCAACCCTCAGTGGAAGTCATGCTGATGTCAGCACAAAATGAGGACGGTCCACTGCCAAGACTTCACACGATTCACAAAAATAACAGAAAAATCGACTTTTTGGAGCTTCATCCAAATACATGAAACAAGAACTTTCACCGCAAGCTGGAGAACAGTTCAAATAAATACACTATTATATATGAGTTCTGGTCATTCCCAAGCAGAGAGGGTAAGTGGGGACTTTCTATAGGGGTATGAAGAAAGTATATTATACTACTGTAAGAGCCATTATCATTAATGCTGCAAGTATATATTTGTATGAATAGATTTAGTATTTTGATTTAATATTTTCTAGACTTGACTAAGAATAATATTTTGTTTCCATATTTAGGTATTAAGAATGTATTTAGTAATGTAGAATTGCTTTGTTATAATGTGATGCAATTTGATTGGTGGACAAGCTGATACATAAAGCTTGAGGTTACCTGTATATCTGTCAGAAGCCTCAAGCTAATAGGAGCATCACAGTCTTTTGACCGTTACGTCATGTTACGAATAAGTAAAAAAAAAAATCATCTTTTGTTTTGTATTATTCAAGTTTAGTAAAGGAAGATATAAAAGTGAAGCTTTGGATTCAAGACTTTTATTTGCATACGTAATGTGTCGCGTTAACACAGCACTCACAACTACTGTTATTTTGATTAATGGATTGACTGTAGTTGTGGTTAATAAGTGACACTAACAAGCCAAATGATTTTATTAAACAAAAGTGTGATGTTCCATGTAAGTAATGCTGCTTTCACATTGTATCAGGAAGACGATCTTTTAACTGTAGGATGTTCATTATGTCTTACTGTTAAATTAAGTAACACTTTATAATACCTACACACAATTGATTATGTATTAACCATTTATTACTCATTTATAAATGGGTTGTTCATTATGTATTAACCATTTATTACCTATTTCTTAATGTATTGTAAAGGTTCATACTAGTGTCTTCCAAACATAAATGTAATATTACATTATTTTTAACCAACAGGTGCAGTGTTTGTATATCTGCTTTACAGGTAAACAAAGAAACAGTTGTAAACACTGCACCTGTTGGTTAAAAATAATCTAATTTTACATTTACACTAATATGAACCTTTACAAGACATTAACAAATAGGTAACAAATGGTTAATACATAATGAACAACCCATTTATAAATGGGTAATAAATGGTTAATACATAGTCAATTGTGTGTAGGTATTATAAAGTGTTACCGTATTTTCTTTTATCTCAGACATATGGGTAGGTATTAGTCACCTGACATAATTGTGCGTGTTACTTCCGCCTTCGTCACACCTCCACAACAACATCAGCTGTTTTTAAAAGCACGTCACTGCAACATTCAAGTGACCCCCTGACCAAGGCGGAAGGAACACCCCGAAACATGTCAGGTGACAAATACCGACACAAATGTCTGAGATAAAAATAAATATAAAAATAATAGTCTTCCCAAATCCAAACATAAATAACAAACAAAAACAAACAAAAGCCTACCCACACACATCAGTCAGTAAATATAAGATACATCCAAGTTTGGTACATAAACAAAACCAGAAAGTAAGTTCCAACGTTCCAATGTCCGTCACTTTATTTGAATTTGAATTTTATTTATTTAGTTAGTTTTTGTGAAAAAAGGGGGGAAAGTACATTATTAAGAAAACATATGAAATATTTTGGTTTAATAAACAAAGTTAAAAAATAAAAAACAAATGTCTCAGATAAAAGAAAATACTAATTTAAGATTATTATTATTATTATTATTATTATTATTATTATTATTATTATTATTATTATTATTATTATTATTATTATTATTATTTTCCTCGTGTGAATTCTAATGTGTGAGTATGTTCAAGTGTTTTTGTTGTAGTAGCAAAATGGAAATGCATGACACACAATTTATCATGATGGATAAAAGAGTTTAAGAACATTTAATTATTTTTTTTACTCTACTCGTACTCATATCCCTTGTTTCTTTTGTGCTGTTTTGAAAAATACAAAGGTCACTTCCATCTCAGCAGCTCATGTATCAAAATTTCAAAAGTATGTGGAAAATAAAATGACATGAGATGACGTTCATCTTCAATTTTCAAGTTTATACCAAGTATTTCCCATAATACCCACAGCACATGAATGCAGAATAAGTCAGTGTTTACAACTAGTCACCCATGACCCCTCGTACTCCCTCCCCCCACTCTGCATTTTGTCAGTTAAAGCTATAAAGACTCAACATGTTGAGAGGAAAAGAACACAAACGATTGGCTTCAAAACATCAGTTCAAAAACCAATGTGTGACATCACTGTTAGGGTGACCAGATGAGCTTGGCTGAAATTCGGTTTGGGTGGTTTGGGTTGGGGGTGGGGGGGTTAGGCACTACACTGTCAATAAAAAATGAAGAAATGTCAAATTAATGTTATTCAAGTATTTAATAGTCTATTAATCAATATTAATCGAATATCATGCGAGAGAGAGAGAGAGAGAGAGAGAGAGAGAGAGAGAGAGAGAGAGAGAGAGAGAGAGAGAGAGAGAGAGATAGATAGATAGATAGATAGATAGATAGATAGATAGATAGATAGATAGATAGATAGATAGATAGATAGATAGATAGATAGATAGGTATACATACAGTAGATGAAGAAAGAAACAGGATCAATCAAAAAATCTTTTGTATAATTTTCACATTTGCTTTTACAGTTTGAAAAAAATCAGGGCCATTTCTGTCTCTAATTATTCTGTTCTAAAGTCAGATCGTCTTCAGCTGTTTATCATTTTATCACCTTCTGTGTGTTCTGAGTGATTTTTCTTTTTTCTTTTTCCTTCTTTCTTCTTTCCTTTCCTCTGGGGTTCTTTCTGATTCAGGATGAGATCATGGTAAGTAGTGTGTGTGTGTGTGTGTGTGTGTGTGTGTGTGTGTTCCTATCTTTATGGGGACATTGATATGTTTACATATTCACACCATGGGGACCTCTGACACTATGGGGACCAAAATTCAGGTCCCCACAAGAGTTAAATATAAAAAAGGTCCCTACTAGTAAAATAGAAATAATGTGGCTCTATAAATACATTAATAATTTTTTTTTTCCAGACGTCCTCACAAAGCATGAGGGAAACAGGTGTAAAGCTAAACATGTATTTTTCAAAGGTTTATGTTTTTTTTTTTTTATTATTTATTTATTTTTATGTATTTCAAAAATTAATGTATTTAATTTTTAATGTATTATTATTATTATTATTATTATTATTATTATTATTATTATTATTATTATTATTATTATTATTATTATTATTATTGTTATTATTACTATATTATTGAGTCACAAATTTTTTGGTATTTTTTAGAATTGAATAAAAAAACATTAATTTGCATTTATTTTTTATTTTTTAAAAAGAAGAAGTCTTTACATTCACTACCCAATGGCTACTTAATTACAAACTTGGTCCTCATGAGAAATGGAAACGAGTATGTGTGCGTATGTGTGTGTGTGTGCGTGTGTGTGTGTTTAGTGCGCATGGCTGCAGGTACAGTAGGCTTCAATGCGCGTGTGCTTATCTTTTTTTTTTTTAACACTGCAAATTGCAAGACGTGTCTATATGTTAAAATCTGTGACATTTCCACATGCTGGCTTCATAATAGTGTGTTTTTGGATGTGAATGTGGGAAATGAGCTTTGTACTAACGACGACTGTACATGGACAGGTGGCTGTGGTGTGGGCGGAGCTCTCTGAGTCTTGGCTTTTTCCCTTTTCTCTTTTTTCAGCTGTGTTTTCCTCATAGACACACACATCCACACAAACTATACTGCATCAAAATGTTCTGTAAAATGTTATTCTGTCCAAGGAAAATGTAAAAGAAGTTAAATCTAGACAGACTATTATGTAATATGCAAAGTTACAGAGATGGGCAGTGGAGAGATGCTCAGTTGAGGGATGTTTTCTTCAGCAGCATACATTAAACTCATATTCATACCATAAACAAACTATGTTTTGTATGTTTTATCCTACTGTGTTGAACCAAATATGATAACCTAGAAAAAAAACCCATCATATTTCCCCTTCAAATGATGGATAGGTATGACAGTAACACTATAGACAACATTAATATTTCAGTTGAGCACTGAAGATGGCAATGCTTGATAGCATTATAACTTCTCAAGGGGAAAAACATAAAACTCTTGATAGAATTACACGGAGCATGAGAGACCATAATACTTCTGCATCTATTCTGTCCTACAAAGAAAAAAAGGCAGTAACTGCATTTTTTGGCAAAAATTTGTTATTGTGTTTTTTTCAACATTCAAATCATTCTTTGTCATGTAATAAAATATCTCATGTCAAATGTCTGTCGTTTTGGACAAAATTGGTGAGTGTTTGTACAGTAAAAGGAAAAAGTACAATTAAAATACAAATAAAAAGGCAGTAAAGACCATTACTGTGTTCTTACCAATGTCCATTTAAGACCCTGCCCCAATAGTTTATGAATCACTGTATTAGACTGAAACAGGTGATGTAATTACCGTATTGTCTGCACTATCAGGTGCACTGTCAATGAATGGTTTTTATGAAGGTTGTTCATATATAAGGTGCTTTAAGTGAAGTGAAAATCATGAGATAAAAAGTGAAAATTATGAGATAAAAAGTGAAAATTATGAGATAAAAAGCCAAAATTATGAGATAAAACATCAAAATTCTGAGATAAAAAGCCAAAATTCTGAGATAAAATGTCAAAATTATGAGATAAAAAGCCAAAATTATGAGATAAAACGTCAAAATTATGAGATAAAATGTCAAAATTATGGGATAAAAAGTCAAAATTATGAGATAAAATGTCAAAATTATGGGATAAAAAGTCAAAATTATGAGATAAAATGTCAAAATTATGAGATAAGATGTAAAAAAATTATGGGATAAAAAGCCAAAATTATGAGATAAAACATCAAAATTATGAGATAAAACGTCAACATTATGAGATAAAAAGTCAAAATTATGAGACCAAATGTCAAAATTCCCAGTCACTAAGCACTACCAGAATTAATCCATATATAAGGCGCACTGTGGTTTTTGTAGAACTAGTTAAGATGCAGTAACAATCACTACCTCATGTCCAATAATCTACCGACAACTACTGTGGCTAAACAACAGGAGAACTTTCAGGTCATTTTTCTCGCTTTAGTTTCTGTGCAGTTACTGCCTTTTTACTTTGTAGAACAGAAGTGCCTTCTTATATTTTCAGACTGTAGAAAACCTAGTGAACATCTGCAATCATTATCACAGTATTAGCCTGTGCAGTTAATTAAAAAGATAATTGAAAAGACTCCAAAGGTCTGGATAGAGAAGTAGTTGTCTAGTGTTAATTTAGATCATCAACAGTCAACAGATCATCATCAAGTATCATATAAACTTGCAAAATGAAAGTTATTCCATTTTTATATGCATAACCTGAGGGGAAAAAAAATCCAAATCTAAGCATTGTCACAAAAAATAATGGCAGCATATTATGCACAGTATAATTTGTCACGGAATTGCGTAGCCTTATTTTCCCCTGCGCTCAGTATTATTACTGTCACACACTTTGATTTACTCACCACTAGGAGGCTTCTGTCTGTCGGCACCCGTGTGTCCCTCTTACAAGCAAACAACAGACAGACATATATCACCCCTGTAGTTAGCTATATAGTCAGTTGTCATAACAACCACAGTCTGGGGTCAAAGGTGAGGATCATAGCATAAACACTGTGCTTATCTTCATTTCCTGTTTACAAATGGACGTACCTGGCCCATTAAAACCCAGCAGCTTCTGTTTTTTGTAACATTTATTGAACACTATCGTGAACTTAATACTGAACCCTAATGACTCTTTCAAAGACTGTGTTTTATTGAGTCTGGCAACTCAATGAAAGTGATGCAAAGAGCAGAGCTTTTTATCTACAACGGATGCAGCCAAAATGATTGTGACATACAAAACTATTCACCAAACTTTCTTCGACTGACTGGACTGCCAGAACATTTGAAACTTTCCTCATGTTTTATTTTATTTTGTGAGTTTTCCTTATTATATGGAGGGACTTGTCTGATATTCTGAATATACTCTGAGACTGAAATTACTTTTGGATATATATATATATATATATATATATATATACATACATACATACATATGAAGAGTTCATTTGCAAAATCAGATAACTCCATTTTTATTTTTTTTCTCACAAAATGGCATTTTTTTACTCTACATTCCAGGTAATACTCATTGACACTGATATATTATTTATTTCATTAGGTAAGGTCCACTAAATTGAATAAATAACATATCAAATCAATGAGTAGTACCTAGAATGAAGAGTAAAAAATGCCATTTTGGGAAAAAAAAATAAAAATGGAGTTATCTGTTTTTGCAAATGAACTCTTCATATATATATATATATATATATATATATATATATATATATATATGTGTGTGTGTGTGTGTAATTTCAGTCTCAGAGTATATTCAGAAGTCCCTACATATACGGTAATAAGGACAACTCACAAAATAAAAGAAAACATGTGTGTGTGTGTATATATATATGTATATATATATATATATATATATAATCTTTTTATTGTTATCATTATTATCAGTGATAATGATTTCTCTTTTTTAATGAAAATTAATGAAGCAATTCTTAACATAAACAAAGTCAAGGTTTAATTAAATTAAATACAAAATATGTCAGATTTTACAAAAAAATAATAAAAACGTATCCTTTATTTACTTATGTAGAATCCTTCTTCATCACATCTGATCCCCTTCTGTCTGGACACTCCCCTCTTCCTGTATATTCCTCTTGTTTTACTGTGTTTGGGATGTTTTCACCAAATGTAATATCTTTTGAAATGTAATTTTGTAATAAACTGCCGCATTTTGTAATACATTTTACCACATTATGTAATAATTTATTCCATTGTGCAGTACCGTTGCTTTGGTGGTGTGACATTAAACCTCAAGGAGCTGTTTGGGAAACATTCCAAATGGTTTATGTCTTGGCTGTAATTAGACATATTAGACATTAGGACAATTTGAAATTACAGATATATTTTAGAAATATAAATTTTGTTGTTTGTTTAGCCTTTTGAGGCAATTTCATATTTGTTTAAAATGAATGTTAGTGGATAAATTATCTGGTCACAGCAGAAGACACTTAACATTGTTTAACCTCTTAAGACCCAAGGGGGTTTTCTGGCAAATTACGTCTAAAATGCATGCCCAAATTAAAGTAAAATACAATTAACAAACAAATAAACTATGTTTTAGAATTGTTATTATGTAATGCATCATGTTATTACATTGTCTACAGAATAAAAAGTTGCAAGTGCATTTTGTAATAATCTTCTCAAAATGTAATAACTTATTACATAATGCGGCAAAATGTATTACAAAATGCACTGGGGCAGTTTACTACAAAATGCAGCTTTATTACAAAATTAAATGAAAAACTTATTACATTTTGGACCTTTATTACAAAATGCTGCTCAACACACCTTCAGAAAATAACAGCATTGTGTAGTTTGCACAGGGAGAGCAATATATTAAAAAAAAAAGTGACATTCTGATTCATTCACATTCTACTATTTTTACATATCTGACTGAGATAAAGTTACGCATAGATATCTGTAACAGTGAATTTTCCCCACTGTGGGATCAAAAAAGTTTATCGTATCTTATAATAAGCATCATATAAAGGGCTTATTACCCATTAACTACCTTTTAGTACAAGCATAAATTATTGTCATATTGTATAGACACGTTACGTACATTATAAAACACAGTCAGAGCTTCAACACCTCAGTATTAAACTGTCAGTCTCCTACATTTCACTGCATGGACCCAGACTGGTTTGACATGGGCCATCATGGTTGTAGCCCCCTTGATTTTTCCGCCCACCCATTCCTGCCTGCTGTCCCTTCTGCTGCCACCCCAACAGTCAGCTATTGTATCATTTACTGGTATCCGCCAGCCTTGTGTATTTGGCCTTCATTCATACTTGGCCTTTTTTGGCATAGTTTTGTAACGTTCTCTCCACATTCTCATTCAGCCAGAGAGAGGAGTTAACGATCGGTTCAAGGTAAATAACATGCACACAACATACCTGTCTGTGTCTATGGTTTTTCTGTATGGTGGAGAGAAATGACGACCAAATGAATGTGTTCTTAGTCATGTAGGTGAGCGTCACCCCACTGGTGTTTGTGGCAGTTGCTTCTGTTCTCCACTAGAGGCAGCACCTTTTCCTTTAACTGCATATATGTTTGAGTAGCTGAGTATGTGTTACCCTCACAGGCTGACAGATGTGACGTCAAATTTGTGAAAGTTATGTGAACTGTGTCTTGGGTAAAGTGAGGAGGGGCGAGGGTTTGTCACTGTGTTCTGTTTATTTTGAATCCTTTTTTTTTTTTTTTTTTTTAATTTGCGGTTTCTATCTGTCTTGCAGGTGATCAGGAAAGGCTGGTTGACCATCAACAACATTGGTATCATGAAGGGAGGAGCTAAAGAATACTGGTTCGTCCTTACTGCCGAGTCTCTGTCCTGGTACAAGGATGACGAGGTGAGACACTCACACATACACCGAAAAAAGATTTATGCCCTACAAAGCAAAAAGGCACTAACTGCATTTTTTTGGTGAAAATTAGTTATTGTGTTTTTTGTAACATTTAAATTATTCTTTGTCATGTAATAAAATAAAAAAAAGAGACAGTAAAGACCATTACTGTGTTCTTACCAATGCCCATTTAAGACCCTGCCCCAATTGTTTGTCAAAACAGATGATGTAATTACTGTATTTGAATGAATGTCAATGAATGTTTTTAAGAAGGTTTTTCATATATATAAGGCACATTAAGTGAAGTCAAAATTATGAGATAAAATGTCAAAATTATGACATAAAAAGCAAAATTTATGAGATAAAGTCAAAATTATGAGATAAAAAATTTAAATTATGAGATAAAAAGTCAAAATTATGTGTATATATATATATATATATATATATATATATATATATATATATATATATATATATATATATATATATATATATATATAAGGTTGTGTTTTTTGTAGAACTAGTTAATATGCAGTAACAATAACTGCCTCATGTCCAATAATCTACCTACAACTACTGTGGCTGAACAACAAGACAACTTTAAGATAATTTTTTCTCAGTTTGGTGTCTGCGCAGTTACTGTCTTTTTACTTTGTAGGATAGGATATTCAGTTTTTTCGGACACTTGAAATGTATCTGAGCTGCAGGTTTAACATGCACAGTCTGCCACAGCGCTGTCAGCGTCTGTGTTTTAGAAGACTTTTTGAATATGTTTTAAATTTTTCTTCACTTTTTAGTTTTTACTGGATTTTAGCATGTTTTGTATATTTTTTTTCTCCGTATTTTTTGTTTTTCTTGGTGTATTTTTACGTATTTTGTGGGGAATGTCAGTACAAAAGACTAAAAAAACCCAAGACTGAACAGCAAATGACATAAAGTGTTTTGATCATGATTAATCAAGATTAATCCAAAGCAAAGCTGTGATTAATTTGATTAAAATGTGAATAATTTGACAGCCCTAATTCTTACCGATCATCATCTTAAATATTAACACTAAATACTAAGTAAGCATGTTCACAAGCATAGTTGATTGTGGTGAAATTGAAAAGTAACACACAATTCATATGTATTATTAAATAAATAAATGAGGTCATCTGTAATCTGCAATTTCACATCTATCCATCACTAAATATGAAATGTTTTATTCATACACTTTTAAAGTCCATGATCTGATTTCTGCTACACCAGTAGAACATGTCATCCCTTCTTGTCCATACTATGGCAAATGTGAAAAATAGTAGTATTAAAGAGGTATAAAACAACACTACATTTAGGCATTGTTCAGGACTCACTGATATCCAGTCATTCAGGACACACAGTGTTGGTCAGCAAAGCATATGTCAACATTTTCTCACTACTCTAAACAGAAAAAAGATTTGAAGCAAATGAACGTGTATTTAAAAAGCAACATCAGAAGACTATGAAATAAAACATTTTGAATACAGTTTATGTTCCAGAAGTCTGTTAATTACAGTTTAATAACAATACAATATCCATCCATCCACCCACCCATCCATCCATCTACCCATCCATCCATCTACCCATCCACCCTTCCACCCATCCATCCATCCATCCATCCACCCTTCCACCCATCCATCCATCCATCCATCCATCCATCCACCCATCCACCCATCCACCCTTCCACCCATCCATCCATCTACCCATCCATCCATCCATCCATCCACCCATCCACCCATCCACCCATCCACCCATCCACCCTTCCACCCATCCATCCATCCATCCATCTACCCATCCATCCATCCATCCACCCATCCACCCTTCCATCCATCCACCCATCCACCTTTCCACCTTTCCACCTTTCCACCCATCCATCCATCCATCCATCCATCCATCCATCCATCCATCCATCCATCCATCCATCCATCCATCCATCCATCCACCCTTCCACCCATCCACCCATCCATCCATCCATCCATTCACCCATTTATCCTTCCAACCACCCATCCATCCATCTACCCATCCATCCATTACTGTTCTTTGAGGAAGCTTCCAACTGACAGTTCTACAATTCATATCAGACACTCATGTGATTTAATTAATTAATTGTTGTATCCTGACTATCCTGATTTGCCCTGTTTACCACAGAAACTTAAGACTTGTTTGAAACTTAAAGATTAACTCTTTGATTCATGAATTATTAGAACCTTCGTCAAGATTTTTTTTTCCTAAGGGTTATTATTTGTCTTTAGGGCTGAAATTACTATTTAATCACTATTTAAATGATTCATTTTAAGCCAGGTGGGAAAAAATTAGCACTTGCAAGACCGAAGACAACTGTATGAGTCACTCAGATGACAGCTAGCTTATTATCGTATTAGCTTCAACAACACACCAGGTAAACCAGATAAACGATACACTATGTTAAAATCTATTCCAACTGTAGTGTGTTATTAATCTCACCTTGTGTCATTTACACACATTAATAAACCAGGAGTATATGAATTAGACTTGGGAAAAAGAGGTTGCTTAGCAACAACATGCTAATTCGAAACATGGAAGTGGTGCTTTCAGGACTGTCATAACATCTCTGGTGCGTTCAACAGTGTAAGATATCTGAAAACCTAGAGAAAATTAGTTGTTCCTGAATAAATATAATTAAAGAATCACCAACAATTAAAGTGTGTGGTCTTTCTAACAGAAGGGAAGAGCAGAGCTGGACATGTACACTTTAAAGTTCACTTTATTATGAAGTACGTTAATTTAAAGGCTCATATTTGTGTTGTGTGCAGAAAAATGTAGCAGTTTACTTCCCAAAGTCTGGTTCAAATATATTACTGCTGAATAAATCTGAACTGACTCACATATGATGTGCATTTTTTGGGAAATATGGTTCCTAATATAATTTGTAGGCATCATCATTCAGCTTTTTCACGTGGTCTGGTGTTAAAAAGGCAAGCGAAAAATTGGGAATATCGAAGAATCAACACCCAAAAAATTGTAAAAGAAACGAATCAGCATAAAAGCATATTGTCCCAGCCCTATTTTTCATTCATTCCTACCATTGAACATCAAATGCTTTCCATTAGTTCAGTCGTCACATTGACCTGCACTAAACCACATAATTAGTCATTAGTGCATGTACTATTGTGCGGCAAATTACAATACATTTCATTGTGATAGCTTTCTGCATCCAGCGTCTGCATCACTTCAAAAATATGTCTCATATAACCAACAGCAATTCCATCTCTTGTATTATATTTTCCACCAAACAGAGAAATATTTCATTTGTACACCACGATCCTCCAGCACACTGGCAGTGATCCTCATATTATGTTCCTAAAGTTGATCCAGCTCTAGCAAATATGGGTTTTGGTCAACTTTGGTGTTGAAGAGAATTTGACCTGATATAGTTTTGTTACTGACTTGACTAGTCCAAAGCGGTGTCCCATGATGCTTTGCAGAACTATTAAGAGTTAGCCACAGTCTTACTGTCTCCAGGCTTTAGCCACAGCTCTCTGCTCGCTGACATCAGGTCATATGTGTGTGTAGCAGTGAGAATGCCTTTCCAAAGAGTCAAGACCCCCCAGTATGTCAGACACCAAAGCTGGCACACACATGTGCATACCAGAGCCCCCTGCCCTGCCCTGTAACCAATTACACACACATAGACACACACTCACACTAAAGCTGCTTCTAATAAACATAGTTCATTTCAAAGACGGGGCACAGAGCAAAGAGGGACGGAGTTGTAGGGGAGGAGGTACGAGTGTCTCTTGTTAGCTGGTTAGCAGCAGGAGTAACAAGGAACATGTGAAGTGAGAGAAAGTGGGGAGGAGAAGTGGAGGGGGCCCACGGGCAGGAGGGGGTGATGCAGTTGTTGGTTTTATGTTGTCCCTTTCTACATATTTCCCTCCCCACATTTCCCTTTGCTCTCTCTTATATATCCTCAAAACATATCATCAATTCATCCCTGTTTTTACTTCCTGCCCCCCCTCCTCCCATCATCCCTCAGTCTTTTCTAATCTCCATCTGTCACTCAAACACCTCTGTGTACAAGGAAAGTGCATCATCCCAAAGTAAAGCTCTCAATTATTTGTTTGTGTTTTATTTTGACTCCAAATATAAAAAAAAATATTATATTAAATATTAAATATTATATTAAATATTAAATATTTTTTTGTTTATTATTACATTTGATCCAGTTAGTCTTTGTTATTGCAACTTGGAACATGCACTTAAAAAATTATATCATATCTAGTACATCCTTTCATCATAATACTGTGTTCCCCTGAACATTTCATATTTTTTATTATTTTATTTATAGTTTTACAATAAGTCTCATCTTTTCAAGATTAGATGAAGTAGGAATAACATTAAATCTTTAAAAAAGGCTTTATATTGTGTATTGTATTTGTATTTACACAGTATTTATTAGATATGGGGTGACTGATGAAAGGAACGAATCCACCTACATACCTACCTACCTGACTGACTGATATGGAACTAAAACAACAAAACCCATGAATATACAAGAGAACAACTGTAGAAGAACCGTCCACTGGAGTGACCAGTATGCGTCAAACAGTTAAAAGTCGAGACTTGATTGTTGTTAGTACATTTGTAAGTCACTCCCATCTCAGCCATTAAAGGTGTCATTCCCCTAAAAACCACTTATCCATGCTACTTTTGGAATCTGATGGGTCACCCTGACTTACCAACACATGCTGCCTTTGACAGTGGTTTGTCACAGAAAACAAAGAGAGGAACGAAGGACCCAGAAAAAGCCGGTCTGTCTGATGACAGAGGGACTTTAGCGTCACTCATGTGGGGTTAAGCCCGTCCCCGGCAGCGAATCTGAAGTAGCATTAGCATTAGCATCTACAAGAAAAGACGGTGCCACTGTAGCTGCTGCACAAACTGGAAAAAAATGGCGGATCAAACCAGTTCATGTGCTCTCTATGAAAATAAATCCTCGTTTTTTTCCCTGCACGTTGTCAGAACAAGCAACGGCACGAAACTTAGCTGGAGCTACTCTGGTAAAGGTAAATACATACACAGCGAGAGGGGAGGGGGAAGTGTTCCTTCAAGCATTCTGAGCCAATCAGAGACGCCTCGTGACCGCGTATGAGGAAATACCGGTAAACTCTGTTGTTCGACCTCAAGTCATTTTTGTACTGTGCAAAAACAGCTGGAAACAAAGCAATCTGGAGGTTTTTTTTTTAAATAGAACCAACACACAATGTATACAATACCAATGAAGAACACAGTAATATTAATGAAATAACCATGGAATGACTCCGTTAAGGTTAGAAAGTTAAGGTTAACTCACTGTTTTATCACCGTAGGGAAATTCTGCATTTTACTGATAGCGTGCTTTAGCGTTAGCACATCACACACATTAGGAGCAGTAAGTGACAGGAGACTGAACCTACAGTATATGTACCTGATTTTAATGGTGGTGTAAACAGGAGGAAAGCTGTGTGGTGCAGAAAGAACAAGCAAACTCAACGCAGAAAGGCAAAGAGAAACCCACAACCTTCTTGCTGTGAGGCCCACCTAATCTGTTTTCATAGATCCATGGCAGGTTCTCAACCCCTCTCATCACACACATTTAAGATATAAAGAGTGACCTGTTTTAAACATGTTTGCAATGTACAGAAATATGGTACATAGTTTTTCATTTTAACCTCATCTATCTTCCTTTTCTTTTTCCTTTTTCTTATGATTATTGGGAACAGTTGCCCAACGTAACTTAAAGTAAATGGTCCAAAAGTCCAGCCCATCATAAAATAGTTTCTCACACGCCAAACAAACCAAACCATAATTTAGATTGGGATTTGGAAATGTTTCACAGATCAAACTGAGAGGTCAGAATGTCTGCCCCAAACAAAATAAAAAACATAAAAAGTGCACTAATGGATGGGACAACAACACAGTGGTCAAATATATGTAAAACTGCAATGATTACTTTTTGTTCAGGTTAATGGAGGGAATTTGTATGGAAAAACATTGTACATTTTTTTGTAACACCTCTTGTCAAAAGTAAAGAGTAAGAATCCAAGCAGAGCATATTGTTGGAGAATAAAATAATTAAGATCAAATTAATGTCTTTTATTAATTTGATCTCAATTATTTTATTCTTTTATCAAACCATGCTGCTCTATTGATGAGCGGTAGAACACTGATTTTATATACTCGACCAATTATATGTCTTTTGTGTGGTATGTTAAAATCAAATATTCACCCTGACTGCAAAACAAATCTACCCACGGGTACTAATAAAGTAACCTTGAACCTGGCTTTGTGAATGCAGGGCATTTTCAAATTTTTTGGAACTGTGCTAACATTGTACCCTACTGGGTAATGGTGAAAAAGGAAAGTAATATTATAATAGGAACGGACTTACCATTTGATTTTATTGTGAACTACTTGGGTAACCTACTGTACCACAAGAAATGAGGAATGCTGACCGATATATTCTGTTAATATTAACTGGGGCAAAAAAAACAAAAAAAACATAAATGGTTGTGTGAAGATCCCCCAATACTTCTGGACTGGACACATGACATGAATGAAAGTTATGAGACGGAAAGACCAACTTTTTCATTAAAACTCTGCTGATAAATGTAAAAAAATATGTATTTTGATTAAAAAATATATGTCTATCTTACACTTTTGGCCTAATTTGATTTGAATCTCATCTTATTTTTCTGGAGATTGTACCTAGATGCTCTAATTGTTGTGGTCTGTCTTTTGAGTTTTGTCCTAGTTTTTTTTTTTTTTTTTTTTTTGTCTAATATAAAATTCTGAAATAAAAATAAAGGGTTTTTTTAAAAGGTAAAACAGACTGGCTGAGAAAAGTTGTTATAATGATTAGAAGTTTACATTGAAACATTGACAATTGTTTTGCACATTGCACATTATTCACAGAAGATTCTATTTTAAATTTGACTTCATTTTAGAGTGCTTTAATAGTATTTGTGAATATGCACACAGCTGCTAGAAATGTCCTTTTATATTTTAATTTGATTTAGATTTAGATTTTTTGATAACAAGACAACAACATACATGACTATATATATATATATATATATATATATATATATATATATATATATATACATATATATATATTTAAAAGGAAGGGAACACATCCTTTCATTGTGGCACAACTCAAGCAGACAGAAATTCAAGATACAGAAAATTGTTTAAAAAAAAAGTAGCTACTGAAGACAAATAGACAAAATCCCACCAAAGAACAAAACAAAAAATCAAATACAACCCCCCCCCCCTCCAAAAAAACCCCAAAAAACAGACAACAAAGGCTAATCAGGACGTTGAATCAGTACTTCCACTTCTACTACCCGTCTTTGCTTCGTAGTATCTCTACTTCTTGTGGAGTAAAGAATGTGTTGACCTTTACTACTTCTCCCCAAAACTAACACCGGTGCTGGTGCTGAGGCTCAACACTGAGGCATATTACAGCACAAATATAGCAGAAAGAAACAAATGAATAAGAAAGAGACCACAAAAAAAAAAAAAAAAATTCCATTAGGTTTTCTTTCCAAGCTAGACATTTTATGCAGCCCCCACACACAGAGGGTTCAAGCACTCAGGGGTGCATACTTAAATGTGCACCTGGATGGACATTTGCCAGTATACACACTGCTGATCAAAAGCTGGAAACGGTAAAATGTTTAGAATTACACCAGTTAGAAATGGTGTCACTGCCCGTGGGGACATTTTTTTGCACGCTTTGTGCTGCCTCTGCATTTACATACAGACATGTTAATATTTTTCTTTACATAAACTTACAAAACAGCACAGCGCCGTTTTATTGGTTGCCTCTCGTCATGGGGAAAACCCTCGGCGTATTCTGGCAAATGTCCACACACACACTTGCACACACACACACACACACCACCCCCAGACACTAATAATAACTTTCAGCCCAGCTAGTGGTGCCAGGATGTTTTGGTTAGTGTGCATGTGAGTCTGTAAATGTATGTGTGTGAGTGTAGAAACCTTCTGGTCTGTATTACCACAGGACATGCCAATTCTTTGAATCAGGGTTAGCTGTAGCTTAAAGCCTCCCAAAGCAGAGAGAGAAAGAGAAGGCAGGAGTAAGGGAGATGTGAATGAAGGGAAAAAATGGTTGAAAAGAAAACAAAAACATACATAAAAAAAGCCAACGTGACTGCGATTTTATAGACTCCTGGCAAAGTAGTTTTCACATGTTATCTTAATGAAATTCATAGGTATATAAATAATGTTGCTTAGATAGGTCCCCTGGAGTTCTTTTTTGTGAGAATCTTTGGTTCTCACTGTCTGGATAGAAAGAGGTTTTGAGTTGACACATTAAGTCTGGGTCTAAGGATCCTCCCTACGACAGTTTGAGCAACAAAAGCACCTGCACTGAGGTGACTTTTATCCAGAAACTTATGGCCTCAGTTTTGGAGGCATTCTGCACTGTAAACCCGAACGTTCAGAATAATTAAATATAAGTTGTAAATACTCAAAGTTTCAGAAATAGTACTACTAACTCAAATGTATTGAGTTGCTGTAACATGTTCTTCTTTTTAAGTACTTCAAAGTAATTTTCTTTTATTAAGGGGAACTATTATGGATATAAGTGAACATAACTTAAAAACATAGATGAGGTACAACTGAGTGGAATTAATTATTATAATTATTAAATGCTGAGAATGATATTGTACTGTTATTTCAAATAAGGATGATTGAAAAAAAGAACTCAACTGATGCTGAAATATAATTTCAGAGCACTCCAAATAACCACCAATATCTATCACACCAAAAACAATTGCAATCACTAAACACAGTAGTTTTATTCTGGAGCTGTGGTTCAGTTGGTAGAGCAGGTTGTCCAATGACTGAAGGGTCAGAGGTTCATGTCCAGGCTATGTCTGTCCACATGTCCAAGTGTCCTTGGACAAAGACACTGAACCCTGACTTAGTCTCCCAGTAGGACTGACAGAACCTTAGGTTAAGTTAATAAATAGTGTTTTAATTTAAGTATACTTTAATAAGTGTCTAAATTTTAAGTTCTGGAAACGTGTATTTTTTTAAGCTTTATCAACTTAAAATAATTTTTTGAGTTCTGCTAACTTATTCGTCTTTTTAAAAAAAGTCCCACACACTAATATTTATCCATGCCATTTATTTACCCTTAGCTTTTGGCATGTACCCATTGTGGCATTATTTAGATAAACATGTGCAACATTTATTTTCATTACATACACACATAATGTTCCTGAACCTAGACCTGACCAGCTAAAATAACCCCAGATGGTAACACTGCCCCCACAGGCTTGTGCTGTAGGCAGTGTGCATGATGGGTAGTCACTTTGATTTGATTTTTGATTTGAATGCTTTATTTCAAACATGTGCAGAATGCAACAATAATAATAATAATAATAATAATAATAATAATAATAATAATAATAATACACAATGATATGTCCGAAAAGGAGTAGGATGATTTTATTTAATCCTACCCACTTCATCTGCCTCTCTTCTCAGCCTGATGTACACATCACTCTGGAACAAGGTCCAAATCGACTCCTCAGACCACATGTCCTTTTTCTGTTGAAACACAGTCAATTCTTACATACTCAAAATAAATCACTGACATTTGACAAATGAAAGGTTACAACAATTTTAAAATACTACTCCTCACTTATAAAGCCTCAAATGGAACAGGACCCTGGTTACATTTCAAACTCACTGACCAGTTATGTACAAACTAGAACACGAAGGTCATCCAACGCAGGCTTACTAGTGACTCCCAGATATATTACAAAGAAAATTGGGGATGCAGCCTTTGTTAACTATGCACCAGAGGTATGGAAAACAATTCCAAAAGACATCAGGGGAGCCAGTTCACGGATTATATTTAAAACCAAATTAAAAACATTTTTATTTTCATTAGCCTTTGAAGGCAGATAAAGAATGGAGTCACAATTCTGTGACGCCATTCTCTATATTCTTTATATTTTGTGTGTAATCAAATCTTAATGTAGTTCTTATCTGTTTTATTGAAATTTTATAATGCATGTATAATCAGTTTATCTTGTACTTTTGTAATTTTATAATTTTGTGCAATCAAATCTTATTGTATTTCTTATTTCACCCTTGTCTTAAAATTGGATTTAAATTTTTAATCAATGTGAAACAATTTGGGCTATAGTTTTTGTTTGAAAGGTGCTATATAAATAAAGATTATTATTATTATTATTATTATTATTATTAGTAACATGTCACTAACTGTAATGAGTAAGGAGTCTATAACTGTTAAGTAGGGAAAGCAAGGTTGTGAATTAAAAGGAAACCATTCTATAATTTATATTTTATCAGGGGTAGTCAGACATATGTTCTAATTATCAAGGGAGTCATATCCCCTGCATACCCTCCAAAATCTACACCTGTGTGTGTGTGCGTGTTTGTGTGTGGCTGGGTTTCCCTGCTCCTGTTGTAAAGCTGCCAGAAAACCAGACTTGCCTGGTGATCCCAGCTGTAAACATCCTGGGGGGAAACAGCAGACTGCTGCTTTCAACACACTCACCAGAAACATGCCTGAAATACAGTGTGCGTGTGTGTGTATGTATTTCTTCTTTTTTCTCTCTACTTTGCTGCATATGTGTGTGTGTGTGTGTGTGTGTGCTTATATGTGGGTGTACTCTTGTATGTCTGTTCCTTGGGCTTTGACTTAAGTATAAAATAAAACTTGTGTGCGCATGGTGGCAGGGCTCTAAATGGAAACAGGTTGGTTTGCGGCTTTCATTCCTGCAGACGATCTTCTGAGATGGGATACCGTGTGAACGTTTTGGGCCTTATACTGCACTTTTATGTTCTCGGAGAGTTCAGAAATGGCACACTGCGGGTTCTGCTTTATCAAAGACAAGCCTGCTAGAAAACAAACTTTGGAGGTTGAAAAGAAAACACTATGGAAAACAAAGCAGGGGGTCTAACTCACAAACGAACTAAACTTGTACGTTTCACATGACGTCACCTACAAACACTAAAGCCGCAAAAAACAATTTGGGTTCTTTTTTTTGGGCAGAGCTATACAAAGACTCATAAAAATGGTGCATAGACAATGACAGAGTGGTTACTCTTTTAACATTTTTGTATGGGTGCTTCCTGCTCCACTGCACGTAACATGGTTATTTGAGGTAAAACGGCCACAAGCTGATGCAGGGAAGGCGGAGATATAATTGTACATTTTCGTTAAAAGCGAAGGACAACTACAATGCTGGGGGTTTACTGTGTGTTTTAGTTATTTCATGTGAGTGTTCATTTTTCCGTGTGGTTGAACTTTGTTGGTTTTGCTCAATCTGAAGTTTTGGTTGAGAAGAAAAATAAACATCACACTGACTGATTAAGTTTATGCAATCAACAATTCACATTCATATGTCGCTGATGTTTTAGATGAGTCCGGTTACAGGAAACCTGTGTACGTTGTTGTAGAAAAAAAAGCAGAGACAGTGTCAAATAGAAACATAAGTGCCTTTATTGAAACTTTTGGAGAGTTTTGACAAAATCAAAAGGTCAAATTTACTTGACGATGCTTCCATTTTAATGCCAAACATTACAAAAAAAAGCTTCACACAGCTTATTAAATAACTTTCTGCTTCGGTTTCTTCATATGTGTCACTCATAAATCCAGGACAGGCCTCTGTGGCAGAGCCTTTAGCTACTTTATTTAGCTTTGTTGCTCAGCTGGACGAGGGGTGGTGCTGGTTTGGGTGTTCCCACAGACCGGTGCGTGCCTCCTCTCTTCTTTTTCTTCTTCTTCATGACTGATATGGTTTGTGTTTTGGGGTTGATATGTGCTTCCCTGGCCAGCCTAACCAATGTGCAGACTACTGTACAACCACTACTTCCTGAACAGGTAGTCTGAACACTGGGCAGGCGGGCTGGGCTGACGGATGCTGCAGAGAAGTGTTTATTTTTTTGGGGGGGGGTGGGGGTTGGTTCTCATGCACTGATGATACCACGTTCATTCACTTGTACACACCCAAGTTGTACTCACTGTGATCCCTCCAAAGCATCCAGTCGCTGAATCAGTCTCAGGTGTGGACTGAAGCATTGATGAGGCTGAAGGAGCCACCGGAGGAGAAGCAGTGTGTGAGGGATGGGGGGGGGGGGGGGGGCAGCAGGGAGAAGGAGGAGGAAGAGGAGGGGGAGGAGAAGGAAAGGTTAGACAGAGGTGATAGCCACTGATTGGCAGATTCAACTATGTTTCCTAATGTTTCCCACTGTGAAAAGTAGCATTCCAGACCAAACTCTAGAGAGGAAGACGCAGACAACCTGGATGTTGAATATTCCATAACACAGACGTTTCCTCATTAGTATGCAGTAAATCAGGCCCACAGTTTCTGTGAAAACATTATTTTATTTTTTAAAACTAAGTCATTAAAAATACTCCCAGAATCCTTTGGACATCTGCTGAGATTAGAAATAGATTAGACACAGATGTAAAGACAGTTATATATATATATATATA
The DNA here is from genome assembly GCA_020466265.1 of Siphamia tubifer. Lineage (NCBI taxonomy): Eukaryota > Metazoa > Chordata > Actinopteri > Kurtiformes > Apogonidae > Siphamia > Siphamia tubifer. The sequence goes on along the minus strand of CM035794.1, from coordinate 70,865,608 downwards.
TATATATATATATATATATATATATATATATATATATATATATATATATATATATATATATATATATATATATATATATATATATATATATATATATATATATATATATATATATATATATATATATATATATATATACATGAGTCCATTTAACTCACATTACTGGAACATAAACTCACTCTGCCCTCGCTGACCCCACGCCACGAAAAAACAAATACAGGATATTTTCACAAGACATTTAAAAACACTAATAATGTTGTCATTACAGGTTAGAAAGGATTCTCCTGTTGCTCTTTCTAAGTCCCTGTGTGAGAACTTATCAGCCAATAGTTCTAGAGATCACACTAAGTCTCACTTATCACCTCCCATTAAAACACCACAGTCTGACCTTTCTACTTTCCCACACACGCCAAATAAAAAAACCTCTCAAGGTGGAATACCTGTTTTCTTGTCCTCTTTTTTTCTTCCTCCTCTTCATCTTCCTCTCCATTCCACTCAGGCTCTTTCTCAACCATCACTGACTCTTCTCATCCTTTCTTTTATTCTGTGCCGAAGAGCAGGTCGGGTCGATTCTAAAAGCCGCTTTTGCCGAAAATTCGGATTTGGCGACCGAACTCTACGCCAGCGAAGGTGTTGCTCGAGATGGACCGGTTAGAAGGCTTGACGTGGCAAAAGACTGGTCACCAAGTTTCCCCTCTGAGAGACAGAAGAAGAAAAAGGAACAAGAGAGAGAGAGAGGAGATAGGGAGAGGGAAGGAGAAGGAGGAGGAGCTTGGTGGCCCCCCATTTTTTCCTCTCCTCACTTCTTCCTCTCTCCCCTCCCACTGTCTGGCTTTTTCTTTTTTCTTAACCCCCCCCTTCTCCCTTGTTTCTCTGTCTGTCTTTATGCTCTGGGTTTTTTTTGGTGGACGAAAGTGGAAGGTCAAAGGTGAACAGGAAGTGAGATGCATTCATTCAACATTGTAAAGTTAGGAAGGGGGAGTGAAGCGGCCGCAGAGGGAGGGGAGGTTTTTTAGTGGAAGCGTATGTGGGGAAGATGGGAGGATGTCTGCGTTTTGCACTCTCATGTTGAAGGCAGAAATGTGTTTTGTGAAAGCGTCTGCGGGTTATGTGATCACCTCTGCTCATGGTACATTCAAGCGTATATGTGTGGTTTTCTTGAGTGATGGATGTGCATGTGTAGGAGTGGGGATTGGACGAGAGCAGAGGCTCCGTGGTCTTTGTAGCGAGGGCAGGAATGTCGGCGTTTTCTTGGCAAGCAGGAGGAAGCCTTGTAATAACTCCAGATGTGCAGCCCTGTGGTCTCCATCTCTCTCTCTTGCTCCCTCTGTTTTTACTTCTAAAGCTGATTTCCTCTCCCTGTCCGACTTGAATAAAGAACCCTTTATGCAGCTCTACACACTTCCCAACACACACACACATGCACACACGCACACACAGGGGGCAGGGGGGTGGGGTGGGGTGGGGGTGAGAGTGTTACTGGTTGGAAGAGTGACACACTACTGGTAAATCAGAAACAGAACAAAAAAGGAAATTTGGACATGTGTGTACAGGAGGAAAACCAGACAAGTCAGGCTACGTTTATACGGAGACGATTAGAAGAGAAGACGCAAAACTGGTGTCTCGTCTTAATCGTTTTATCCGTATTCACACGAGCGTTGTCATTAAGAAATCTCCATGCATATGGGGACGCTTGAGTGTGTGGAAATGGGTTGGATATTTATGCAAGGCTGCTAGTGCTGTGATCGAACACTGCCTTGTCAACGCGCATGCGTAACAGCAATATTTTTGCGTTTTCGACCAGGTCGTCCAATGACCAAAGGTTTGGTGGTTTCAATCCTGGCTCTGACTGCCAAAATGTCAAAGTGTCCTTGGGCAAGACACTGAACCATAAGTTGCTCCCTGTGTATGGCATACTGGTGTGTGTGAATGGGTGAATGTGAGGAATAGTAAAGCGCTTTGGGCACCAGTTGGTGTAAAAAAAAAAAAAAAAATACACTATATGAGCTCAGTCCATTTAACATGAAATGCAACAGCAGATAGTCTCGTCTCATCATCTGAACCCGCTTTATCCTCACGAGGGTCACAGGGGTCACTGGGGCCTAATCCAGCTTCAATGGGTGAAGGTGGGGTACACCCTGTATGAGTCTGCAGTTCATCTCAGGGCTGAACATATATAGACAAACAATCACTCTCACATTCACACCTATGGGTGATTTAGATTAACCAATTAACCTACAGAAAGGTCTGGTGTGGGAATCGAACCAGGGACCTTCTTGCTGTGAGGCATGAACACTAACCACTGCACCATGCAGCAGTGAATAGTTTTCAAGATTTTAACCGTGGAATGTGTCGTCAGAACTTCAAAACTCCGTTCTTGTGTAAATGAAAGGCACTTCCGATAAAATATTTAGTCGTTTTTAGCTGCAATCATCCTCATGAAAACAGCCCCTCAGTTAGCCTCTTTCACCTTCTAGGTTACACTTACACACACACACACACACACACACACACACACACACACACACTTATATCAAACTTTTATTATTAGGTTGTAACACTGGTTATCACACCAAGGGTTCACCTTTGTCTTACAAAATCATGTTCATCTCTCAATGTAGATAAAATACTTTGCATATATTTGACCTCAAAAACTACTAAAATGGAGGATCTAAACATTTAGTTTGATAGAACTATGGAAAGTTGTAAAGCACTTTAAATGCCCACTTGTCACTGAGGACAATTTGACTTTTAAGAACATGTCGGCAGTATGAGTAAAGCACTAAGTAAAGATCAATTTGAATAATTACCTCCAGTATCACCACTGTAATATTCTAACAAAATGAATAACCTCCTTACCTTTGAAAATGACCTTTTTCTTCTCAGACATATGCCTGATGTTAAAGATTATTTGTGGGCTTGCACCTCCTCCCCTCAGAGTGTGCCTGAACTCACCTAACAGTTGTAAAACTATATGGGTGAGAATCAGAGCATAGTCTAAGAAAATCAGCCATTTCTGTAAAAGTGGTGAGGAAGTAGAATTCCCTTCCCACTGATTTCCAAGAGTCTGGAAGCTTTGAACTGTTTAAAAAATGACTTAAACTTTGACTAAAATCTACACAAAACTGTAACCATCATTAAGTGCCTTAGTTCCTACTGAATTTCACTCAGGGCTTGATCTTTGAAGATGATGCTATAACTAAATGATACTTGGTACTGCTATTTATTTTTAATATTTATGCCCTGTGCAGAATATATTTGTTATCCTGTGTTATTTAAACTATATTAATCTTATTGCATTTTTCTTTATTACATTGTCACGTCACAAAACTAACTAAGTAACTAACTAACTTCTGTATCTGTATTTCAATTCAAATTGTTTGTTGTTAGTAGTTCTTACATTTTCATAAATCATTTTTATACTATTTGTGGTTGTTGTTGTTGAAGCTAGTTCTGAAATAAAGGATAATTTATCATTTACAGACATGGCTTTTTCACATTTTTGCTATTTTTTTAATTCAAATAATTGTCTAATGGAATCAAATGCAGGAAAAATAATCAATTATATTAATCGATTTCAGAAATAATTGAACATGTGCATCACAATAAGTATCCGTATGAATCACAATGACGAATGTTTAGGAGAAGCAAAATTAAGGAAACAAAGCATCAATTCAGAAAGGCTATAATTGAATCTTCTTTTTAAATGAGGAGTCAATTGATTTCATTGATTAATCATTCCCAGAGGTAGAAGTACTTCCTTTACTGTACTTAAGTACATTTTTAAGTATCTGTACTTTACTTGAGTATTTGTTTTTCTGCCATCTTTTTACTTTTACTCCCTACATTTTTGTATAAATATCTGTACTTTATACTCTTTACATTCTCAGAATAGACTCATTACTTTTTCAAACTAGACAAATGTGACACTATGGAAAATAAGTCATAAATCAGAACTTTACTATGTAGTACCCTGATTTTGACTTTTTATCTCATAATTCTGACTTTTCCTCATAATTCTGACTTTGTATTTAATAATTCTGACTTTTTTTCTCAGAAATTTGACTTTTTATCTAATAATTTAGATTTTTTTAAATGTCACAATAATGCTCTTTTGTTAAATCTCCTATTTATGACTTTTGAATTTTTCCTAAATGTCCTGTCCATACCCACAAAACTGAATACTATGACCCAATAAAACACATAATCTACAGACTAACTCGCTTTTAAAGGCTTTATTTTTGAAAGTTTTATGGTTTTTCCTGGTTAAATCAATATTATCTCATGCACAGCAAAAAAAAAAAAAAAAAAAAAAAACGAGTTTTACTTTTTACTTTATTACAATTTAGAAGTTGTACTATTTTTTTTAACTTTTACTTCAGTAAAGGAGTTGAATCAGTACTTGTATTTCTTCAGTATTTTTTCACACAAGTAGCTGTACTTCTACTTAACCCTTGTGTGGTCCTTCAGGTCAAAGTGACCCGGTGGCTCACAAATGTACCTTTTCATACGTACTTTATGGTACCATTGCTTACTACTGAAAACAGTAAAATATCCTTGGGGGGGTGGGGTGATGAGTCTATGGAACTGAACTTTGGAATCTAGGCCTTTAAGACCCAATTGTAGGAAACAGCCAGTGTGCCTTTTACGAAGGACTGCACAAGAGTTAAGTACAGAATGTGAGTACTTTGACCACCTCTGATCATTCCAGCTCTATATTCTTACATTGTTTTTGTATTTTTTCTTTTGTGTTGCATCTTTTATGGGCTTTTTTTTTTAGTCAGGTTCATATGTCGTATTTGTTTTGGTTGTCATTATGTTGTTTTAATCTTTTATTTTAACTATTTAGACTTATTGTATGTATGCACTTTGACTTTGACATTGAGTTGAAACCCAAAGTTTTGGAAAGGTCGGGCTGGATAATTCAATACCAGTGATTCCAGGTGTGTGTGTGTGTGTGTGTGTGTGTGTGTGTGTGTGCAGAGGTGGCTGCTGTGTTTGCTTTAGCTTTGGTTTCTGAGCTCCGACCTGAGCTCCGAATCAAAGTAGGCACAATCCCAAGAGAGACGAGTCAGCAGTACTGTGGTGGAGATGGAGGGAAAGCGAGAGTGAAGGAGAGAGAGGGGGGGGGGGGGTGAAAATGGAGACGAAAGATAGAAAGCAAGAGGTGAAGAAGTATGTGTCAAAAAAGGGAGGACAAATGATGTTTTATAGACAAGAAAAGAAGTTAAAGAGTAGAACAATCAAAAGCATGTAGTGGAGAAACAAGCCAAATAAGAAAATGACAGATTTACTTTGGTGCAAATGGATTATTGTTCCAGTTAAGTTTTTGGGTTTAGGAACTGGAAGAAGTGAATTTTAATGGCTGGGTGGGGGGAGCACTGTGGTTGCACCGACATTGTTTCCACTGTTTGGATGACCAGGCAGGCAGCTTCCTTTTCAAACTCTTAGTCAGAAAAGCCAGGAATATTAAGAAAGTATGCACACTTACAGAGATATCCAGTTATAATCTGTGAGCTCAAGTTCATTTTTTTTGTTTTGCAATGAAACACTGCTGGTTAATATCATCTTTAAAAAAAAAAAAAATCAAGTTACTGACTTTGTTTTTCCTGTCTTTGTATTTTGATATTCTATTAAATGTTTCTTGTTAGTTTATGTGGGTGTAATTGTATCTTTGGCATGTTTGCACCAGTGTGGTGAAGCTAAGGTGGTGAAAACCCGTACATTTATTTGAGTGTGTGTACAACATGCCAACCAAACCCTATAAAAGCAGCCCCGAGACCTGATCCACACTATTTCATCTGAGAAGTTCAAGTCACACGCTATTATTGTTTATAGTAAACATCACCATCAGTTGCAGTTTAGTGTTTGTTTCCCTTGTGTAATATATTAATACACAGTAAAATCACCAGTGTTAATATAACACTTAAAGGGTTCATTTTAACACTACCTCAATGAACATATGCTCGCTATTTCAGAATCAGAATTCTTTATTTGTCACGTATGGATGAGCATCCACAGTGAAATGGAAGCGACACTCCCTTAAGACTGTGCAAAGATGCAACATGCAAAATATACTGTTATACTCTCTGGGTCAGGGGGGAAGGTCCTGCCTCAGGTGGAGTTTAAGTACCTTGGGATCTTTTTCACGAGTGACGGAAGGATGGATGGTGAGGTCGACAGGCGGCTTGGGGCGACATCTGCACTGATGCGGGTGCTAAACCGATCCGTTGTGGTGAACAGGGAGCTAAGCCAGAAGGCGACTTGCTCGATTTACCGGTCGATCTATGTTCCGACCCTCACCTATGGTCATGACCGAAAGAATGAGATCATGGGTACAAGCGGCCGAAATGAGTTACCTTCGCAGGGTGGCCGGGCTCAACCTTAGAGATAGGGTGAGAAGCTCGGACATCTGGGAGGAGCTCGGAGTAGAGCCGCTGCTCCTCCATATCCAGAGGAGCCAGTTGAGGTGGCTCGGGTATCTCGTGAGGATGCCTCCTGGACGCCTCCCTGAGGAGGTGTTCCGGGCATGTCCATCTGGAAGAAGACCTCGGGCCAACCCAGGACACGCAGGAGGGATTATATCTCTCGGCTGGCCTGGGAACGCCTCGGGATTCCCCTGGAGGAGCTGGCTGAGGTAGCTGGGGTGAGGGAAGTCTGGGCCTCTTTGCTGGGGCTGCTGCCCCCACGACCCGGATAAGCGGAAGACGACGATGACAAAAATATACAAGATAAAAAAGACTAGACTAACAATAAGTAAAATATAAATAACTTTGTTAGCTCATCCAGATGAAGTCGCGTTGAGTTATTGCCATCACACTTTGTCCTTCGTCCACAATTCACTAGAATGACTTCTCCCTTAATTCTCAACAGATTTCAATTCGGATTGATTCATTAGATAGATCTAAGCACTGGGCACAACACGTATCACTGTCAAAATTTAAAATTATCTATAATTTGTTTACAACTTTGCATATTTTTCCAGTCTGACACTAAAAATCGCTTCTCCTCCCTCAATTCTAATTTTAATTCTGATTGTATAACCAATTGAATTTAATGACTTCCGGTGCGGATGAGCACAGGGACATTGGCACTATCTTTTATTATTTCAGTTGTTCACTAAAATCACTACTGTTCCCTCAGTTCTCAACAGATTTAATTTCCGATTGATTCACTGAGTTCAGTTTCAATCCAGATCAAAGAAAGTTATTGATCCAATATTAGTTTGAGCCAACAAACTCCTGCGTATCATTTAACAGCTTTAACCACAGTATTACGTCATTACCCAGTTACCTACTTTTGTTCAGTCATAATGTAACAATGCCTTAAACTATAAGATATGCTTCAAAATCACTACTTAAAAATAGTTAACCTTTCACCTTGCAGCAATGGCAAAAAAAAAAAGAAGTTGATAATGCAACTTTTCTCACAGTATAAACCTTTGTTACATTATGAGCTTTTATTACATTATGAGTTTCTATACAGTTGAGCTCATAATGTAATGTTATTATATTATTACATTATGTGCAAAGACATTATTACGCTATGCACTCATGATTTTATTACATTACGAGTCGATTATTACATTATGAACTTTTATTACATTTAAGTTATTACATTATGAGTCGTTATTACGTTAGGAGTTGCTACAGAGTTTTGTGTTTCAGGTTTGTGAAGCGAGAATCTACACCATGGTTTGTTCTGCCTTGATGAATGAAATAAATCAGAAATGCAGCCTTGATTTGATTGTTTTTTTTGCTGAATTCAGATTATAACATGGGTTCAACAAAAGCATTAGACTGAAACACACGCAAGCCACTGGTGTGCATTTATCTTTTGGCATGATATATAGTATGTGTGAGCGGTGGTTTAGTCATTTTGTCATGTGTCTGTGAGTCTCTGCAGACTCACGGCTTCTTTTGAAGAACAGACTGACAGTTAAAGAGTAAAGACACTGTACATGAATACTAGTCAGACATGATGTAGACAGAAGTTGATTTTTTTTTTTTTTTTTTTTTTTTACTTTGACTAACGACATTTTAATACATACATCCAGTCCTTAATCTTTTAGCATGTGTCATTACTTCAGGGTAAATGATGAAACAATAAATATATTTATTTAGTGTCTATTTGCAGATGGAAGTGTGTAGCATATTACTGCAGCCTATTACTTTGGACTGGGATTTTATTTAATATCATTGTGTGCCTTGTTCATATGTAATCTTCTTACTTCATACTAAGATTTCAGCTTAAATGGATGAAAAATAACACACAGAAACATTATTCCCTTGGTGTGCCCATCAGTGGATATTGTACAAAACAAGACAAAAATTATAAATAAATAAATATATATATATATATAAAATGATGTACTGTATTTTCCGCACTACAAGGCGCACTGGATCTCAAAATTATAAGATAAAAGTCAAAATTCTGAGATAAAAAGCCAAAATTATGAGATAAAAGGTCAAAATGAAGAGATAAATTAAAAATTATGAGATAAAAAGCCAAAATTATGAGATAAAAAGGCAAAATTGTGAGATAAAAGGTCAAAATTAAGAGACAAATTCAAAATTATGAGATAAAAAGCCAAAATCATGAGAAAAAAAGTAAAAAATATGAAATAAAAAGCCAAAATCATGAGATAAAAAGTAAAAATGATGAGATAAAGTCAAAATCGCGAGATAAAAACTCAACATTACGAGATAAAAAGGTGAAATTATGAGATAAGTCAAAATTATGGGATAAAAAGTAAAAATAATGACATAAAGTCAAAATCATGACATAAAAATCTAAATTGTGAGATAAAAAGTCCAAGTCCAAAAGTTCCAGTAACATAAATACACAGTTGGCACTAAACTGTATGTCCAAAGTAAATACCAAAGTGAATTCTTACATTCTCAATTTTGCAGGCCACGGTTCACCATGTGCGCAATTGATCACATCCTTCAAATTTTGACCATAGATTGCTATAGTTTGTCAGAAAAAAAATTGGAATGTTGTTCAGGCTATTTTTTTTTTAATTTTTTTTTAACTGCAATTTTTAATATGAGGAGCCGCCATGGATGGAAACTCAGCATCGCACAGCACCAGTTGTCAAAGTCAGCACATTTACCACATTTATTCTCTTGGAAACAACTAAATAAAACACAAAATAACTCCAGGGCAATTTAGTAAGCAAAATCACATTTTTATTTGAGAATTTAAAATAGTACAATAGACTCTAAATGTTATGTCTGTCTACAGTTGTTTCTTTTTAAGTCAGGAATCCACAGACAGTAAACACACGGGTTACACTGAGCATTTGCCCTGTTTCAGACAGGAGTCATTAGATGTGTGGGGATTTTCACATGTGTTTATGTGGTTAGTGGGCTTTGACTGTTTGGTGGTCAACGGTGATTGATCACGTGTCCCGGCTCGCCCTGAGGTTGTTACACTGACCTCCTGCAAGAAGTAAACCCAGTTAATTACCTGCTTAGCAATTAGCTGCTAAACAGGAAGGTATCACTGACCTGCCAGGCCTGTATTCAAGTGAGTGTGTCATTACCGTTGTGTCTGAGATAACAATACAAGTGACTGTTGTAACTGCTGAATTATGTACAAACTACTAGGGCTGGGACGATATGCTTTTATGCCGATTCAATTCTTTTACAATTTTTTGGGTGCCGATTCGATTTAAATTGCGATTCTTCGATATTCCTGATTTTTCGCTTGCCTTTTTAACACCAGACCACGTGAAAAAGCTGAATGACGATGCCGACAGATCATATCAGGAACCATATTTCCCCAAAAAATGCACATCATATGCGAGTCAGTTCAGATTTATTCAGCAGTAATATATTTGAACCAGACTTTGGGAAGTAAACTGCTACATTTATCTGCACACAACACAAATATGAGCCTTTAAATGAACAGGTTAGGTTCATAATAAAGTGAACTTTAAAGTGTACGTGTTCAGCTCTGCTCTTCCCTTCTGTTAGAAAGACCACACACTTTAATTTTTGTTGATTGTTTAGCTATGTTTATTCCAGAACAAGTCATTTTCTCTAAGTTTTCAGATATCCCATGCTATTGAACGCACCAGAGATGTTACAACGGTCAGCGAACGCACCAAACTCCATCTTTTGAATTAGCCGCTGTGTTGCCATCTCACCCTCTTTTTCCCAACTCTAGTTCATATACTTCTCGTTTATTACCGTGTGTAAATGACACAAGGTGACATTAATAACACAATACAGTTGGAATAGATATTAGTATAGTGCATTGTTTATCTGTGCATAAGTTAATGCTATTTAACGCTACCATGTTGTTGAAGCTAATACGACAATAAGCTAGCTGTCATCTGTGTGCCTTTTGTGAGGTGATTTCTGTGTATTCCATGATACACATTATACATCTGAGTGACTCATACAATCATCTACGGTCTTTACATGCGGTGATTTTTCCCACCCGGCTTAAAGGGAATTATTTAAATATGGGGACAAATTTTTTATTTTGGAACAAAAAAGTCTCAATACATACAGTATGTGAATCGATTTTCTTTCTCCCACCCCTGCTAACTACAGTACTTCATTCTTGCAGAGTAGAATTTCACATCTTGTCTCATCAATAACATTACTACCTCCGCCAAGGACGTGATGTTTTTGCCAGAGTTTGTCTGTCTGGTAGTTCTCGTGTATTTTGCTTGGCGGCTAGAACCTGCTTATCTTTTTTCCTTGTTATTTTTTTCTCAGAGTCTTGTTATTTCTCCATAAAAAAAACTGACAGCCTTTGTGCTCTTCACTGTCCTCTGTGTGGGAATGAGTACACACAAAAACACACATTTTCACCAAAAAGAAAGCGTTAAAGACACTTAACAATAGATAGATCGATAGAAGTACTTTATTCATCCCAAGTTGGGAGATGTAGTTGTTGCAGCAGTACAGGCATTAGCAGTTGTACTTGTATAGTAGCAGAACAAAGAACAGTATAAAAAGTTTTTAAAAATATCTACAATAATTATAATTATATAGTATTAGTATTTGGGGATATATAATATAAATTGTGAATAATAATAATAATAATAATAACATGGAACAGTATAATAATTAGTAGTAATATTGCATCTGTGCAAAATGAACCAGTGGAAAAAATATCTGTACAAATTAACCAGTTACATACATTCAGAGGGGGGGGGTCTGCCTTGGCGGAGGTTTGCGCTCTCAGAGTGCTTTTCTAGTTCAATTATGTAACTGTTTAACTTTGTATGGAACTGGTTAATTTGTACAGATATTTGTTTTTCCACTGGTTCATTTTGCACAGATGTACTATTACTACTAATTATTATACTGTTCCATGTTATTATTATTATTCACAATTTCTATTATATATAGACAAATACCTCTCTATATAATTCTTGTAGATATTTTTTTACTTTATTCTGCTACTATACAAGTACAAATGCTAATGCCTGTACTGCTGCAACAACTACATCTCCCAACTTGGTATGAATAAAGTACTTCTATCGATCTATTGTTAAGTGTCTTCAACGCTTCCTTTTTTGTGTGTACTCATTCCCACAGAGAGGGCAGTGAAAAGCACAAAGGCTGTCACTTTTTATGGAGGAATGACAAGACTCTTAGGAAAAAAAAAAAGATAAGCAGGTTTTAGCCACCAAGCAAAACACACGATAAACTTTCTCCGTTTTCCTAACAAGAAAATATGAGGATTTGCATTTTTATCCTTGTGAAACTGGACATATCAGATTAGTTTTTAATTTTTGTGATGTTTTTTTTTGTCTGTCTGGGTAACATTTGTTATCTGCATTGTTATCATGTAGCACATTTGATGATATAAGATGCATTAATGTGGACACTGGCACACTGCCCACAGTCCTTTTATTATGAGAACTATTGGACAACCTGCTGCACTGGAGTCATCAACAGCTGGAAGTTTTTACACATAGTCCCAGAATAGCTCTCATCTAAGTGTTTCTAATGGTAAGTGTTTTAAATTGTTCGCCGTTTCTTCATTTACATGTTGGCAGCATGTGGTCTTATTTTACGTAAAGTCAAATGCCATTAAGTCAAATTAAGGTCGTTCAGATGCTGTTTCTGCTGTTTCTCAAAGCAGTGTTACTCATGAGACAAACATGAATGGACTTAGCTATTGCTGACTCAGCGATATTTTACTTTTGTTTTTGGTTTTGTCGTAATTACTTCACTTGGCACATTGCATGTTTGTCGTGGTGTTTCATCAATTTGATCAATCGGCTGTATGTACCCATTTCTGGGTTTATTACCTCCACCAAGGAGGTTATGTTTTTAACCAGAGTTTGTCTGTCTGTTTTTGAATTTAATACTTTATTACAGACTCCTTTGATCCATACAAAAAAGAACTGAAAACACATTAAAAAAGAAAACAAAACATCATCATCTGTCTGTTATTTAGCAAGATAACTCAAAAAGCTATAAACAGATTTTAATGACATTTTCAGGATGTGTGGGGAGTGTCACACGAAACAAATGATTACGTTGGGGTAAATGGAGAATACATTTCAAAGTGATCCAGAATTCAGGATCTCTTCCGGATCACCACCAAACTAACCATTTCTAGATCTCCCCATTACCAACCGACCCTGAAATCATCAAGATCTGTCCATAACTTTTTGAGTTATCTTGCTAACTATCAGACAAACAAACATACTCTGGCAAAAACATAACGTCCTTGGCCGACCTCTCTTCATTCGAAGGGGGGAGGTCTGCGCTATCAGAGTACTTTTCTAGCCAAGAAAGTTATGTTTTTGCAAGAGTATGTCCGTCTGCCTGTTATTTAGCAAGATAACTCAAGAACTTATGGATGAATTTTGATGAAAGTTTCAAGGTAGGTTGGTAATAGAGAGATCTGGAAATGGTTAGATTTTGGTGGTGATCAGGTGGTGGGGGCGTCTACCTTGACAGAGGCCTGATCATCACTCCAAGAGCGTGATCAGGACTGCCTTAGTTCTCGCGTCGCAGAGAGAAGTGATCATGTGACCATGTACATCACATCCTTTGGGACGGCCATGGCTCAGTTGGGAGAACGGGTTGTCCATTGACTGAAGGGTTGGCGGTTTGATTCCCGCTCTGTCCTTGTCAGTCTGTTGTGTCCTTGGGCAAGACGCCTTAGCCTCCTTGCCTCCAGTGTCACTCACATTGGTGTATGAATGAGCAGGGTTGCTGACCCCTGCATTAGCCTCACAGTCAGGGCGGCCATGGCTCATTTGATAGAGTGGGTCATCCATTAACCGAAGGGTTGGCGGTTTGATTCCCTAGTCAGTCTGTTGTGTCCTTGGGCAAGACACTTCACCGTCCTTGCCTCCAGTGTCACTCTCACTGGTGTATTAATGCGTATGAATGTTCGGTGGTGGTCAGAGGGGCCGTAGGCGCGAAATGGCAGCCACGCTTCTGTCAGTCTGCCCCAGGGCAACTGTGACTACATATGTAGTTTACCACCACCAGAGCGAGCATGTGAGAGTGAATGAATAATGGATCAATAATGTAAAGCGCTTTGGGTGCCTTGAAAAGTGCTATATAAATCTAATCCATTATTATTATTACAATTATTATTATTATTATTATCCTGTGACGTAATTACAGAAAAAGTGTTTCTATTGGGGACTTCAAAACATTTATTTATAGGGGGCCCTATTTGCATAAATTTGCATACTTCACACAGGTGTATACTTTACTAGTGGTGACCTACATTTATATTTAACCCTCAGGGGGACCTGAATTTTGGTCCCCATGGTGTGACTTTGTAAACAGATCAGTGTCCCCATAAGGATAGGCATACAAACAAACACACAGACACACACACACACTAAAATTTTGATCATTATCTTATTACCTGAAATTAGACTTTATTCAGACCTGATTCAAGTGACCATTAAATAACTCAAATGTGTTAATATATCTTTCGAACTCCTTTTACTTTTATGAATGAATCCTTGTATGAATCAGATATTGGCACGATCTCTACAGCTGTGCGGCACAACCGAGCTTTAGCGTAATTACCTAACTAGCTTCAACATTACATTTAATATGGACTTCACAGCCAAAATGAACACATGTGCACCAACGGGCACTTTTGCACCGTTCCACTTTACAGAAGGTTCTCCACAAGTCCCATCCTTTTTATGTCACCCTCCCCATCATGTACAACTTTCCCTCTGTGTTTAATTCTTTTTTTTTTCTTCTTCTTTAAGAGCTCAATAGAGGAATGGCAAAAAAGAAAAGAAAAGAATGGAGGGAGGGAGGGAGAAGAAAAATGGAGGGAGGTGAGGAGAAGGGTTGTGAAAATTGCCGTTGGCTGCCACCCAGGGCCCGGTCTTTGTGGTAATGAAGGGTTAGAGGCAGCATTATTGCTCCCAGATGCCGTGCGGCTTCTCTGTAGCCCTTTGATGCACAACCCAAGTCACCAGGACTTTTCTATCAGACTCTCATCAACTTACACATTACCACACACGCATACACACTAAGACGTGCAGCTCTTAAAACAACATGGATGCTGTAAACGACTGTCTTTTTTTGGGTTTTGCCCACCAAACTACTCCGATTTGTTTTAAAGTGTTAATTGGATACGGTTTGTCAAAGGCCTTATGTGTGTTTTCGGTGCTTGTATAATATAGCGGTATGGTCCCATGTTAGTGTATATAAATATATATGCATTTTGAAGCTATATTTCATCAAGATTATTAAGTTGCATTTGACTCTTCCAGACATTTCTGGAGCATGTGCAGGAGAGCAGTGAAGTGGTTTTATGAATTCAGAAGTGAACTTCCTTTGGCTTTTTATAATGAGACTTATTACTCACAAGCAAAACAAAGCCATGGAAAGTACTCTGTGTGCGCACACGCACACACACACACACACACACACACACACACTGGTCCAAACAGCACAGGTTTACACGAGTTAGCTGCTGTGTGCTCGACGTGTGTGTCAACTAATTTTTTTCACGTGTTGTATTTCCAGAGGTGGAAGTACAAGTACTTCCTTTACTGTACTTAAGTAGACTTTTTAAGTATTTGTACTTTACTTGAGTATTTATTTTTCTGGCAACGTTTTACTTTTTCCTCCCTACATTTTTGTATAAATATCTGTACAATTGAGAAGTTGTACTTTTTAACTTTTACTTAAGTAAAGGAGTTGAATCAGTACTTCTACTTTTACCAGAGTATTTTTCCACATAAGTAGCTGTACTTCTACTTAAGTTCAGAATGTGAGTACTTTGACCACCTCTGTTTATTTCTGACAAGACATCACATATGTGGTTCAGATCTAATGAAACTATCTTATTAAAAGAATCTATTTATAGCAAAAAGGACCGTAAAAATGAATGGGTGACAGATGAGGAGTTTAATATTGTGGAGCAGATCGATTAACAGATGTTTTCCACTGCACAAAGCTCCAAATGTGCTTGAAAAACTGGAATTTATGTGATTTTTAAAAGTAATCGCTTTCACTAAATCTATTTATATTATAATGAGTAAACAGTGACCTCATTAACCATGACCAAATATTGATACTATAGACCAGGGGTGTCGAATATAAAGCCAAATCTGGCCCGCCAAAGGGTCCAATCAGGTCCATAGGATGAATTATACTTGAGATATTATCAATCAATGGTGTAAAAATTATTTTAATTCACATTCCACAAACAGAATTATTAACTCTCATTGGGATCAGATCAATAAAATACGATCATAATTATCTATTCAGAGTAATTGTTTAATTGAATCGAATCACAGAAAATATTTGCTAGATTAAATGATTACAAAAAAAAAAAATGCTGCACCTATAGTATAGTGATATGATGGATGTACTCTTTGTATTTAGACCCCAGAACAGACAGTATATTACAAATGTCATGGTTTGTGTTCCTATATTAAATATTGGCCTGGTTGGGAACCTTTACAAATATGAATATGGTTGATGATAAATGAGTCAGTTATGAAAGCAACTACAAAAAATCATCAAGAATTGAACTTTAAATTAATTCAGAATGCTAAGGTGGTGCTGGCATTGGAAGATAAGCTGCGGCATGTAATGAAATTAGTGACTGTAAATAAATTACTTAAATTAAATTACAGTTAAATTACTTAACTGTTCTTGGTGCCATTAATGCACTTAAGCAATCAACCAGTCACTGACAACATTTTAAAGGTGTCATTCCGCTGAAAACCACTTTTCCACGCTCCTTTTAGAATCTGATGGTTCACCCTGACTTAACAACACATGTTCCCTTGAAAGTGGTTCGTCACCTCATGCAGTATGCTGTGAATGCATACTGCATTCACAGAAAAATAGGGGAAAAAGCTTTGGCTTTAGTGTCATCCACGTGGGGTTAAACCCGTCCCCCACTGCAGCAAATCTGAAGTAGCATTAGCGTTAGCATCTACAAGAGAAGATGGCGCCAAAGTAGCTGCTGCACAAACTGGAGAAAAAATGGCAGATCAAGCTGGTTCATGTGCTCTCTGTGGAATTAAAGCCTTGTTTTTTTCCCTGCACAGCAACGGCACAAAACCTAGCTTGATGCTACTCTGGTAAAGGTAAACACATACATAGGGCGAGAGGGGACGGGGGAGTGTTCCTTCACGCATTCTGAGCCAATCAGAGATGCCTCATCAGCGCGTCATGGACATATATGAGGAAGTACCGGTAAACTCTGTTGTTCGACCTCCAGTCATTTTTCTACCGGAAACAAAACAATCTGGACATTTTTTTAAAATAGAACCAACACACAACGTATTCAATAATGATGGAGAACACAGTAATATTAATGAAATAACCAAGGAATGACTAAGAGAGAAGATGTATGTGTTTAGTTTTTTATATATTTTTTTAAAGATGACTTTTTGGCACAGTGCCTGCTGCTGACGTTGGTCAGGTTGCTTTCGAACAAGCTTGGTTTCATGTTGTGTTGTTTTTATTGTGTTTTAACCACTGATGCAAACCAGATTTTCCCTCTGTGGGACAATAAATGTCTGAACTGAACTTGAATCATGTTTAGTCAAGTTTCCAGTCCATCATAGACAATGGAAGCTCATGTGAAAGACTAGGTTTACAAGGGGCCAATAAATCCAAGTGAGACTGTCGTGGAAAACAAGAACATCCTCCCTCATATTAAGAAGGTGGCAGAGGTGATTGCTAAAGAGCGACTCTAAGACAGTCCAATGACTCCCAATGAAACAGAGTCTGTGTGTCTTATACTTTGAGTGACTCTTCACTCTTAACCCTTTGATGCATATACTGGTCACTTCAATGGACAGTTATTCCACAGCTGTTCTCTTGTATATTCATGGGTTTTGACGGGTTAATGCATCATCCAATACACTGTAATTTATACCATTACTGTAACTTTGCTGTTCTTGATGGACAAAATAATCCTTTTTTTTAATTTTATTTTTGGCATATTATCTCCATGAAGTAATAACAAATATTAGCGTTTGTTAAAATGTGAGAAAACATTAGATTAGCTGAATGATTTTTTTTAATTCACTTTCTGATGTTGTGTTTTAAATACATGTTTTTTTCTAATTCATGGAAAAAAATATATATATATATATATATTCAAAAAATGAAATCACATTGTGTTTTTAAAGAAGAATAAAAACACTAAGGTTAGCACTCGTGCCTCACAGACAGAAGGTCCCTGGTTCGATTCCCACACCAGACCTTTCTGTGTGGAGTTTACATGTTCTCCCCGTGTCTGCGTGGGTTTTCTCCAGGTACTCCAGTTTCCTCCCACCATTAAAACACATGCACTGATAGGTTAACTGGTTAATCTAAATTGTCCATATGTGTGAATGTGAGAGTGATTGTCTATATATGTTCAGCCCTGAGATGAACTGGACTCATACAGGGTGTACCCCGCCTTCACCCATTGTAGCTGGATTAGGCCCCCAGTGACCCCTGTGACCCTAGTGAGGATAAAGTGGGTTCAGATGACGAGAAGAGACAAGGAAAGGGATATTGACTAAGGTTCTTGGAATTAATGCACCAAAGGATTAAATAAACAATACTATTGCATGTATTATGTCACTCCACATTATAGCAGTTTAAACAGACTGAAGCAGTAACTGCAGAATTTGTCCGGTCCAAAATAAAACCCAGACCAAATGTTCAAATTGCTCAATTCTGATGAATGGTAGAAAAAAATGTGGATAGTATGACTACAGTTCAGGACACTACGAGACAGCACCTGGACATTTGAAGTTTGTGCTTTGCGTGTGTGTAGGGGCTGCTCTGGTGGTGATGTCCACTGAGTGACATGGTACAGTAAAGGAAACTCCTTTATCCTGCACAAGACCAACAGTACCTTAGAAAACCTAATCCACAACTGCAGATCCGGTCCAACTATGACTGTCCTACTTAATGTTGGACAGAGAATGAGTGCAGCTCTGCACTGGAAGTCACTTATTGGCTGTTCTTGGAAGCAGCAATGCACCAAGAACATCACCCCCACCTTCCCGCTTAAACAAAATATGGAGCTACAGACATGAGGCACCATGGAAGTACCGTGGTCCAAAAACTTTCCACAGCAGTGGAAAGAGAGAGTGTGTGTGTGTGTGTGTGTGTGACGAGGACAGACACTGACTGGAAGGATTCATGAGGAAGCAGAAAACAGCCACACAGAGAGGAGTGGAGTAGAAAGTCATCCATAAATACATCAAGAATGAAATGGCATGTTCCACAGTGTGGCTCTTGTTGGCATCTTTTTGTCCGCATTAAATACTAGGTATTTCTGCTTTCCGAAAAGTGGTCATAGTTTTTCTGTTAATTGAATCTGTGGCAACATATCATTAATTCAACCTGGTCTGAAATGTTTAGCATTCTAAATATCTTACTTGTGGATTTACAAATCTAGATATATATGTCTGTGTCTGAAACTATAGTCTAATATGAACTGTGTTAATTTGCAGAAATGTAATGTAATTCATGATTATTTTTTTATTATCCAGAGCATGAAGTGTTGTTTCTTCAGTGGCTCTGAATAAACTTGCCTTTTTTCCTATTTTATAGCAGGTGACATCCAGTGTTACTGTCACAGGGTTTGGACTGGAGTTAAATAAAAACTAAAAGTAAATAAATGGAATGGAATTCTAATCTTGGTTGGACAGATCCTGGATTAGGACAGATTCCAATTATATATATATATATATATATATATATATATATATATATATATATATATTTACACATACACGCAGATTAATCCATCACAGTGATTAATCTGATTAAAAATCTGAACACAATTAACCCATCTGCAGCACAGAATGACTCCAAACATCTCACTCAATGCATTTGGGGAAGTTTGTCCAAGTAGAGCTATCATCCTGCATGAACAAATAGACAGTTGATCCAGTAGTGACAAGCAACAGAACCAACCCATTGAGATGGAAGATGCTAAACAGCGTGTTGGCCCCCTGGATGGAAATATGAGGACAAAATAACCCAAGATGGAACAGTTGACCAACATAAAATATTATGCACACTCTGCAGGAAAGAGTTTTATTTTCACCAAAGCGCTTCTAGCGTCAAATACCACATTAACCCAAAGCACACGTTAGTCTGGAATTCTGCTAGCACTTTGGCTAATGCACTGCACAGCTTGCAACAAATACATGTTACACATGTTATGTGTGTGAAAACAACAAATGTCATTAATATAGATTAAAAATGAATTATATTTAATTGTGATTAATTAAAATTATTCCACAGAGCCCTGTGATTAATCTGGTTTGAAAATGTGTTTGACAGCAATTTTAAAAACCAAACCAGACTGAAGAAAATTAAGCTGAAAACTAAGCAAGCAAGTAAATAAATAACCTAAGTAGCTTGTTTGGTCCCCAAGTGTGGATAAAAGAGTAAAGTTTGAAGTAGGGCATTTAAAATAAATAAATAAATAAATAAATAAATAAATAAATAAATAAATAAATATATATAAAGAGTTCACTTGTAGGTCTTAACACATTTAAGGGGGTTTTATTCTCATGTTTTGTATCTCCCACAACTTTATTCCTCTTTCTTACATCATTCATTACAATTACAGCCACATTTACAATTGTATAAATTAGGTGTTGATGCTACTTTTACGACAGACAATAGATACTTTCACAACTGAGCAGTAGTCAACACTGAAGGGTCACAGGTCAAACAGATCAATAAGTGTATGATAATGTCTGCAGGAAGATTTGCAGTTATGTGCTGAAGTTACTTTTCTCACGTGTCCCCTTGTGTTAAATCTGTATATTTGCTTTCTCTTTACTGACTGACTTTTTATGGAAGCATATGGAAAAGCAGTCAAGTCCAATCTCCTCTTTAAAAAAAAAACAACAACACATAAATCAGAGGAGGAAGTAACTAAGAAGTACTTCCTTTACTATACTTAAATACAGTTTTTAGGTATCTGTACTTTACTTGAGTATTTATTTTTCTGGCAACTTTTTACCTTTACTCCCTAGATTTTCATATAAATATCTATACTTTATACTCTTTACATTCTCAGAATAGACTTATTACTTTTTCAAACTAGATAAATGTGACAGTATGAAAAATACGTCGTAAATCAGAAATTGTGACTTACTATATCATATTTTAGACCTTTTTATCTCATAATTATACATTTCTTACCTCATAAATTAGATTTAAAAAATTACTGACTCATAATTATGACTTTTTTCATAATTCTGAATTTTTTTTCCTCATAATTTTGACTTTTTATCTCACAATTTAGATTTTTTTAAAACTTATAATTATGCTTTAAAAAATACATTTATGACTTTTGAATCTTTCCTAAATGTTCTGTCCATACCCACAAAACTGAATACCATGACCAAACAAAACACATCACCTACACACTAACTCACCTTTTAAGGCTTTATTTTTTTTAAATATTTTTTTTAAATCCTGCTTAAATGGGTATTATTTCATCCATGGCAAAAAATAAATAAATCCAGTTGTACTTTTACTTCAGTAAAGGAGTTGAATCAGTACTTTTACTTTTACCAGAGTATTTTTCCACACAAGTAGCTGTACTTCTACTCACTGGAAGTACAGAACAGTAGTACTTTTATCACCTTTGACATACATACAGTCTCACGTCCTTTATAACTTTTACAGATGATTGGTCTTAAAATATTTGTTATTGTAAATGATTGTTTTATCATCTCTGAGCCTTTTCGTTTTTTCTCTGTACTTTTCTTCCTATCTTGCATCCAGTAGAGCCCCCCCCCCTTTTTAACTTCCCTTTTCAACTCTTCTGACTGGATTTACTGGCCAGAGGAGAGGAAAATCTATGAATCAGTCCAAGGCTGCTCACTCCCAGGGCGAAGGGGGAGCCAGAAAGTTAAGGAATGGATAGAATAGAAGAAAAAGAAAAAGGGAGAGAAAGCAAAAAAAAAAGAGAAAAAGTAAAAGGCACAGTTGTGAATAATTCAACGCAGAACGGGGACCTGTTTGCCCTCATTGCTCGCTATAAACGGTGATGTCAGCAGTGTGGGGAGACTGTTCAGTTTGGGTTTTTGTAATGTGAACACCTGGGTGCGCTTTGTATGTTTATATGTGTTTTTTTTTTTTACATGCTTTTAAGGGATATGACCATTTGGCTGCATGGGTCATAAATCCTTTGATGAAGGAGTTTGGTTGCGTACATAACCCCCCTGTCTTTCTGGCGGGGTAGGGCAGGGCAGGCCCGCGGTTTAGCTCTCCAGATGGTTTTAAGGTTAGTTAGAGACTAGGCTAAAAGGTGCTGTTTGTAACCAAAGAGCAGTGTGTTTGTGTGTGTTTTTACATGTACACAGTACGTTTGTAAAAATAAATAAATACATAAATAAATAAATTACAATGTGCTGTTTTTAATCCTAATTGACTTCACTAATTTTACTGTGTACAGTAAACCAGGGTAGGGTGAAGTAAACATTAGAAATGCTTGCTACTCCCTCTGACTAGGACCTACGTTCACTGGGGATCTTTCCTGATCCTCCACTTTGTTGGAACACTTCTGCCTAAAATGGACCTAAAAATACGCTAAAATGCTACAAAAATACACTAAAATAGACCTCACATACAATAAAATGCTTCAAAAATACACTGAAATAAACCTAAAATACTCCAAAAATACACTAAAATAAGCCTAAAATACTCTAAAATGCTCCAAAAATACACTAAAATAATCTACAGTAGACCAGGGTATAGGAACTCTCTCACTATCAACAGACAATTTAAAGAGTGTAACCTCAAGATATGAAGTGACTGAGAGACACTGAAATGTAGAGAGTGAATACTGTTGGCATGTGTCAGACAGGGCTGACTAACTTTGAGGTTCCCTGATTCATAAATAGTTGGATGTCTGGATATCATATGTTGTGTGCAGATTTACAAGAGATTTCTACACTACTCTCTCTCTCTGCACAGTAAAGTGTGTGTGTTTCTCATTTGTTGCTAGGATATTTTTTTCTGCTCTGCACAACTGTAACCAAAACCACAGGCTGTGTAAGGGTTGTGTGAGTGTGTGTGTGTGTGTGTGTGTGTGTGTGTGTGTGTGTGTGTGTGTGTGTGTGAGAGAGAGAGAGACTTTCCCATTTGTCTTTCCATTTATTCTCTCTTTTTTCTGCCTGTTGTTAATTTTTTTTTTCATCTAAGCTTTTAGCTCTGGTTTGTTTTAGTCTCTATTTTCCCCCAATCACTCAAAAATGATGCCGTCTACTAGCGTCGTCGTAATCAAGATCGGTCTTGGTCTCAAGGACACATTATAAAGGTTTCAGTCTTGGAATCAACTGGGTTTTTTTCATGGTCATGTCAGAGGATTCTGGATTTTATTGAAGGACCAGAACTTTGCCGATATCACTTAATCTCCTGTGCTCTGATGGGACTTGATTTGATGTAAAACCTCCTTCAAATGCAACCAATAACTTGATGTATTTGTAATTTTTGAAGAGGATATGGATGATCACCTTAAAGATCATATCTCTCATATTGTTGTATAAGTATATGAAAAACTGTGTATTTGAAAAACTGCTGTGCGTCTTGGTTTAAGTGGTTTTAATTACAACACTGCAGTACTGCTTTAAAGCTGTTACTTCATCATGCTCTAATATTTATAATCTCTTTTTCATTAGTGTTTGTGGCTGATGAAATGGTTTCGATGTTTTAATTGATACTAATATCTGTGTGAGTTCTTATTTGTCCCAGTCATTGTTGTTCTTGTAGGTTCAACTGGACTTGTTTCGTGAGCTAAACAAGTCCAGTTGAACCAACAAGAACCACCAAGAATATATGTTACTAATGTCAATGGAAATCCAGTTGTGTGGAAAACACTTAGGCCACCACTGTGGTTTGTTTATTGAGGTATAATGTCCATACATATGCATTTCACTGTCTCAAAATTATGATTCCATTTAATTTAATTCATTTAATTATGGTCACTTAAGGTTGCTTATATGTAAACCATATTTAAAACCAAAAAACATACAATTTCATTTGAATATTATAAATCCTGTGATGGATTGTGTCGAACAATAAGACTAATAGGAGGTAACAAACTTCCTCAACTGGAAGTTCTGTAGAAAGCATACTATGAATTGCTATGAAGAAAATGTCAAGATAGGGTTCAATAGGGGTCACTGACCACGAGCATTTGCCTGTCGAAAACATTTAGTTCTGTGTCTTATGCGTTTTTAACACAATGCTCATTTTTCTTGATCCTTTTTTTAAAATAACTAAGTGTTTAGTCTAATTATAACCCTGAAAATGGAATTTTAAGACTTTTACACAGTGCTATATTATTTCCTTATGTTCTATTCTGCGGTGTTTCTCACAAATGTAGTTGTTCAGTTTCTTTGTCAGGAATAACTGTGTCCCTCTGTCTCCCCCTGCAGGAGAAAGAGAAGAAGTACATGCTGCAGGTGGACAACCTGAGGCTGCGTGATGTGGAGAAAGGCTTCATGTCTAGCAAGCACATTTTTGCCCTTTTCAACACAGAACAGAGGTTTGTGCGGTTCTACAGCCTCAAACAAACACAAATTATTTCACTAAATGAGGACAGAATCAGTTTCCTGTTTTCTAAATATTTGTCACTGGTTTCCACTGTTCACTTTACTGATGCGTGCCATGACTGATCCTCACTGTGTCATGGTTGCTCTTATTGTGTGACTTTAGAAATGTGTATAAAGATTACCGTCAGCTGGAGTTGGCCTGTGAGAGTCAGGAAGATGTTGATGCTTGGAAGGCATCGTTCCTCAGAGCGGGAGTTTATCCTGAGCGTTCCACGGTGAGGGTCCAACTACCGAAATACAAACAACATAAATGTATTAAATCATCAGACACAATGAGTTTCACTGGTCAACATTATCATTCTGAATATTTACATAATGTAAAGTAAAATGTATTGTTAGATGCAGTATTTTCTATGGAGCCTTTTATATTATTATTATTGTGTCTCATGTGGCATCTGTCCTCTTTTACATGTTTTATGTTCCATCACCGTTTGAACTCGTAGGACAAGGAAGGAAAGGTATGTGAAGCTCTTATGCATCCTTCCTCACATCATCATTGTTGTTTCTTTAAAGCACAATTGTTTTTGTGGTGCCTTCCAAATTAATTTTTGTTCATATTTAACGATTACCAAGTGGTTTGTCCATGGGCGTAAAATTGCGTATGGACGCTACGGACGTGTCCATACCAATATCTGAATAGGAAATTACATGGCAAACGGTTACTGTATTTTCTGGACTATAAAGTGACAATTAAAAGACTTTCATTTCCTCCAAAAACCACAGTGCACCTTATATATGGATTCATTCTGGTTGTTTCGTGACTGGGAATCTTGGCTTTTTATCTCATAATTTTGACTTTTTTTCCTCATGACTGACTTTTTATCACAGAATTTTCACTTTTTATAAAAAAAAAAAAAAGGGGACTTTTTATCTAATAATTTTGACTTCACTTAATGCGCTATATATAAGTTTATAATCCAGTGCACCTTATATATGAAGAATCAAAAAAATAAACCATTCATCGACAGTGCGCCTTATAGTGACTAAATATTTTCATCAACAAACCTTTATCACGTGACAAAAATGAGACCAAACTAAACATAAATGTGGGTCTCGTGATAACGCTAATTAAATATATAATGCAGTTATAGATGACCAATAAAAACCTGGCAAAATGTGGCTTAAGAAATAAAAAACATTCCTAAAATGTCTCTTAATTTTTGTTGACAAAAACAAAATGAGATGTTATTTTAATTCTTTTAGCTATGCATTTATTTATTTATTTATTTATTTATTTATTTATTGTTGCTGTCTGTCACCAATGTCACCATCATGATTACACCCATGGGTTTGTCACCAGTTATTTATTATCCTATTATCTTCTGAATTTTTCAGTGTAATTTCAGTATTGTATATTTAATTTACTGAACAGGCAGGCATTGGAAAAAAAAAAAAAAAGCTCATGCCATTACATCAAAACACAAAATTGAAGGAATCATGACTTCTTCAGCAAAATATATCATTCATTCTACATAAAAAAAACAAGCCTGTACACCATTCTCATTTGTCAAAATACATGAATCAGTGAGAGTGGAGACAATGAAGTTTCCATCATTGTCATTCATCTACAGAGACTGTGGATACATGTGAAAAATACATCTGATATTGCTGAAAAAAAGTTTACCTTAATAATTTCACTGTATTGATAGGATTAATGGATCAAAGATTGTTAAACATTTTGGATCATTAGATGGTAGCTTCAAATATTTTGGATTTATTATAAAATGCTTCCTTGTAGCGGTAGTCTTCATGAAAATGTTGGTACTATTTACTATAACTCATGAGACAATGTTGATCTTAGGACGGAATGAAATGATATTGTATTGATAGGTATAATATCTGATCTTTGTCTGCAGGGTGATGGTGGTGATGAAAATGGCTCTGACTTCACCCATAGTATGGACCCTCAACTGGAGCGGCAGGTGGAGACCATTCGCAATCTGGTCGACTCCTACATGGCCATCGTCAACAAAACAGTCCGTGACCTGATGCCGAAGACCATCATGCATCTCATGATTATCAACGTGAGTCATCAGTATGGCTCAGCTCTTAACCAAATGTGTCTGATGTAACACCTTTTTGCACATTCCCAAAAAAACGGCTCAAAACGACCGAACCTCATCTGTCCTACAAAGTAAAAAGGCAGTAACTGCACCGACACCAAACGGAGAAAAATGACCTGAACGTTCTCTTGTTGTTCAACCACAGTAGTTGTAGGTAGATTATTTGACATGAGGAAGTATTTTTACTGCATATTACCAAGTTATACAAAAACAACAGAGCACCTTATATATGGATTAATTCTGGTAGTGCTTAGTGACTGGGAATTTAGACTGTATAATTTTTACTTTATTTAATGCGAAGTAAAAACGATTAATTGACAGTGCGGCTTATAGTCCAGTGCACCCTATAGTGTGGAAAATACAGTAATTACATAATCTGTTTCAGTCTAATACAGGGTTTGACTTCAAACTTTAGGGGCAGGGTCCTAAATAGACATTGGTAAGAACACAGTAATGGTCTTTACTGCCTTTTTGCTTTGTTTTACTACATAGTACTTTTTGCAATTACTATGCAACTACCCAACAAATTTTCTCCAAAACAGACATTTGAGATGAGATATTTTATTACACGACGAAGAATTATTTGAATGTTGCAAAAAACACAATAACTAATTTTTGCCCCCAAAGAAATGCAGTTATTCCCTTTTTGCTTTGTAGGGCAGAATAGCATTCAGTGTAACGCAGAGGTGTCAAACTCATGTTAGTTCAGGGGCCACATCCAGTCTAATTTGATTGGGAGTCAGTCTTTGGAAGGTTGGAAGTTTGAATCCCATACCATTCAAAGGCTTAAGTGCCCTTTTAGCAAGGCACCCCACCTCACTGTTCAGGGACTGTAACTAATACCCTGTAGCTAAATAACTAAGTCTCTTTGGATGAAGTTACGTGTATGTAATGTAATGTTGGATGTCAAAATCTGCATATATACCCCAAAAGGTTTCTGATAAACACTTCGAACTCGGTGTTGTGATGGGTGTAAAAAAAAAAATCTGTCGAGGTAATAAAAAAAAAGGTAGTAAATGGTAGTAAAATTAACTTAAATATTGGTGTACATACCCTGCTTTAACATAAACTGTAATGTCTACTGGGTCTTTGTGACTTTGTGTCCAGACTAAAGAGTTCATCAATGCAGAGCTGCTGGCTCAGTTGTACTCATGTGGCGACCAGAACACACTGATGGAAGAGTCTCAGGAACAGGCCCACCACCGCGACGAGATGCTGCGGATGTACTACGCCCTGAGGGAAGCGCTCAGCATCATTGGAGACATCAGTACGACCACAGTGTCCACTTCCATGCCGCCGCCAGTGGACGACTCGTGGTTACAGGTGCAACGAGGTGGCTCTGGAGGAAGGTAAGTGTTGACCGTTTCCGTAACAGTTTTTCACAAAACAACAGCGATATTCCTAAAATTTCGACAAAGTATATTTGTGCTTTGGAAAGTGTTTCCATTGACGATCGTTCGAGGCAAGAGCGTTTGTTGTTTTAGTTCTATGTCAGTCAGTTCATACCATTACTGTAACTTGGCTGTTCTGAACACCTGATCTGAACCAACATGTTTGCTTTCCGTTATTAGACTGTCTGTAATTAAGAGTCTTCTTAAATAAAAACTGCCTTAAAAATGTTTTATTTCATCATGTTCTGATATTGTGTTTGAAATACCATATTTTTCAGACTATAAGTCACAGTTTTTTTTCATAGTTTGGCCAGGGGTGTGACTTATATGTGAAATTAACAAATAATTTCACATGTTAGTTTCACACCGACAACTGCAAAAGGGTGCTTTTCTGCATGATCATGTTCTTCATGCTATAGTTATCTGAATAACTGACAATATGTTACATTAACATACCAGATTCATTCTCAGTTCGTTATCTATGCATCATGTAACGTTAGCTGAATGTGTTACGTTAGCATACCGTACACCTATTCAGCCTGTTGTTCTCTATTCTATTTTTATTTTAAATTACCTTTCAAGATGAAATGTCTGTTCTTGGTGTTGGATTTTATCAAATACATTTCTCCCAAAAATACGACTTATACTCCAGTGCGACTTATATATTGTTTTTTTCCTTCTTTATTATGCATTTTTTGGCTGGTGCAACTTATCGTCCAGAAAATACGGTATACGTTTTTATGGTTCAAATCTTAAACACATGTTGTCCAGCTGAGTGGACATTTTTGTAAATAGTATAATTAAAAAGATTTAAATCACATTGCTATTTTCATACCTAAAGAGGAACAAAAAATACTTCGGAAAAAATGTTTGACTAAGGTTCTCATAATTCATACATGAAGGGTTAATATTATAGAGAAAATCCAACAAAAGACAAACATTAATATTGAATTTTGAGTGTCACTTGTCATGTCATCCTCAAAGATATATTGCTTTATTTCAGCACCAGCTAAAACAAAAACAATACTACAGTTAAGTTACAATTCCAATTTCTAAGTGCATGTAAAAGTACTGAGCCGGTGGAGCAAAGTGTTGTGCAACCTGGTAGGGTTATTAGAATAGAATAGAATAAAATAGAAAAGAATAGAATCAAATCTTATCCCACCTTCACCCATTGTAGCTGGATTAGGCCTCCAGCGACCCCCATAACCCTAGTGAGGATGAAGCAGGTTCAGACTGGCTGGCCATATCAGGCACCTGGGGAGCACAAGGAGAGGAGAGGGTTAAGTGTCTTGCTCAAAGGCACATCAGACAACAATTCTCTGCCAGTCCAGGGAATCAAACAAACCACCCATAGATCAAAAGCCAACTCTCCAACCCACCATACTGAGAAAAATGACCTTAAAGTTCTCTTGTTGTTCAGTCACAGTAGTTGGAGGTAGATTATTGGACATGAGGCAGTTATTGTTACTGTATATTAACTAGTTCTACAAAAACCACACTGTGCCTTATATATAGATATGGATTAATTTTATTCGTGCTTAGTGACTGGGAATTTTGTTTTTTTTATCTCATGATTTTGACTTCACTTAATGCGCCTTATATATGAAAAACTTGAATAAAAAACATTCATTATAGTCCAGTGCGCCTTATAATGTGGAAAATAATTACATAATGTATTTCAGTCTAATACAGTGATTGACTGTAAACTATTGGGGCAGGGTCCTAAATGGACATTGGTAAGAACACAGTCATGGTCTTTACTGACTTTTTACTTTGTTTTACTAGTACTTTTCTTTACTGTACAAACACCCACCCATTTTCTCCAAAACAACAGACATTTGAGATGAGATATTTTATTACAAAGAATGATTTGAATGTTGCAAAAAAACACAACAGATTTTCACCAGTTTTGCTTTTTGCTTCCTAGGACAGAATAGTAAGCTCCACTTTTCCACATTTTGACTTTGTTGTGTTTCCCCATCAGGTCTCCAGCAACCAGTCCAACTCCAAACCGGAGGGCTCCACCAGGACCACCGACCCGTCCTGGCTCTCGTGGACCTCCACCCGGGCCTCCTCCTGCCGCAGGGGGGCCACCGGTCCCGTCTCGTCCGGGAGCTTCTCCGGACCCTTACAGTGGGCCTCCACCCACTGTTCCCTCCCGGCCAAACCGTGCTCCCCCAAGTGTGCCCAGGTGAGTGAATCCACCAGAGGTCCTACACGGGCACACTTCATGTTATACAGGTTCATTATACAGACTTTATGAGGGTATTAAGAACCAAAGCAGCTAATGTAGTGACAAGCTGAAGTGTGGATACTCTCTGTTGCAAAGGGGGATGTGAAGACACCTGGATGAGGGATGAAGAGGTAAAGGAAAATGGAGCATTCTGGTTGTGGTAGACAGTAGATGAGTAGCTGAATAGACCAATAGACACCCCTACCTAGATGGGTAGAAATTGTAACCCTTTATTTGAAGGTGCATGTGGACACCACGAACTAGTTGCTTAGTAGCATTAACACAGCATTAGCATATTGGTTCATTATTAAGTCATTATTGACAACTTATTGTCTTGTTCTGACACCATTCGAACAGACTTCACCCAATAATCTCCTACTTACTGCTGTTGAAGCTTCGTAAGTACAGTGGCCGACGGGCGAACGCACCGCATCGACAAAACGCTGCGAACAAAAGAACAAAAACACAATGACAAAAAACAAATACAACTCAAGCGCACCGCAAGAGAAAAATGCTGCGATAACAGAAATGAAGCAGAAGCAAAAACGTACAAACGCCCAAAAGAAAAATGCTGCATATTCAGTCCACAACAAAATGGAAGTTCACCAAAATAAGACGGGGAATGAAGATGAGGTTGAAGTTAATTAATTTAAGAGATTAGCGTGAAAAGGTACATCTCCCTTCGTCTTTTTAAAACACTTGACCATAATCTGCTACAATATTATATATCATATAAGAGCTAATCTCTTAAATGGATGAAGACAAAGTTGAAGTTCATTAATTTAAGTGATTAGCTTTAAAAGGTGTAGAGCATCATAGGTACGTGGTTAATTTTAGCCACGCACCTATGCTGCTGTTCTATGATATTGTAGCAGATAATGGCCAAATGTTTAACAAAAAGACAAATTAATCCTAAATTAATGAGCTTCAATTACGTTTTCATTCTTCTTCCTTTTCCATTTTATTTTGGAGAACCTGTTTTATTTTGGTGAACTTTCGTTTTGTTCTGGAGTGAATTTGCAGCGTTTCTTTCTTGCAGTTGTTTTGCATGTTTTGGTATTTGCAGTATTTTTCTTTGGCATTCGTTTCTGTTATTGCAGCATTTTTCTCTTGCCGTGCGCTTATATTTTATTAGTTTTATGCGACTGCGTTTTTGGTTGTTGCATCTTCCTTGTGTTTGCAGCGTTTTGTCAATGCGGTGCGTTCGCCCCTGTCGTCCACCGTATATATATAAGGTACTTCTCTATACTGTAATTTAACAGCTAGGTCCACAAAAGGATTATTCTTACTATGTGGCCATTTAACAAGAGCAAATGAGACAGACATAGAATACGTAATCCACCAAGGACTCACAGACGATGGAATTTACAGCGAATGGAGAAATTACACAATCTCCCAAATCAACCGCAATCAGACCTGACACAAAAACAGTCTAAAGACCAGTGCAAATTACACCAATTACAGTTCTAATAGTGCCATCAAAGTCTTTACTCTTTCCCCCTATCTCTGTTTTTTCTTAATTATTTCCATTTGTGAGGACTGAATAGTATTGAATTGATTTAAGTGTATTTATTTTACAGTTGGTTTCTTTAAACAGATGAGGTTTGGGGCTTTTCTCTATGGACTAAAAGTCTTAAAAATTAAATAAATAAATACATCATTCAATAATTAACTAAATATGTCACTAAATAGATAAATGTGTTATTAATTGTGTCATAGATTCATTAAAATACCAATTCATTTTAGGGAAAAAACAAACAAACATGTATTATTATTTCACAAATTAATTAATTATTTCATGGTCCTTGCGTTGCAGTGGATCATTTTATCTGTCAACCTCATCCATCAAAGTTGGTGGGCGGGGGCTAATGTGAATCTAGTCAAATCCACTACATTGGGAATGGCAGATTGACTCTAGAAGTTAATACTGTCCTACAAAGTAAAAAGGCAGTAACTGCACAGACACCAAACTGAGAAAAATGACCTTAACGTTCTCTTGTTGTTCAGCCTCAGTAGTTGTAGGTAGATTATTGGACATGAGGCAGTTATTGTTACTGTATATTAACTAGTTCTACAAAAACCACAGAGCACTATATATATATATATATATATATATATATATATATATATATATATATAACTTTTTTATCTCATGATTTTGACTTCACTTAATGCGCCTTATATATGAAAAACCTTCATAAAAACCATTCTTTGACAGTGCACCTTATAGTGATGTCGATGCTCAAACAATATATTGTGCTGCTCTAATGGAAAAATAGTTCTTCTTTTTAAGTCTTTTTTTTCAAGTATGTCAAACACAAAAACATTTTATCTTTCAAAAGCCAATAATTAATAAAATAACAAGACAAAGACAAAATAGCATCAATAAAAAATTAAAAAGCCAGTAACATATTCGAAAGGGAGTGGGAAGAAGTAAAAAAAAAATAAAAATGTATCTCCCACCCCTACAATATAGTTATATTGGCAGTATTAATATTTATACTGCTGTAAGAACAGATGTTATGTAGTATGCAGGGAAACTTATAGTGTTCTTTGTATTCTTATAGCTTCCTTATTTCATACCAATAATCAGCAATTACTAGC
The DNA here is from genome assembly GCA_020466265.1 of Siphamia tubifer. Classification (NCBI taxonomy): domain Eukaryota; kingdom Metazoa; phylum Chordata; class Actinopteri; order Kurtiformes; family Apogonidae; genus Siphamia; species Siphamia tubifer. Next base: position 70,833,238 of record CM035794.1, on the reverse strand, counting down.
TTATTGATTGTAAAGTGTTAGTTAAGGGCCTATTAGCTGTGTAATACATCATTGAAAAGTACTGTAATGACTAAGACAAACCAATGTGCTACTAGTAAGTATGTTAGCTAACTTGTAACTAGTCAAGAGGTGAACATGTGCACCTTAATATAAACGGTTACAGACAGGATTATAATGACAGATGGATTTAGAGCAGGAACATTAAAATGCACGGGTGTATCTGATGATGGATTCATTATGTGGAGGCTGTGAACTCATCACACTGTTGTCTGTCAGTGTTAGTACATGTTGAGATTACCATTAATCATCATGTTTTACTCTGACTGTTAAGCAATTATAAGTGCTAAACACACACTAAACTATATCAAAGTGTAGATTTTCTAAATGATGCCGGTATGTGCCTCAGCACCCTGACACTTTGCTTTGTGCTTGCTTGTGTTTTTGTGTCGGCTAACCTTATAAAACACCACTGTCAGACTAGCTGCTTGCCTCTTTTATCAAAGGAGACATCATGTTGCTGAGCCGAGCTCTCACCTACTGAATTGTATTATAATTCCTATACCAGTGGTTCTCAAATCTGGTCCTAATGGTCCAGGGTCCTGCAGGGTTTAAATATGTCCCTCTTTTTTTCCTTTTTGTATTTTAAATAAAAAATAATAAGAGGGAGGAAAGAAAGAAAGAAAGAAAGAAAGAAAGAAAGAAAGAAAGAAAGAAAGAAAGAAAGAAAGAAAGAAAGAAAGAAAGAAAGAAAGAAAGAAAGAAAGAAAGAAAGAAAGAAAGAAAGAAAGAAAGAAAGAAAGAAAGAAAGAAAGAAAGAAAGAAAGAAAGAAAGAAAGAAAGAAAGAAAGAAAGAAAGAAAGAAAGAAAGAAAGAAAGAAAGAAAGAAAAAGAAAGAAAGAAAGAAAAAGAAATAAATAAAAAATTGTAAAGAAAAATGGTAACAAAATGGTAATATATAAATAAATCAATGTTTAAAAATATTTAAAAATTGATTTAAAAAACAGTAACATGATAAATAAATAAAAACTATAGTTAAATATTTTTTTTAATTTCTATAAAAAAAATAATAAAGTTGAAAAAAATAAATAGATTTTAAAAAATAGTAAAAAAAAAAGAATAAATTTTAAAAAATAGTAAAGTAAAGAAATACAGTTAAAAAAAATAGAGAAATAATTTTAAACAAATAGTACAAAAAAATTAAATATGAATAGTATCTCCCTCTTCCATCACACCTAGAAGCCATTCCATCATCATCAGTTTCCTGAAGAGCTGATCAGTAATAGTTCAAACATGCAGGACACTGGGCCATGACGACTGGGTTTGAGAACCACTGTCCTGTACATATTTGTGAACTCGTAGTGTTTGTTTATTCCTGTTAATATGAAGTGAGAGCTGAGCACATGCAACGTCAGTCCTTTCTTGCACTGTAACTGTTTGCACCCCTTCTCTCTTTTCTCTCCTCATCCCTCTGTCCCTCACCTCACCTTTGTCCTAGAATCACTATCACTGACCAATGAGGACTAACCCTTCTGGTACGTTGGGTACTATTCGCCATAACGACCATCATCACCAGCAACAACTTCCTTCTTCCTTTCTCTTGCTTTCAGATGCATGTCGTTTCCTGTTCGCTCGCTCATCCTTTACCTTTTCTTTCTCACAGCGATGCTCTGGGCAAACACACACCTGGTTTTATAAGATGTGTGTTTGAGTCTTTTTTTTCATTTGACATGAGCCTGGTTTTCACAGCAGCCAGAGGTTACACAGACTTCAGCTTCAAATTTACACATGATTGTTGGTTTAATGTCATTCTATGTGATGTCTACGTCTCATTACTTCCCATCCATCATTGTCTTTGTCTTTTTGTGTGTGTGAGTAAACGGTGTGTAAGTCAGTCAGGTTTAGAAAACGCTTCTAATGGTGGAATTAAAAACAAACTGATGAAGCTAAAGGCAACAAGTATATATCTGAAATACTTTTTCACAGGTTGCATTTGATTTCTCATATTCTTACATTTAACAATGGTGTGAAGATGTAAAATTCCCTTAAATATATCTTAGCTCATACTGTCAACATGAATACTAACATGTCTTAGTTTGATTCATGGTGTTTTTTTTTATTATTAAAATGTATTTAGTTTGCAAGTTTGTTTTGTATGAGGGACAAAAAAAATACAAAATTAGAAATAAATAAATGCAGAAATAAACGTATAAATTAATCATTATTATTATTATCCATAATTCAATGCTTATGTTTGTATTATCATATTTTAATATTTTATATTTTTGGGTTCTCATCCTCTCAAAATTAACGCAGATTTAACAATTTATTCTATTTTTTTTTTGCCTTTATACACATGTGTAAAATTACTGAAATATGACTATTTCTGTTTTACTGAAAGTTTCATTTAAGAGCTAATTTATACATTTATTTCGCATTTACTTTTAAAATGTTGTCCTTTTTTTGTCCCTCATAGTTTTGATGCTTAATTTAAGTATCATCACCATTGTTTCACTTTAACAGTTTTTGTGGGAAGGTTGGAAAAAGAGTTATAAACTAAAAAACAAAACATTAGGCTATTTATAAAGACCTGACTATCTATCTATCTATCTATCTATCTATCTATCTATCTATCTATCTATCTATCTATCTATCTATCTATTTTATTGTATTCTATTCTATTAACATAAAGTAAGTATCAAAACTGATATTGATTATGAGTGAAAATCTTAATCCGTCCTCTCTGTGTTTGTGTTCATGTGTCCACACCAGTCGGAGACCCCCGCCTTCTCCAACCCACTAGACCGCTGAGCTCCTCCTCCTTCCTCTCCTTCTTCCTCCTCCTCCTTCGCCCAGAGCCCCATCCACCCACTGCTCCTCTGATGACAGGCCGCCGACAGCAACACCAGCTCTCTGTTGTTTCCCTGACGCTGTACCTGACACCCCCTCCAACCCCCCCCCCTTCCCCTTTTTACACTGAATACTTGAAAAACACCTGCATGACATATAAACTTACTGCACCCTCAGAATATAACAAACAAAAAAAACTATATAGAGAATATATGAATCATGTATAAGGAGCAGCTCAGTACATGCATGTCCACATGCGCAGACGTACCTACTACGCCCCCGTGTGGACACAAACACACACACACACACACACGTACTTTATATGCACAGACAAATGTAAACCTAAAACATTTGTAAAGTAAGCATGCACTTTGCCTGTGCTTTACCTCTGGCTGCTGATCGACTTTACTATTGTTTTATTTATCTGCATCAATGTTTGCTTGGATTATTTTTTTATTATCATGAATGTTCATTTTATTTTAAGGAATACACCAAACTGTGTGCATCACTTATTTATCCTCCATAGTTTGGCTATTGGTCACAAAAATTAAAACCTAGATATGATTCCTGAATTGTTGACACCAAAGTCCTGCCTCTTCTACATGTGTCCAATAGAACTGTATTCACAACAACAAAAACAGGACCATAGGATCAATGGTGAGAGACAGATGGGTTTTGTTTTTTTTAAATCTCTTTTGAATTGTGTCATTTGCACATATGATCGTTGTACAAGTAACTTACAGTTTGTTGTAAACCAGTATGAAAATACGTTAACAGACGGACTACGCATCTGAAAGTAACACAAGTGATGTCACTGCAGCTCCAACATGGCCAGACTGGAGACTGTTTGTGCTTTTTCACCTTTGCTGTTGATGGTTCAGGTTTTAGTTTTAGTTTAGTTTATTGATCATCTTCAAAATAAACAGAACATAAGAAACATAAGATATACCACATATGCCAACATTGGCATTTCTGAAGTTAATCAAAGGCACGGGCTGAAGCTAAGAGCTTAGAAGTGCCTATCCTATACACAACTACTAGGACATCAATAGAAACGTCGTCTAGTCAACACTTCAACTCTCGTAGAACAGGCTTAAATTTGGAAGAATCGACAAGTCGCATTTTATTCTTTTTCTCACTCTCTCGGCGCTAAACACATTCTGACCTAAACCAGACATGGATGCTGCAGGTAAGACAGCAGTGGTGGGTCTGACAAAACAAGAGTGACAGACACACATCACATGTGTGGAAATACTTCACCTTACATTAAAAAAAAAAAAAAAACGGCACGGCATCTAAAGAGGCATCCACTAGCTAACTGAGTGATATGAGCAGCAGCGCAGACAACACACATTAAGACAACGCACTCTTTTTTTTTTTCAAACATGATGTGGACAGTGAAGGTCCAATGAACTGTGTTGGTGGTAACTGTTAAAACCAAAACTAGATATTTCTCTCAAACACCGACACCAGCTTAGACAAACATTTGTGCAAATGGTGACACAATTTAAACAGGATTTAAAAAATAATAATAATGAAAATTTGTTTTTGTTTTTTTATTTTAATAATCAGTAACGTGTTTAAAGACAGAATCTACAGAATATTATAGTTTAGACATCTGAGACATGAACTGTCCCTTCAACTACAAATCTAGAAGAAGCTATGGGAGTTTACACTTAAAATTGCTTTATTATAAAGAACTCATTTTGGGTCATTTCAGTAACCATGCGCTGGGTTCAATTTAAAAAAACTATCTACTTTTATTACTTATGGCCATTGAGAAAATTGATGTACAAGCTGACTGATTTAACTAAAATGTACAGAAATTATATCATTTTATCTTACAGTGTTGAGTTTTATGTGAGCTAATGTTGCACCACACAAATATTGACATTACTTAATGTTTCCTCATATTGAGTCACAGAAATGTTTTGCGTTTTACCATTTTTCACATTTTATTCCAAAGATGATAATTATTCAGTTTCAGCTAAGTCTCAGGGTCATTGTGAAGACATTTTGTGTAAATAAACAATAGTGTATCTTTCTGGATGTGAATATATAGCACTTTTACAAAGGTTCCTGACCCATTGGGGGCATGTAACCAAGGTCACCAGGCATCACCTATAATGAATAGTGGATAAACATTACCTTCAACAGCATAAACACAGACATTTCCCACAATGCCATGCACACTGTGGCAACAATAGATAATGCCATATGATAAGTGTGTTCAAGTTTATGTGTCCTGAACAGTGCACGCAGAAAGACTCTCCAGTTTATTTACACAAAAGTGCTTTATACTTAAGTGTGGATTTAATGTAGTGCAGGGTGTAGGATTTCAGACAGACCTTGTTTCGATATGTTCAGCCCTGCGATGAACTGGAGACTCATACAGGGTGCTCCCCGCCTTCACCCATTGTAGCTGGATTAGGCCCCCGTGATCCGAGTGAGGATAAAGGGGTTCAGATGACGAGACCCTGGCACTGGCATCCTGTGATATTTACCTGTAAACAGTAAGCACATACACTAATAACTTTCAAACTCAAATAATTAGCATGTTAGTATGGAATGACAGCCTGTTTAAAAAAAAACACGAGGCAGGATCAGCTTCATCTTCAGGGCATGTCTGTAACCCGATATACTGTGTCATTCTGGAAGTAAATGTAGGTCATATCTACATTGCATACAATTCAGCTCAATTTTACAGTATATGTAGACCCCAAATCACAACAAAGTCATCTCATCGGGCTTTATAGAGTTGATTAGAAAAAACTATCAATTAATGAACCACTCAGTAGATTAAATAAACCCAGCATTTGGATCACTGAAACAACCCACCATTGTTTAATGTGTTGTAAAAGATACAAAAACTTCATACATTCCTTTTACTAAGTGACGCAAAACCAGGGCAGGATCTGAATACACTGAGGTCACCAGATATCACCTGCCTGAAATGTTTAATTATTTGCCGTTTTCACACATTGATCTCTAATGACACTCCTCAAAATCACAGGAGAGCACACGTCCTGTCATTTTGTACAGATTTACTGTTATTCAGTTTATCGTTTGACATTAGCTGCTTAAATGTCAAACTGGATAAAATGCAGGTTGTTCCTTCTGCATTTTTCATCCAGCTGTGATTTTGGGAATTCATTTTCCACTCCTGCCATGGAAGCCTTTTTGTCATGCTCTATTCTTTTTACTCCTTTTTTTCTTTTTGTTCAACAGCCGGCCAAGCAAAGGCAGCCCCACTCAGCCTGAGAATCCTCTACCACCATTTGACTCCTAGGAGAAACACCTAATTGTTTTACCCATAATCCCAAACTCCTCATTCCATTTCTCTATCCCATCCAAACATCAACCCCATCACTCAGCTCCGCCTGAAGAAGAGCGGTGTTAGTTTCTCCTCCTCTTCCTCCTCAGGACACATCACCTGAGGAACCCAAGGGACTTATTTGATTTTATATTTTATTTTGCAGCTGCTTCAATACCACTTAATCATAAATTACACCCACATCTCTACTGTTGTCTGTGCTACAGAACCTATGCAACAACCAAACTGTTTTGTTCCTCTTCCAATACCTGCTCTGCTTTTCATGCAAACTTTTCTACTGCTACATTATATAGATTTTAAAAGCTGTTCACTAGCTTTTACTCCAGAGAAAGGCAAATAGTTGCCCAGATTGACATGACTGATGTGTGTTTCTTTTTGAAAACTTCTGTTCAGGTTAACAATCTGTTTGTTTGTTTTTCTTTCTTCTTTTTCTGTTCTTCCCTCTCTCAGTGGTCACGGGGGTGAGTGAGACCATGTCAGCCACAGTCAATGCTTTAAAATCTCAAACTAACCCAAACCCTCCCACCCACCCACCCACATTTTCCTTTTGTTTAATCTTCAGCTAAATTGTTGTGGTGTTTGGTGTTTGAAACCCAAAAACAACAACCTATTAGCCGTGTGAAACCCACCTCTGTATGTCACTTAATGTCATTATAGTCATTTTAACCCAGCTGCAACATCCTTAGTGCATCTTAGTGCTGCAAAGGAAACATCTACTCATTATTTATTTATCTATCTATCTTGACATGTTATTCTGTATATGTGTGGTGCATCTTCTGGATTTTGTCTTTTAGTCTGCAATGTATGAAATTGCTAAATATTTAAATTATTCTGAATAAATGTGTATAAGGGGTTATTTAAAAACAAAAATATTTATTACATTAATGTTGGCGGGTGGTTTGATTCTATAGCTTGTAGCAGAGAGAGGATTTCTTTGGTTTTTCTTGCCCCCTACCCTCATTTAAAAGAGCAGGAAGGTGTGGTGGTATTCTCCACCACCGATTTGTCCTGCATCTTGTTCAATGATGACTTTATCCTGCAGGATGGCTGTACTTTGTCAACACATTAAATACATCAATGTATGAAAAAAAGGAGTTCTGTTTCTTTATTTCTATGCCCAAGGGTGTAATGTAACAATTAAAAGCTAGGAAAAAGATGGAGATAACTTGTTAAAATGTAGGGCCTATAAAATGAAAATGTCTGGAATGCAGGGTGCAAAGCTTGGGGGGGTTTGAGGGAGCACCATAGACCCAGGCTAAAAGGTTGAAAGACAACAAAACTAACCTGTCTCACCATGGTCTAAATCCAGCTCACGTTTCCAATTAGTGGGTGAACAATCCAACTTGGAGAATTCTGCTCCAAAATGATAGGAAGAGCCGACATCTAAGGATCAAAAGGCGATGTCACTATGAACACGTAGATACCACTGACAAGCACTAAAACGCCACATCCCCCGTTTCACAAAAAAAAAATCTACTACAATGTCCCACGACTATATAATGAGTTTAGAATTATTTTCTATTTTTCAATATATAATCTCCCCATACCGCCTACATCCAATGAAATGCTGACTACAAACGCAGCCCCATTTAGACTTGGGAGACCAGGGAGTTCCATCACTGTTCACCCTACAAATTGCTTGTATCCACTTGGATCGCTTCTCTGCTTTTTCCATCGGAATTCTGAAGAATGATATATTTTCCTATTGTCAGGCATATGTGCTGCATCCATACACAATACAGGATTTAATCATATTGACAGGAAACCAGCAGATTTTAATCATTTTTTGGGTGTATTAGGGCTGTAGTCCGTGTTTATCAGTGGTATCTACGCAAATGTTTACCCCTCCTAAAATGGCGGCCGACATAACTAGGTAAAGTGTCACGGATGATAACGTCATCTTGAAGCCATGTATGCCAATTAAATTTCATGTATGTCATGTATGTACGGGATATTTAGTCTATTATTTTCTATGGTTTGGCTGATGCAATTAGTTATGGTTACGTTAACATTATGTAATTTAGTTTTTGCATTGTGTTGCTACTCCATTATTTAAAGCCTAATAGCGTGTACGTGGGAAAGCGTAATTAAGATAAGTAATTGAGTAGATTTACTGATGTGATGTCTGCATATGTTATCCAGGTAACCACACTGGTTTTACTGTTCGACAACATTAGCTGTGTGAACACAAGAGACAGGAGAAGAACGGCGTTTATTCATTCTGGTCTCCTGAGTGTGAAATGTTTATGTGCGTTTATTTAACTTATCTGATTAACCACGTAGTTTTGTACAGTCATCTATACCCTATTTCAGTAAACCAGTCCCTCTCATTCATGTTACTCATTTGTTCACAGATTCATCGACACTCACTAATGATATTCAGTATTCAACAGCTGGTTTGTTTTTGACAGCTAGCTAACTAGCTAGCTAGAATTTTCTGGGCGGCTGCTGCTCACGTTACAATGAAGAAAATAATTAAAAAACATATTACCTTATTAATTTCAGTCATCTCCTCTTCTCTTTCTCATCAACTGGAAAACGAATTAATGACAGTTTCTCCTCGTCTTCTGATCTGTTTAAACAGCGGCGTACACAACACTGGCATTTTTACATGTAGCCAAATTCTGCCCAGCTGCGGATTGGACGCGGATATAGAATAATGACGTAGCGACTTACAAGCCGAATACATGTAACGCGGCTAGGCTAACTTTTAGCTAGATTTCCGCCTCTTCCGGGAGGCTCATGAGGCCTGAGATCGGAAATTTAATCGATGGTATTCAATGGGAAATAAAATGCTAACATGGTATCTGGGTTGCCATGTGCCCTAAATAACAAACATGTTGTACTGTACCTCATAATAAAGGATAATTATTGATGTGTTTCAACTGCTTCTGTTAACCAACGGCTGGTTAATTTGCGAGTAACATCCGTTAATAATTTGGACTACATGCCTGACGCATATGTGATGTCACCACAGCCTGTACACCACGACTGAGCGGAGTGTGACGTCACATATGCGACGCATTGTAGTCTCTTACTAAGACCACATAAAACTTAACGTTACGTTTGCGTCCCATCAAAAACAGGCGGTCTGCCTATGCCACATCAAATACTTGTCATTAACTGCTATAATATGTGAATTTCAGAGCACTTGTCAAACGGAATCAGAATTTAGCTTGACTCGCTCCGTCACTCCCATTCAAATTTTTTGCGCGCTCAGCACCCGGAAGTAGAAGGGCGTGACTTAGCCTCCGCATGACAAGATTGGTTGGCGATTTCCTTTTATCAAAGCTGAGTGAAGAATGTGAGAAAACGTCAGCAATCTTTAAATTCTTTTTACATAAGCGTCAACAGTCGTTAAGGTCCATAATCGCCGATTTTGTTTAGTCATTCGTAACTTTCTCCGGACTCTTCCTTGAACTTTCTGGTGTCTAATCACGTCATCCTAAAGATTACACTGATTGGTTGTAGTACTGTCCTATTGCATACAGAGGATTTGAAAGACAGCCTTTTATCCCGTTAGACCCATCCACGAAATGAACGGGGATAGCGCGACTAGGCTAGTATTTATTTATTTATTTTTGCACAAAAACAGAGAAAAATGTAGAGTTCTCAGTAGAAATTGTGGTATTATTTTACTAGTTTAAGATCAAATTGGGCAAAAATGATTCAACTGGTCAGTAGGAAACAATGCAGCAGTGCATCGTAAATATTCTCAATGTATAGAAAGAAGACAACACATTTAAGTTGCTTAATCAGTTTTATTCAGGAGAAGGGGAGAAAATATTACTAAAGAAAAAAAATAAAATAAAAACATCAGAAAGCTCCCATCAGATCAGAAGCAGCCCTAAATAATCTTTCATTTCCATCCATCACCTCTCTCTACTTTACATTAAAACTGATTAGTTGAGATACTAACTTGTTCAAATAAATAGAATATTTTCTCTTCTCTTTTTTTTTTTTTTTTTTTAAGTCAATCTTTGTATTAAATCACAGCCAGGCAGTAACCACCAACACCCCGATTCTGTACCAACAAACACACAGTCCCCACACACCAGGCAGAAGGAATATACAATATGTTACACAGTTACAGTATATACACCGGCGCTTTTACAGTAGGACTCATCATAATTTGTTTCAAACAGTGAATTACAAGTGAGCGGGGGGGTCAGTTTATCGACATTATTAATTTACAAATCCCATTACATCATTTCATTAATAGAAATGTCACTGTATTTCCTTTAATTATGGCCACTCCCATAATTAATATAAAAAAAATGGAAAGTGGTGAAATACAAAGAAGTGAGTAAATTTAAAAATGGACTGATTGGAGAGAATGAGAAAAAAATAATAATCCCCTGTTGCTGTCAAAGTGCTAAACTCAGAGTGTCGTTTCCTTCCACAGCATATAATAAGCTCTGTATATCTCCTACTTTATTAGACATTACACTCTGCACGGTTACAGTTTTTTGATAAATATCAAGCATGCAGTTCAATAAATTTACAATTGAGTTCTCTACTTTGAAACAAACAGAGCAGAGAGGAGATTTGATGTAACAGGGTACAAGTTTTGGATGTTCATTAGACACTAATAAAACTTTTATATCTTAACTTTGCAAATGAAAATTGGGGAAAAAAAAGGAAGTTAATGTATTCATTCATCCTCCAATCTACATTTGTGAGCATGAGCAACTCCCTTATTCCAGAGGATGTGGTGAAATCAAGAGCATGTTTCCATCAACACCCTTATATGCTTTCTTCAACCATTCTAGCTACACCTTTCACTCTGCTTTGAAAGGCGAGTGGTTCATGCTCGCAAATTTTGATTGGTCCAACACCACAAAGGAATAACAGTCACATTCATTTCACTCTCAGATTTACGCTGTCAAGAGCAACGTTGCACACACTAACACTTTCATTGTGATTCCTTTGTTTCAAATGGGACCCTCGGCTTAAGAGTCGACGACCCTGCGGCTTCATGGGGTCCCTCTGGTCTCTGAGAGGCTCAATGGTAAAAACGTCATTGTCCCAGCTGAACAAGAGGCTTTTTACAGTTTTAGTGCAATCATACTTATAGAACTCAAAAATAAAGTACAACAGATGCAGTTTCAGCTGAGGAAGAAAAACTATTTGGTCGCACACGCACGCACACACACATACACACACACACACACACACACACACTCCAGTTATAAGATAATGTCTGATATGTAGGGCTACGAGCGAAACGCAACAGAAAACCAGACTTAGTGTGATCTGAAACCAACTGAACCTGAAGCTGGATCGAAGGTGATGATGACGAGAAGCTCTGACGACACAGACGTCAATAATGAAACGTGTCACATGCAGAACACAACACCACCAATGACACAACTGTACTGAGATTAGAGATAGAATGTTTCATCGGTGTCGAGATGACACTTGGAAGGCCGCTCTGATAAACTGGAACGAGGGACTTTGGAAGGACAATAAGGGCTCAAAAGATTCAAACTCTGTTACACATTTATTGAGGAGTTTTAGATTTATCTATGCATTTATTCCTTTGACTTCGATACCAAATTCAAACATTTCCTGGTCCACATTGCTTCATTTCAGATGTGTATAATTCATTTTCAGGGTCCTATTGTTAGGGGATGAGTGAGAATGACATTAACTGATGAATGACTTTTCTGATCAAAACTACTGTTAAACTTCTTATGAAAAGAGTGACTGCTAATGAATGTTATTTTTCCAAGTTCCCACCTTAACCACTAATGTGCGAATGAAAACACTAAGAAAACTTAAATGTGCCGAAAGCTGAAAACCTAGACACAACACCTCAAGTATTTTAAGAGTAAATGTACTTCATATGAATAATGCTCTTCAGAAAATAATGCCTGAATTACTTCTTGACTTCAAATTGCATCTATCCGCTCAGTCAAATGGGACTTGTGACAATAACCCACAACTTTTTACACAAGTTCACTTTGTCATCTTCAGTGTTAATAATGTAGAGGGGAAAGGGAGTTTAAGGAACAGTACTAATGCGTCGCCTGAAGCAAACAGCTCCTTATGCTTTACAAGCTTGCGTGTGCTCTTACACTCTGCATTACAATCCAACCTTCTTCCACCCCATTTTACTACGACCAGCTCCGTTCACATTTTCACACAAACATCCGTGTAAATATGCAGGTTAATACATTCAAGTGTGACGGTCCTGTTTTGGCATTGTGGACAGTGAATTCTGGGAAAAGTGAGATTTTAAAGGAAACATACAGTCTTACTCCAACAGGTCGTAAAGTACTGTATGTAGAAACGAGGGGACACAATACAAGGCCCCTTATTGCACCTGTATGTAAAATAGAAGATGGGGGGAAAAAATTGCCACAAGGAAAACTATCTATCAGATTGCAGTTTTTGAGTCCTAATGATCTCCTCTCAGAAGAGCATCAAAGACAAATAATACTAACAGCAACTAGATACACTCCAATTTCTCTGAATGCAGTCAACATGTTGCTGAGAATCACAAAACTAACAGGGGCAATTTGAGCAGAACTGCCAGAGATATTCATCTATCTGAGAGCAGTTTCCATACCGTTTCATGGAAAAAAATGTCAACTCTGATGTTAATTTCGGTCAGATTTCAAGCCATGTCCGAGATCTCAGATACAATCACACACACACACGCACACACACACGCACACACACACGCACGCGCACGCCTCACACCACCAGGATCTTGACTTCATCCTGTTCATCGGGCCTGTAGAAGAATGGGATGCAGGGGTTTTCTCCTAGGAACGGTGGCGATCGAAGTCCCCCCTGGGGATTCTGGATCTCTTGGAGAAGCTGCATGATCTGCTGCGCTGTGCCGTCCTCTTTTGGTGCCAGCGACTTGGATTCAGTCTGAGCTAATCCTGATGAAAGGGTTTGTGAGGAGGTGGCTTCAAGGCTTGTAGAGGGCTCAGACAGAGGAACCACCTCCATGGCTTCTACGGTGAACAGAGAGAAAGTGGTGTTTGTACAGACACTATCAGTAGGAAAGTATCTATTGTCTGTCCTAAAAGTAGTTACATGTTGCTTAAAGATGTCATCACCTAATTTGCATAATTGTAAATGTGTATGTAATTGCAATAAATAGTGGATGAAGAGACAAATTAACAAAATACTCTGTCAATTCTGTTTTGGGTTTTTTTTTTTTTAAATGTCCCAATTCTAACCCTCCTCTTAGGGGAATAGATAAAGTGACCAAAAAGAAACAGTTACTTAGATGAGTTATTTCTTTGTCTAGTTTTTAATCTTTTTTTTCTTAATCTTCAGTTTGGTTTTTACCCTCGGCCACACTAGCTGCAGGGTATTGTCTCATCATCTGAACCCGCTTTATCCTCACAAGGGTAGTTGGGGTCTGTGGAGGCCTAATCCAGCTACAAGGGGTGAAGGCGGGGTACACCCTGTACGAGTCTCCAGTTCATCTCAGGGCTGAACTTATATAGACAAATAACCACTCTCACATTCACACCTATGGACAATTTAGAATTAACCAACTAACCTATCAGTGCATGTGTTTGGATGGAGAACATACAAACTCCACACAGAAAGATCTGGTGTGGGAATCGAACCAGGGACCTTCTTTCTGTAAGGCACGAGTGCTAACCACTGCACCACTGTGCCGCCTGCAGGGTACTGTCATCAGTTGGTTATCCATATCCTCTCAAAAAACTTTGGCATGCACTGACAAATCTGGCCACTGGGTGGGAGTAGAGCACCTGATAAGTCAGACAGAGGGTTTTCAAGTGCTATGTTATGTTTAACTTGACAGTCCACTACGGTAAAACATTAACATTTTTCATTTTCAATCTAAATGTATCAAAAAGAGATAAGAGAGGTGAAAATGGCTTAGTTGGCAACACTGTATAACTCATAAAGCACCTTTACAAGTTGGCAGACAGACTGTGGATTCACGTGACTAACAGAAAGCATTTTGTGTCATTTAGAAGGAAAATGTGTGTCTTAGTATTTGAATCACTTTTCATACGTTGCTACAAGGTTCCACACACATTTTAAAAGGAGCTTAATTAGTTGCTCTATCTGCACTCTCCTCTTTTTCTTTATTTTATTCATCATTTAGGTTTATTGTTTAATTATAATTGTGTGTTTTTAACTGGTCTCTTTTCTATTTTCCTAAAGCACTGTTAATTGTCCTGTGAATGAATTGTGCTATGCAAGTAAACCTGGCTTACTTGTTGCTGGTTGAGAAACAAGTTGTTAGAGTAGTTTGACAAGTTGCCAAATCTAGTGTCAAATGTTGGCATCAATGGACAGAATCCATTCTTTGTAGTTTAGGAGTTTAAATGGACTAGTTGTGCCTACCTGCTCCGCTGGCAGCATTCAGCTCAGAGTGCATGTGAGTATGATGCTCTGTGTGAATGTGATCTTGTCCGACAGGCAGCAGGTCAGGGTTCACTTTGCTGGTGTCACCTACAGCTCCAGTATAGCGGCTGTACCAGTCATTCCTCTCAGCCACTAGCCTCATTACGAGATCCTGTAGCTCTGCCAGCTTTGCCTTTTGTTGAGTATCAGGAAAAGTATACAGAGAGGAGACAGAAATAAATTAGTAAGCAGGGAAAATATGAAGTGGAGAAGTCATAGTTATTATGCGAGAACTTTCTCAACTAGAGAAAGAAGTTTAAATGCAGAGGTAGATACGCAAAAGGGTTACTCTACCTTTTGTTATGCAAAATGGATGCAAAAGAAACAATAATCTAATTAATCCACAAAAGGTGGAATTTGCCAAAACTGTACTTCCAAACATGCAGTGATATTTGCATACATTTAAACAAGGAAACATACATCCATATTAACCACACATTTCTATGCCAATAAGCCTTGTTGCAAAAAAAATACATACAATTCACAAAAAACTGTGCTGTTGAGTAAATGTGGATAATGTTTTGTAATTTAGTTACACACAACTAGCTGAGGCACTAAAAAGACAATAATTTATCGACGTATAACATTATTTTAGAACCCACACAATAATCAAACCCATTTATGCATGTCTCTGGTCGTTCATCACAAACAGTGTGAGTTTCTGCCATTACATTATGGACCAGAATACATCTAAACACCAAAAGATAAGGGAAAACCACACATTTTTGTAGGCATGTTGACAACAGAATGCCATTAGTGTAAATCCTTTCATGATCGGTAATTGAAATAGAAGAGCTTTTGAATACAAATGCTAAGCAATTCCCTGTGTAATCAATGCTTTATGCATTCAGCTCTTTGAGACAAGCATGAAGCGATGACTCATTTTGGATCAAAGCTGCCACTTGATGTACACACTTCAAACCTGAAGCTGAAATAGTAACAGCAAATCAACGTGAATAAATAAGGATAACAAAAACTGATAACCTCCATTTATATGCACTGCATTTTCACTCATTTATATATGACTTTATTTACAGCTCTGGAGAAAATTAACAAACACCACCAAAATTACAGACTTGGGCTTCAACGAAAACATCTGTGATGTGATGAAGACGAATGATCACAAATCATCAAAATAAAATAATCTACATTTTTACACCATCTGTGGGACCGAGATGCATTAAAACTATGACTGAAAAATAGGGTTATTCCACCAAATATTGATTCCTGACCACTTGTCAAGATAAAGCACCAGTACTTTGATGTGTAAGAGTCAATATAAACTTCTCATCTTTCATCTTTATTTGAGGTGTGTCAAGCATTTACAGCAATAACAGTTTAGGGAGAAAACGTGTGTAGAACAGTAAAAAGCGGCAGAGTGGTCCTGTTTACATTCTCTTACCTTCATCTCTTCCTTGTCCTGGGCCAACATGCTGATGTACTGTTCTTTCTCTTGGTGTTTCTGCTTCATGATTGCCCGCTGGTTCTGATACAGGGCGATATACTCGCCTGGATAAGCAGACAGAAAAACCAGACGACAATGAAGAATAGCGTTCTTTTCCCTCTCTGCCCAGGAACACTAGTATAGCCACGCTAGACGCCCATTTGCTACCGCAGATGTACCTTTTGGCTAGATTTCCCTGAAACTGGTTGACAAACCATGGTGAAGTAGAGTAAGAGTGTGGGCGTAACAAAGTGACACTGCGACGATTTGGAAAGAAACAACCGGAAACAACCAAAGAAGAAGAACAACGATGATAGATGGTTGTCGACTGGGTGGTAATTTCATTTTATCAAAGATGAGTGAAGACTGTGAGAAAACGCCAGCAATCTTTAAATTAAATTCTTTTTACAGAAGTGACATAATCCCTAATTTGTTTCGTCGTTCATAACTTACTCCGGACTCCTCTGTGAACTTTCCAGCGCTCTAATTACATCATACTAAAGATTACGCTGTTTGGTTGTAGTACCGTCCTATTGCATACAGAGAGATTTGAAAGACAACCTTTTAGCCCCGCCTCCCCCGACTATGAAGCATGACTAGACCTATACATGAAATAAATAGGGATAGCACGGCTAGGCTACAGGAACACAACAATTAAAGTGATCTAAAGTGTATGTCGGCCTCTCACCTATAGTGTCAGTCTCTCCTGAGAGCTGGATGCAGCGGTGCTCGAGCTCCTCAACCCTTTCCTTTAGATCTGCCTTCTCCTGCATGAGAGACGTGAAACGCTGCTGAAGCTTCTCCATTGCAGCTTGTAGGGCCTGATGGACTTCAACTGGAACTCCACCTTCTAAGTAGGACACAGCAGAGTGGAGATGGCACAAATTCAAGATTCAACATTGTTTACTGTGTCTGTGTTGTGTGTTACAGTACGTGTTGTGTTTTACAGTACGTGTTGTGTGTTACAGTACGTGTTGTGTGTTACAGTACGTGTTGTGTGTTACAGTACGTGTTGTGTGTTACAGTACGTGTTGTGTGTTACAGTACGTGTTGTGTGTTACAGTACGTGTTGTGTGTTACAGTACGTGTTGTGTGTTACAGTACGTGTTGTGTGTTACAGTACGTGTTGTGTGTTACAGTATGTGTTGTGTGTTACAGTACGCGTTGTGTGTTACAGTACGCGTTGTGTGTTACAGTACGCGTTGTGTGTTACAGTACGCGTTGTGTGTTACAGTATGTGTTGTGTTTTACAGTACGTGTTGTGTGTTACAGTACGTGTTGTGTGTTACAGTACGTGTTGTGTGTTACAGTATGTGTTGTGTTTTACAGTACGTGTTGTGTGTTACAGTACGTGTTGTGTGTTACAGTACGTGTTGTGTGTTACAGTATGTGTTGTGTTTTACAGTATGTGTTGTGTGTTACAGCATGTGTTGTGTGTTTCAGCATGTGTTGTGTGTTTCAGCATGTGTTGTGTGTTACAGTATGTGTTGTGTGTGGCAGCTTTGATTGATTGTCCAAGACAAATTTCCTGCAGGAACAATAGATACCTATCCAAACATACAAATGTACATTGCATAGCATTAATAGACAGATACCTCAGTTCACAGTTTGAAATCACCAATGTAACAGATGTAGGGAAACAAGAACATTTCTTTCTGTTCAAAAACCTTTTTTTGTTTTTGACTGGGACTCTGTATCATCTACCAGAGGGCAGCAGCTCATACTCTGAATGTAGAATATGTGTGGGGTCTTCAATTATTTTCCTGGCCTGCTTGAGCACAGACATCTCATATATTATTTGTAGAGTAGGGTACTCCCCTACCCCCACCACTCTTAATGCAGAGCGAGTCAGTCTGTTAATTTATGTCTTAATTTTCACTGTTAGTTTCTCAGACCAAGCAGTGATTGCTTAGTGTATTATAGTCTCAACAACAGCACGACAGAACAGAAGCATTACCCTCTGTTTTACCCCAAACACCCTGAGCACCCACATGGATGACATTTATAACCAGAGAGCATTTAAAACCCTCTTTGTCTGTGAGTATTAAACAGTAAACCAAACAGCCATACCTGAATGCTCATGGCTGTGGTCACAGTGGTGATGTGGGCCCTGAGAGTGATCATGATCATGGTCGTGATTGTGATCGTGATGATGATCATGAGCAGGTTTGTGAGTGTGTTGTTGGTGTTCCAGACTGAGGGTCAGGGCCTGGTGCCGAGCCGCCATATGGAGCCGGTGCTCCTCCTCCAACTGTCTCCTGAACTCATCCCTCTCTGCCTCCAACTGAGTCAACGCCCTGCGGATGAACTCCTCCTGAAAAAGAGACAGGAAGGTGTTAAAGCAAATGACAAACACATGTGAGGAAACAGCAGTGACAGAGGGTGAGGTTTAGGTGCATGTATTGCTAGTAGGCATAGCGATTACATATGAAACAATTACTTGATTGACTCAAAATGATTAAAAAAACAAAAAAAAACTAACAATTTTCCTGAATCAAAATGTTTAGCAAGTTAGTTCCAAATGCATTGAAGACTGCAGTGCACATATAGTTTGTTTGTTGACTTGTTTATACCTATAGATGCTTTTATATATATATATATATATGCCTGTATACTGTTATTATTTCTATATAGATTTTTTTTTTAATCTACGCTTTTAACTTTTGTACTTTTTGTGGTTGTTGTTTCACTTGGTTCTGGAATTAAGTACAAGTTGTTTACTTTCCAATTTTTTTTGCAGATTCAAATAATAATTTCATTGAATGGAATCGAAGAATTATAGATTGATTACAAAAACAAATAAACTCCAATAGTGACAGCCAAAAGGCAAAGTCCCACGGGACATTACAATGGAAAGAACGATAATGGACAAATAATTATTTCATCGTCATCAACTACATATACGATGTTTGTGGGTTCACATATGACATAGTAATATATAATTCTGCAAGTCAAGAATGTCATCGTCTTAAAACTGTTCAAGTATAAGTGTGAAAATGTAAAATCTGAAGGATTCCACAAAGAATTTGATAAATTATGTTATTACACGCAGTGGATTTGTTACCAGTCAGTAGAAATAGAATCTGAATCCAGAAAAAAAGAATAGAGCTGATCAATTTTTATCTACACTTACACCAAAGTAATGTTTCATTTTCCCCTGTCAAAGAAGTCAACATTACTTCAGTTTCAAATATTTTTGTATTTGTTGTTTGGTCATGAGCTTTTATACTTGGTTTACACTTTAGGTAGTACACTCTAATCGAACACAGTCAAAACAACAAATACAAAGTACACATATGTGCGTAAATACAGTTACCAGTTCTTTTTGGCTCTCAAAGTCCTCTGGAATAACTATGGAGGCAGACATCTTTGGACCCTCTTGTTGAGACTGACTTTCTACTCCATCTCCTGAAAAACAAAGACAAACAAAACAACTTTTTTGCAGGCATAAAGTGTCAACAATACCAGAGTTTATATCAGCTTCCCTAGGTTTCTACTCCTTTTGTTGTTGCTGCGTTGCTGACTTTGAATCAGCTGGGTTCTGCATCAATGATGTGCGCTTTTTTTTTTTTTTTTTTTTTAAAGGACACATTTTCAGTTTCCATATTGTTGCTTGACTTTTTTCAAATGAAACAATGTGAAAAAAGAGAAGTCATTTTTATGTTGTTGGTATCAAGTTTTAAAAGACAGGCAGATAAACATCTCTGGAAATAATTGTTGGACCTCGTGCTATTTTGGATTGAAATAAAAAAGTCCCTCAACAGATAGTCTGTTTTTGGCATATTAGATAGCTTTCCACTACTGAACTGAATGTATTATGTTACTTTATGCAGAAAATATTTTTTGTATCATAACTACATTATATTGTAAAAATTATCTTGTGTTTTCCTAAATTCTCACTTGCATTTTTGCACATCTGAAAATGGTAAAGACTTTACAGGTCAAATTTTTTGACAAATGTAGGCTTTTCACTCACAGTAAAGATTTCCACAGCTGTACAATATGATAAACTTGACAACAGATTAACAATAATGTTACAAATGCAGCTTTAAAACCAACAAACAAAAATACTTGGCTAAGACTTTAGTTCAGACAAACTATAAATGTAAAATGTCATGAGATGACTTTAATTATGACGTTGCACTATATAAACAAATATGATTTAATATTTTACCTTGATCTCGGGGTGGTGTGTTGAGTAATGAGCTGTTGAGCAGCTCCTTCACCTCAGCCTTCAGCTGCTCATTGTCAGTGACCAACTGCTGCAAATGATCCTGCAGAGGGAGACAGAGAGTTAGATAAACAACAGAGAAACTTTCAGAAGTTCTAAGAACTAAAAATTATGTCTCCAAGTCCTTATACATTATGTGTATGTTATTAGCATGCATATTCTTCTAGTTGATTAAGACTGTATGCTTATGAAATACTGTCATAAACCATTATATCATTTCTGTTCTGCAGTCTTTTTACATTTTTTAATATGTACCTGTGCTGCTTTGAGCTGGTTGTGACTCATCTCCAGCTGTGCTCGGCCTTGGCTTTCATCATGCTGTAGACGATCCATGAGCTGACACTGCTGCAGATACTGCTGGTGGATCTGTTCCCTCTCAGAGGCCAGGGTCTGGTACCCAACACTGTACTGCTGCAGATGAGCAACTACCTGGTCCCTCTGCTCTAACAGACCCTGAGTCTCTTTACATTTCATTTCCAACTGCAGGTATACAAAATACAAAAATCACTACCAGGACTGAGTATAAAACAAAATGTAGTCTCTTTCTACATAACTTGTTTTTTACATTGTAAAAAAAATTAAAAATTAAAAAATAAAAATTAAGATGTTTGTTTATACCTGCTCTTTGACATTATGCAGGTCTTCTTGCAGTTCTCCCATCCTGCGAGCCAGCTCCTTTTTCACATGCTGCTCTGACTGAATAGCAGTGGTCAACTCCATGTTCTCATTAGTCTGGACAAATGAAGGAGTAACAATAATTGTATCTTTTGAATAGAAACAGTACAGCAGCATATGCTGTTGTACATTATTTTAAACACATACATGCAGCTATATCTTCTGCTAATGATAACAAGACTTTAATCAACTCATTAGCACCACATAATATGAACAGAGTATTACACATACAAGTAAGATTCAGAGTGTATTGTGTAAATGATAACACTTGCTATAAAAAGGAAAGATAAGATTGGATGGATGGATCTCACCAGTTTGACAAAACCGTTCTGTAGCTCAGCCAGCTGGTCCTTCAGTGTTCGGTTCTGGGTGAGAGCACGGCTAATAGTGGCCTTGTCTGACTGGACATCTTCCAACATGCGTCTCCAGTCCTCTGCCTCCTGGGCCTGGCTCTCAACCCGCTGCTCTAACTCACCCAGACGGGCCTCCTGTTCTGCACACAGTCGGCTCAGCTGCTCATTATCTCGCAGCTAAAAAAAAATATATAACAGAGGCCCGTTTTAGTCAGTAACACATCGTACCTAGTGTCACTTCAAAATGTCAAACCTGAATGACCATTACAATAATCTGCAATAACCACATTGAATTCCTTAATAATCATAAAACAAAACTTTACTTTGTGTTACTGACATGGTTCCATACCTGTGCCTGATACTGCGCGGTGAGAGCATCTTTGTCATGTTGAATATTGTTAAGCGCCTCCTGAAGAGCCATCTCATTCTCTGATGGCCCCGATGACTGAGGCTCTACATCACTCTGGGCATCTTTCTCCTGAGACAATAATGCTGGTGGACAATAGTTCAAGCTTGTAAGTATTCCTGCAGACATACACTTATTGCACATTTTTTATCTTTAAGACAGTTCACAGGTTGAGACTTGACAAATTATTTGGCCCATGAATGTGAATGACGCATCCATCTAATGATGGACAATGACTGGCAATTTACAAGTTTTCTATCAGTAAACACTTCTATATTAGTGAAACTGATGTGGCCTAATTTGTTTAGAGATTTAGAATGATTAAAAAAATGAAAAAGTAAGCAGAGCTTAGTAATACCCCTGCCTGGTCACAACACTTTCTCCCTTCTGCTCACTGATGGTATAATAAAAATAAAATATCTTCACTCTAACACATAGAAGTCAAACATGCGGCCCGGGGGCCAAATCTGGTCCACCCAAGGGTCCAGTCCTGCCCTTGGGATGAATTTGTGAAATGCAAAAATAGGTAATTATTTTAGTTCCACAGACCAATTCAATCTAAAGTGGGTCAAACCAGTAAAATACTATCATAATAATCCATAAATACTCACAACTCCAAAATTTTCTCTTTGTAAATGTTAATATTTCCACAAAAACAAACTATAATTTTGTCAAAAAGTGTATATATATATATATATATATATATATATATATATATATATATATAATCTGAACAGATATGAAGAATCTGAACATTTTTAAGAGAAGTCAGTGCAATTTTAACAATATTCTACCTGATATTAAGTGTTTTGTCTATTTGTAGACCCACTGAGATTTGTAAGTTATAATGAAATGGTAGAAATGATGAACAAAAGCATAATATTGTTAAAATTCTGTTTATTCTTTCACTTTGTTCATGTTATTCACATTGTTTGTCAATATAAACATTTTCATTCTTCAGATGTAGTTTTTTCACTGTAAAATATAGAGAGAAGTTTGGAATTGACATTATTTATGTTTTATTATGTTATTATTTCAAAGTTTCGGCCCAATTCAGATCAAATTTAGCTGAACATGGCCCCTGAACTAACATGAGTTTGATACCCCTGCTCTAACGTAATTGTGCATCTGTATGAATCATACTCACTGTATGTCTGAGCTCTGAGGCCAGACCTGTCGCTGATGGGTTTTTAATTATTATTTGTCATTATTTCTTTAGCAACAAGACATGAACTCTGCAAGTTAATGTGGAATATGCCCAACGAGCACAGGCACTTAAGCTTTACTGTAATTATACTGATACTGACTATGTCAACTTTCGAGGCCTGTCCTTCAAATTCACTTCCCTTCACAAAAATTCCTGAATCAGATTGCATGATCAGGCAGTTACAGTAAGTCTTTAATCATGCAATTCATCTTTATTCCACGTTCCAACAGGTAAAAGAAGGGCAAAAAGGACAATAACCAAGTCTTACCTGCAGCATTTTTTAGCTCTGTAATGCTGGCCTCAAGTTCTTGGACTCTGCTGATGTTTCTGTCTCTCTCCTCTGCGACCAATGACACCTGCACACAGATTAACGGACATACGTCAGTTCACAATCTGAATGATCTCCAAATCTCAAAGACCAATCCCAAACAAAAGTCTTCATTATTTATGTTATTGTATAGTGTACTTGTGTCAGCAGCTGTTCAGTTTTGTCTTTCCACACTCGGCCCTCCTCTTGGATTTGCTCTGCATAGCAGTCTCTCTCAGTCCTCAGTTGTGAAATGGACTCCATTAGCTATGAATGTTAGGGGAAAATAGTGGGTTATATTCTGAAAGTCATGTAATTATATACCTGAGAAACACAAGGGTTAAAACAAAATGTACATTCATTAAAATGTTTACAATGGGCAAGTTTACAAGTATTAAATAATGATACATGATAAAAATGGAAAAACAGGACAGCTAGATGAGGCCATCCACGACTGAATTTAACCTATAAGTTAAATTCATGACAGTAATATTTTGGGTGAAGCATGTGTGAATAGTAATAAATAATTATCTTATCAATAATATAGTAATATCTGCAGAGACAACCGGGCAGTAACACACATGCATGAAAACATCTGCTATAAACAGAATCTATAGACAGACCTGGTGATTGTGCACCTCCAGCTGCTGCTTCTCTTCCATTATTAGCTGAACCTGCTGGTTGGCACTGTTGGGATCCGACTGAGAGGAGCACTGGAAACAGCAAGGCCACACATTGAAGTGAATGCAGTCGACACTGATGCAATAACTGTATCCTTAGAGCGCCGCACAAGCCATGTCTGACTTTCTGAATTCTGCCGTTTTGTCCTCACCTGTTGCAACATGAGGTCAGCAATCTCAAGCCTCTTGCGAAGCTCTTCCACTTCCAGTTTCATTGTTCCATTTTCCTGAATACGCAATTTCAGCTGCTCTGACAGCTCCGAGCTCTGCTGCTTGGATTCCTCACTCAAATTGCTGTAACACACACAGTCATCCCCATTACTAACATTACCAGGCTGGTATGGTTCACAAGAGAAATACTCATATGTCTTAAAAAAGACAAATATATCTACATTATAAGTAGATATCTACACAGCCTGGTAAAAAAAAAAGTCCCCACGACTGTACTTAATTGAATAAATAGTTAAAATCTTATATTGAATAAGCTGCATTGATTAATGTTTCCATCAGTTTGACAGAGTACAAAGATTGGACTGTGTTTCAATTGAAAAAAAAGTAATGTGGTCTGATGGCTGCAGATCAATCCTGTTCCAGAGTGATGGGTGCAGAGTGAGAAGAGAGGTGAATGGAGTGATTACCCATCATGCCTCATTGCCTATAGTATAAGCTTGTTGAGGTAGCGTTATGATGTGGGGATCCTTTACTTGGTCATTCAACAACATTATGCATACAAAGAACAATAGAAATAAATGTTGTGATAAAGTAGAATGTGGTATTTTTTTTTAGGCAAGTCTATTTAAGATACTTTAAGTGTGGTAAATGCAGCCACTTACTTGAGCCTAAACACGTCTAACCTCAGGCTGTCTCTCTCTTTTTCAAGTTCTTTATTGTGCTGTAAACAAAGAGAGGGAAAAATGTTAAAAAAAGAAAGATCAAGTAGACACAATTACAAAAATAAGCCAGAATATAACTCAAAAGACTTCATTTTTAATGTTGTCGCTTACTCATTAAATGTCAAATTATTATACGTTTCCAGTTTAAAGACAGATTTTTTTTGGTCTCGAGTTAAAATTCAATAAATCAATTGTAACGAGTAATGAAACTAAAATGGGGTAAAACCACAGAAAAATACTAAATAAATGCATATCATGGTGTAAAATTGTTAGATTAGATTATGCATAATGCTAAGATAATTATCATTACCTATTAATCACTGAACCCTAATGAGAACCAAAGATTATTACCTTTTCAAATTGTTTTTGTTGTGTTGAGACAGAAGAAAGAGTTCTCTCCAGCTCCGACACTCTCTGTTTTGTTGCCTGCAGACGATTATTCAACTCCTCTGCTTCACCTAGACACAGACACGCGCAAACAAACTATTTATTAAATCCTGAATGAATAAAGACATGCAGATATTAGCGTTAATCATTCATGTATAGATGCCACACCTGTCTTTTGCCGTGCAGCTTGTTGTGTGTATTGTAGTGCTGTCTGCAGCTCTGATTTTTCGGATACTAGAATACCAATAGTCTGGATGTGAACCTTGTAATGAGAAAGACAAACATAAACAGATGGTTCAGTTCTATATGAAACCACGCAATTAATTGAGCATTGACTTGAGCATTGTAACTGGTCAGTCGGTTTGTCAACAGGATTATGCAGTGCGATGCATTGCCGCACATATTTTTATTCAAGTTAGGGTAAGGGCTGAAGCTATTCCATTTAGAGCAGATGCTTGGGGGGTAGGGGCTATAATTTCTAACTGCTTTTGCCAAGCATCACAAGATCATAAACATCCTGCTGAGACAAACAGATACATGGAAAGACAGAGGAACCAAATATTAGAGGACTGGTATGTACTCTCAGAGCCCATCTACAATACAAATGGAACTAGAAAAGCACTCTGAGAGCACAGACCTCAGCCAGTATATTGAGTTAGAACCATTTCTGTCAATAAATTTCAAAAATCCTGGATCCAGACAGTGATCTGGATCACAGCCAAAGTCTAATCACTTGTTGCTTTTGTCATTCTGGACAATCTGTGAAAATTTTGTTGAAATCCATCGATAACTTCTTGAATTGCTAACAGACAGACTGACCTGCACTGGCAGAGGTAAAGATAACTGTCCACTGGAAGGACCCAAAACCACCGACCATAACTCAGTGGGTACAAAGACTGAAAAAGGGTTAGATTATGGAGCAAATGATTGCAAGGCTACAACTAAAGATGGAAGTGTGTTAATCAATGTTTGGGTGACTGATGAAGGAATGGAAGCGATTGCAAAAATGTAACGTCCCTTTATGTCTGAGACTGTATGACTTTAATGTTTAAAAACAGGCGAGGCAAACAGAGATATAAGGATTAGACCAGGGACACTATTCTAAGATTATATTAAATTTCCAGTCTTTCAATGACACAGAAAATACTTTATAAAAACTCTTCAGTCTGTCTGGAATTTATTTTTTATTTTTTGCTATGATATTATGCTGATTAAAAACATTAAAAAAATGCAACATCATCAGAGGAGTAAAACTTATTTGTATGAATAGAAATCCATACCTGTAACTGTTCTCGCATGGCTCCCTGCTCTTTTGAAAACCTCTGTTCAAATTCTTTCCGCTCCTGAGGGTGAAAAAATGTATGTAATGACCAGAAATAAAGCAAAGATTCAGCAGACTGGAATGAACACACAGGAATGACCAGTGAGACCAGATGACAGGAAGAAATAAGAAAATCTGTGTACCTTCTGTAGCTGTTCTGTCAGCTCTTGAGACTGCTGTGCCTGCCATTAGAAAACAGATTTATGTTTGGTCAAGTTTACTGCAATAGTGGGAAATAAACCTAACCCAACAAATTTTTTGGGACAATAGGGGATTCCCACCAATGTGACCCCCCCTGGTGTGTCTGCCATAGTGACGGTCTAGCCTCCTTCTCCCCGCATATAGTCAGCCACGGAAATACCTAATTTAGTTGTAAATTATTCTTAGATCAGTTCTGATGTAACTGTGTTTAGTCAAATATTAGTTCAGCTTTAATTTTGTTTGTTTAGTTTTACAAATTTAGCCCTAGTTTATCTTCAATTTTTACAGCAATACACTTTAACGACATCTATGCTAAATAGGTTTTCCATTTCAACAATGAAGTACTTTTGAAAATATATATTTTAGTACCTTTTAGGTACAATATTAATGAAGTAAATTTCCACATTTCAGTAGTAGTTTGTCCACTCAGTGTGCTGCAGTTTTCACAGCAGTTCCAGGTTCATTTCACTACTGACTAGACTGGATTAGGCTAATGCTAATGTTTGCTAGTGCACACAAACCTGCTGGATTTCTTTGAAAACGGAACATTTATACATTTTATTCCAACGCCAAACTATATTTGCAGATAACTCATTTAATTACTTTCAGGAGTACAATTTACCTGATCCAAAATTAAAACCACATGTGCATTGGTAGTGTTTGAACACCGTCATCACCCGTCACCAAACACTGTCATCAATGTTTTGCCTCTTCATTGCAGACAACCACTTGTTTTTCTGTCTCATTTCTTTTGGGATACGATATAAGGCTATTCCATTAGCAGGATCATGTTTTTGATTGTATCTGACTGTACAACAATGTTCAGGGATTGTTGGTTTCTTGCCGTTTCTAAAGAAGACTAATGTAACTGGAGGTTCAGTAGTTAGCATTAGCACCGTCAAAATTGACGCGCTCAATGACGTGGCGACAAGTGGGAATCCCCTATAGAGTACATCTGCACACCAGAAAGAATAGGGACTGCAAAGTAGTATATTGGCTTTGATTTACATTATATTAGGATTTAAATTCTAGGTGACGGCTGTTAGTAAAATGCTACTATGTTATGATGGTGGATGGAAATTAAATGTAATCGAGATGGAAACCTCATTGCAAGATAAATTAACAACAATGCATCATTCTAATCTATGGCAAACATGCAGGATACACAGTACATGCACTGGTGAGGGAATGATGGAAAACTACTTTCTCAAACACACAAACTTGGACACACAAACACAGCTTCTTACCAGCTGGTCTAGCTTGGTATTGAGCTGAGAATTTGTTAGGTTACTGGACTCCAGGGCGGCAGTCAGCTCCTGGTTCCGGTTCTATCACGTGCACACATGCATCCGGGAAAGAAATGAAGAAAAACAAAAAAAAGAAGAAGAAGAAAAAAAAAAAAGAGAGATAAGAATGAAGTGTAGTGGCAGTAGATAAAGAAAGAACACATGGGGGAGGAGAAAAATTGAAATGTGAATTATTAACGTAGGGGTAAACAATAGCACCTTTAAAGTGTCATGTAAAAATCTGCTTCAAAAATAATATGTGGAGGAAATGGACTGAACACATGATGATTGTTTCACGTGAATGTATTATTCTACATATTGTCAAAATAATGTCCCGGTCCACTGCATCCAAGAGATCAACAAACTCAAGAAACAACCTACACTGTGGACATTAAAATAACAGCTAATAGAATACCTACATAATGCTACAGGTCTGTGTGTCCCCTTATTCAAGGTGAACACCATTAAAGGGTGTTACTGGTCTAAAAGTAAAAATGTAGTTTTACACTTACACTTTCTGCATACAGTTGTAGTTATTATCATTATTAATGTTAATAATAATACATTTTATGGACACATTTCTTGACAATCAAGCTCAGTACACAGACAAAAGCAGAAATACAAAGAAATAAACTAAAATACAAAAGACAAAATAAATAAATGGGCTCTAGTTGCCACATCAACCATCCACACCACCTGTACGGTCATTTGTTCAGCCTTCTTTACTCTCTGTGAGTGGGAAACCCTGAGAAGAGGAGTTCTGAGATGGGATTTGAAATCAGTTTTGTAAAGGTCAAGGAAATAGTTGATACTATAAAAATGCTCCCAGTGTCATCTTGTACCCTTCTTGTCACCATCTCTCGTGACAAGGCAGTATCAGTCTGGGCAGGACTTAGTTCTACTAGTGCTTGAAGGTTAATGTCAGGCTCTCACATGGACTCATTGATTCTGACAAGAAAATAATAGCAAAAAATAAACAAAACCAAACTTAAAATGTTTCTGGGGTTTTTTTAAGTTTGGTTTGATCTTAAGTTCCAGAAACATTTAGGTAGTTATTCGTTTGACTTGGATGTTTAATTCAACAATAATGTAGTTCTTAATCAAGTCAATAGTGTAATTTTTACTTCTTTTTGGGATGATAATACAATATCAGCTACAATAAATCAGCTATTTGTTATGGTTTTCTCTTAGACACATGTTATTACACAATGTCCTGTGAACATCCACTATTATATTTAAAGAGCACGTTGCACTGTGTAGTATTTAAATTACAATGTGACAAAGGTTAATCTTCATTTAAGGAGTTATGACTTGAGTGGATTCCACTGCACTAAATTTCTTACCATTTCAACATAACATACCCATAACTAATACTGTCTTATAACTGCAGGAAAAGTGTTCAGTATGCTCACATACTTAAAATATGGCTAGTTATAATGTAGCTTTACAGAGGTACATTATAATTCTACTACTACTGATATAGGTTTCAAGCATTTTAGCCACACAAAGTATTCGATTTACATCTTACCTCCAGTTCCCGCTCACTGACCGGAGGTGCAGTGTCCCCATTTACATATGTAGTGGATGACTACAATGAAAAAAAACACAGTGATGCACTTTAACAAATACAATTAATCAAATGTTTGTGGTTTATGTATAGATTTTCCCCCTCAAGCCCACAATACCAAAATAAATGCAAAGAGAAGTTTAGGTTAAATACACATTCTATAGTTATTCAAAGGGAAAATTCATGCATGGCCTTAAACTTGAATGGTAAAAAAAAATGCCCTGCAGATGGGGTAGTTGATTAGTCAGCAGATGGTGCTTCTGCGTTTCAACAAAAACTGGGCCATTCTCACAATTGCTCAACATATTTCCATAAAGGTAATATCCAATTCAGTATGATCCAATTTTAGATGCATCATGACCGTACTATGATCATTTTAACACAGATAAAGGGAATGATTAAAGGTCAAAGACATTTGAGAGTTGACAAGTGACAAAAAGCACACATTGTAGTTTGCTGCTGACAATGCAAAAAAAAAGGCTCTGCAGAGACATATTAGGTGAGTTCAAATGAGCATTTTTTTCCACTCTCTGTACCATTTGCCTGTACAGAGCTGGGTAAAAGGGCATTCGTCTACTCTACTCCTCAAATAAGGAATATGTTGCTTAAAAAATTGGAAGTTGACTGAACTGATCTCCTTGAATGCTTTTAAATCCAAATTCAGAGTGCGAGAGACTAACTCAATGACTTGCACTTGTTTTTCATAGTTTGACTTGCGCTGGAAATTGTTGTGCGTTTTAACTATATGCTGTAATTATGCGTTGTATGTTATACTGCCTCTTGGCCAGGACTCCCTTGGAAAAAAGGTTCTTAATCGACTGTTGCTCAGTTGGTAGAGTGGGTCGTCCAATGACTGAAGGGTCGGTGGTTCGTGTCCTGGCTCTGGCTGTCCACATGTCCAAGTGTCCTTGGGTAAAACACTGAACCCCAAGATAGGCTCCCAATAGGACTGACAGAACACACAACTGATAGAAAGAAGTATCTGAAACCGTACTATTATAAGAGACCATCCACCTTGAAATTTTCAAGCCTAATGCACACTAACGGACTGGAACTTAACAAGTTGGCGAAATTTATACAAATAATATATACTGCCACATCTCAGTGATTATGACATTATAATATGACTGTATGTTTTCTGTACATCACATTTGTATTGTTGTAAATGTATGCTTACTTCCATGTACCTCGGAAGAGGTTTTCGGAATAAAACTGAACTGAACTGAACTGACAGAACCTTAGAAACCTACTGGTGTATGAGTCTATGTGTTTGAATGGGTGAATGTAAGGCTCATATAAAGCACTTTGAGCACCATGAAGGTGGAAGAGCACTATATAAGTGCAGGGCATTTACCATTTCATCTCAATGGGATCTTTTCTCCTGGTTAATTGAATCAATTAAGATAAAAATTAAGGCCACTGGGAACATGTGGCAAAACTAAAAAGTGCTTCCAGTGCATGGTACACCCAAAGTAGATGAAACACACAAGAGCTGAAAGTGCATGCCGGTGGGACGGTAGCATTGTTAAAAGCCTAACACTGGATGAGAAAAAAATGTGTACGTATATGAGTGAGAGGGACGAGATGGCAATGGTGGTTCTAATGTCATACCTCAGAGACCAGGCCATTCAGCTGCTGTGAGAGCTGACGCAAGCTCTCAGTAGAAGACAGGGGCCTGAGGGTTAAAACACATAATTACTTCATTACACATGCATTTTATTCTATACTTCAAAGTGTTGTATTAATCTGCTCATGTGTACATGAACAGTGTTATCATCTGGCCACAGCAGTACACCTGATTTACACTGTTTACACCGTTTTGATGGTCAATCAGGCTAGGAAAGTGTCAATTAGGGATGGGCGATAACTCCACTTTTTTCATATGTGATATATTTACACTATATTGTTCATAACAAGATAAATTATTTTGGGTTAAAATTGTATTCCTTGTGCTGCTCCCTCTAATCCTCTCCATATTACTCCTCTCCCTGTGTGCCTTTAACTCTGTTTCCTAACCCTGGTCCTTGATGTTTCTCTCTCTGACCACACCTGATTCAAATGATCAGCCTATCATCTAGCTCTGCAGAAGAATGATAATGACCGCCAGGTGTGTTCAAAGAGGGAAACATCTAAAAGATGCAGGACAGTGTGCCTCGAGGACCAGGGTGGGGAAACACTGCTCTAGCTCATCTTTATTGTCCTCCGCCTCTCTGCATATCAGCGCACAGCCCACCCTGCCCCCTCCCCCTCACTCTGACCAATCGATTTCACTATTTCATAAAGTACAGTATGAAGAGTGTAAGGGGCCGTTTACGCGCAGTTGAAGATTTTGTAAATAGATATTTTTGTCTGCATGTGTGCCTATTGTTTACATGATGGTGGGCACGGGCACAGCAGACAAAGGTTTCCACTAATCGCCAATTTCCATGTAAATAAAGAGAGACACGAAAACAGATTCTCAGACAGATGAAGGAAATACTCCAATAAGTTCATGTGTGATGATTCAGCTAGAGGGAAAAGATGGAGCTGAGAAAAGAAGTTACAAGTGTCTTTGAGTGTCCTAAAAAGTGCTATATAATTTGAGGTATTACTATTATTATAAGGATTAAATTAGAAAATAAAGACATTGGTGCCAGTGAATCTTAGCCAGTTAGCACCCACTACATCTGCTGAACAGGATCTTTGTGTATTTACTTGATATAAACTAAGGCTTTTATGAAGTGGTTCCCCAGTGTCAGAGTTCAAACCCTCTTTCATCCCCCCTGTCACATCAGAAAAGCAGTTTGTGATTGTACATGAGGTCACTTGTTCCTCCATTTATGTAGTACTGGTTACATGTAGAAGTAATGTTTAGTATAGAATTTTATGGCAGCTGAAGCCTGTCAATTTCACGTGGAACTATGTTTCTGGTCCTACTTTATGGAAAAATAATATATGGAATTTCCCCTCATGGGACTAATAAAGGAATATTTTATATTACATCAAGATACATATTGTGTACGAGAGCTCGATTACAGGGTCTCACTAATTAATCTGTATCGGCAAATGCATAGCTGATTTATTAGCTTGTTTTGCTGCTGAGTTTCTGTTGCTCAGTGCTCCTGCTGCTGCCTGGAGAATTACAGTGTGTTCTGCTTTTACTTCTGCTCCGACAATCAGCCTATCACCCCCACACACCTGCCCCTGAAATCACAGACTACTACCCACACATTGCTATTCCCCAATCCCGAACCCCCCCTGCCCTTGCTCAGTGCGCTCTGACATGAACAGCTCGTCCACCACTCCCAACAACCCCCACCCTGCACACTCCGACAAGGACACCTCACCACCACACACACACACCACATGGTCCCTCGGTTCAAAACCCCCCTCTAATTAACTACCATCTACCTCACAATTGATTCTGCAGATACTGTAGGGGAGACTGGGGACAGTGGAAAGACGGCTCAGTTATAACACTTGTTATAACCTAATTCGCTCTGCACATGCTCAGTTCAGTCCTTACTCCCTTTGGCAATTTGTAGCCACACATTT
Source organism: Siphamia tubifer (assembly GCA_020466265.1). NCBI lineage: Eukaryota > Metazoa > Chordata > Actinopteri > Kurtiformes > Apogonidae > Siphamia > Siphamia tubifer. The sequence continues at coordinate 70,800,156 of CM035794.1, read as the reverse complement.
ATGAGGGAAAACATCATTTTGTGCAAAGTAATATTTTTTCTGTAATTATTTTTGTGATTCACAGTTTGTTTGTAGTTGGAAAGGAGGTCTCACTGATATTTTACAGAATTATTTAGAACAAACAACTTCTATTTCACTGCTTGAAAAAATATGGACTCGTATCTTTTCCCTTACTCCGTTCTAGCTAGCATGAAAACCACCACATCTCTAAGATCTGGTTCCACATGGATCAAATAGTCATCTGATGTTAAAATATTATACAGGGTTTGAAAGTTGTGTCAATTATCTTTGTGAGATAAAGCTTGACACAACTGTTAATCCACAAATTCAAAATTACCTAATATAAGGTTAATATATCCCATGTAGATAAATGTTCTAATTTTATATTCATATTTGATATCAGCTTTTTTTTTAAGCCTCAAATATCGGTATCGATCGGGGCTCTGTCATATACCACCATTCTGCAAAAAAGAAATTATTTTAGCTTCATATCACCCAGCCCTAGTGTCAATGTATATATAGTATAAAAAAACAAATTTCCACATATGTATAAAAGACTTGCGCCTGTGTCACATCAGAGCAAAACCTCCACAAGGATAAGCAGCAGGAGTCAGGTTACCTACCTATTTTCCTCTTCTAAACTCCCATTGCCATTTGTATCAGTGTAGTCCTGTGAAACCAAAATAAGATAAGCACTTAGGATTAAATGGCAGGAAAACACAAACAACACATCTTAAATGAAAACAAGCTGCTGTGTAATAGCAGTGGAATATACCTACCTAGGTAGTCATATAGATAAAATGAAAATTAACTTAAAATATTCATCATCATACAGTTGTATTACATTGTTAATTCAACTGATACAAATGGTTATGTAAGGTTTTCAGGTGTTACAAGTAGTAGTGTGAACCGTTCTAATAATATAATGCTTAAACCATTTATTTGAAATTTGAAAAAAAAAAAACGTTGCTATCACTGACATTTGTGGAGGTCACACAGTAGAAAATAACTTGGGTATATTTGGCTAGATAAAGAGAAATAAAATAAATATTTCAGGATCTAGATTTTGAATATCTGAGCTCTATTCAAAACTGTGTGGGAAAAAAACCTACAAACCCATGCAGGTGATTGCATTACACCAGTATTACAGGCACCATACACATTGTGTTAATTTGTTCACTTTTGCTGTGACTTTCTAATTTACTGAGCAGATGAGGAATGGGTGTGGTAGAAAAAAATGCACAGGAAAAATTTGGAAGATGAAAAAAAAAAAAAAAAAAAAAGGACAAGAGGACATAAAATGAATGAGAGAGAAACTGTGGTTTTCAGATCTGCTGTGAAAGTCATGTACAGAAATGAGCAGTGCTGACCTAGAGAAACAAAAATCACATCAGTAACACACAATTAAAATGTAGATTTCTACAAACAGGTCTGAACCAGTAAAAATGAGTGAATATGACTTAATGCTTTTACTTCCATCAGCATGACTACATTGATGGTGATATTCAGGTAAATAACCACTTCATTCCTTAAGCAGCAGCTGTCTATTGCACCTGTTTATTGCTTCACAACCATCCTGCTAAATGTCATGGAGGAACTACATTGCTTGGCAGGATGGATATATATATATATATATATATATATATATATATATATATATATATATATATATATATATATATATATATATATATATATTTCTTTTGCTGTTGTTGTCATTTTAGTTTTTAAATGGGTTACTATATGTTTCTGTGTGTGTATATAAATATTAAGGGCTGCATGATGTTAGAAAAACTGATCTATTTTTTTCTCAACCGTGTAATATATATATTGCGATACAGAAAAAATACTCAGGAGTATATAACAGCTGTGTGGTGTTGACCCAAGTGGTTAAACAGATTTGCAGTCAACACAGAACATACGTTTCTGTATCATCCTTCTTATAGCCCAAATAATTAAATAAAATAAATAATTAAAAAATAAACAAAAAAAATGTTATTAAAAAATACAATAAAAATAAATTAATAAATAAGACAAATTACAACATAAATGAATACAAATACATTTTAAAAATAATAAAAAATGAAATGTGTGTGTGTATGTATATATATATATATATATATATATATATATATATATATATATATATATATATATATGTGTGTGTGTATACAAAAATGCATAAAACATTATTCAAAATAATTACAGGATCTGCGATTACTATTGCGCACACGTACATTGCGGTGTCAACGCTCAAACAACATATTGTGCAGCTCTAATAAACATATATCCCATTCATATCATGTGTTCACTGGTTCTTTGGTATATTATATGGATTACTACTGCCACCAGTAGTTTTTAACAGAGACAGATAGTGTTTTATTTTACTCCTGGTTTTGTAGTTTTCTATATTACAGAGTGAAATCAACCCATAACTGTAGTGAACCAGCTAATAGAGAAGAATGTATGGTTTTATGATAGGATAGAACAATGTGGTCACACAAAGCCACAAACAAAAGCGCAGGGAGTGTGAACCTACTGCTTATGTCACGCATAATTAGAAAAATTGTGGCTCTGTTATTATAGTGTACAATATTAAATATACTGACAGACAAAACTGAGAACTGAAGGACGAAATGGAAGAAGACAGACAGAAAGAGAACATAACAGGAAGAAAAGGACACACACCTGCAGCTCAGTGTTGTGACTGACAGACTCAGGGTTAGTAGCAGTATTAGTGCTAGCAGGGTTAGACACAGGTGAGCTGCGACCAGGATTGCCTTTTGGGTCCTTGTGCAGTTGGGGAACTGAAGGCCCCATGGTCTCCATGTCTGCAAACATCTAAGATGATACACATACACAAAAATGCAAACACTGGTTTAATGCTAATAAAAAATGTAGTTAGGATTCATGATGGACAGAGGACAATCTCACTCAATGCACAATTTAAGTTTGTGTATGAAAATAAATATCTAATCTGCTTAGTGGAATGACTCATTTCCATTCACTCTTCAAGATGAAGGCAAAAGAAACAACATTTAGATGAAGGAATGTAATAATCATTTACTGGTATTGAGTTAAAAAAAAGAGTGTATATCACTTACAGGAAAGGTAACAAGAAAACTACATCACTGTGCTCACCAATGAACCATGAGCTGCTCAGAAACTTCTGAATACATGACAAAATAATACTGTATTTTAATGCAAGTACATCTTGAGCTCTCACAAGATATTCTGCATTACTTTTGAGCATGAGCACTATCTGTATGATATGACTATAACCCTCAAAACTGTACAAATACATTGTATCCATTTAACACAAATGAGAAAAAGACAGTTTACAACAACATGCGTACATACATACTGTGTGTGTCAATGCCATGCACAATGGCTCTGTTCAGACCTGGCAATAAGGAGGGTTTTTCATAATCTGTTTCCAGGTGGACAGCACCTGGTCACATCTGGCATTAGAATGTATCGCTAAATGTATTTGCAAGGATCACATCTAACACTTTATATGAAAATATTCAAGCTCTTCATTAGGCTGAAACAGGCTGGATTTGAAATGATTATTTGCTAATGTTGTTCACTGTGGAAACTACTAGCAGCTTTTAAAGGGATACACCACCCCAAGGCCAAATTCAGTGTGTCCCCACTGTTCCCAGACTTAAATAAGTATGTGGAAGCATTTTCCTGGTGACCCAGCAAATGTCCGAATCGATGAGAACTGACCACAGGTTGGATTCCTACAGTAACTGCATTCTTGTGCCGCCAACTAAGTATCTCGTCTAAAGTGAATTAATGTACTTGATTTTGTCTCCTCATTACTTTCCACATACTGGGCAGTTAGTTCGAGGGCGCAAAAAGGACTCGTCTTACTCATTTGTGTATGGGAACTATTTTTCGGTGCGGACAAACACAGCCGACACACACCAAGGACTGTCAGTGACAGCGGGACGCGTTGTTCAATAATAAAGAAAGAAAGACAGACAGACTGAAAGAAACAGCAAAACGCCTACAAGTGTGCAGCGATTCATCTATGATCTGAATAACCATAACTTTCGTAGGTTTACAGCCTAGGTTTACTTGTTGGCTTCATTTTGATAGGGCTATTTACACTTAGCATAGTCCTCATAATTCTGTGGACTCACCTGACAACCTAGAACATCTCTCGGCATCTTTGTGTCATGAAATACCCAGGCTATAAGTCATGGTTATTCAGATCATAGATGAATCGCTGCACAGTTGTAGGCATTTTGCTGTTTCTTTCGGTCTGTCTTTCTTGCTTTATTAACAAACAACATGTTCCGCTCTCACTGACAGTCCTTGGCGTGCGTCTGCTGTGTTTCTCCGCACCGACAAATAGTTCCCATCCACAAACAAATGAGTAAGACGAGTCATTTGCACCGTGAATTGCGTCATCATTCACCCTCGAAGTAAATGCCCAGTACGTGGAAAGTAATGAGGAGACAAAAATCAAATAAATAAATTCACTTTAGACGAGATACTTAGTTGGCGGCACAAGAATGCAGTTAGTGTAGGAATCCAACCTGTGGTCAGTTCTCATAGATTCAGACATTGGCTGGGTCGACAGGAAAATGCTTCCACACACTTATTTAGGTCTGGGAACAGTGAGGAAACACTGAATTTGGCCTGGGGGTGGAGTATCCCTTTAAGGTGGAATGTTTTCTTATTTACTGGTGAAGTAGTTAACCCATAAACACCTAAATAGTCATTATCAACCCAAATAATCCACTGATCTAAAATGTTTAATACCTGTTGATCTACTAATCCTACCAATACATGTAAAACATTTAGTTAAAATATACTGTCGTCTTTTCATGGTCAGTCAGATATGACCCATTCGGATGCTCGCAGGCTCTGTGGTGAATGTGAAAATAGATGATTTATACTGAGGAATACAAAAACCAGAGGATAATAGTTGAGGTTATTTAAAGGTCAAAATAGGTTAATGAATTTCTAGCAGATTATGTGGGCTATAAATACTGTATTTTTTTCCACTGAGAAAAAGTGATGGAGCATTCTTTAGATGCACTCTACTCAGGCAGCACTACAGATATGAAGCTTAAAAAAAAACTTTTTCAGATGTTTCCAAAAGATGCTTTGTGAGAAATCAGATCTCAGTGCATCCTGTATGTATTTGTATGTTACTTAAGAGCTGTCCACTTCTGACTGAATCACCCATGATACGTGTCAATGCCAGGCCTGAATATGGCCACAGTATCACATAACATAGGCATGTTACTGAGGTTCATGTCATCCACTCAACCTCTGCACTATCTTATGATGGGTTAAAAACCATGACAAATATTTGTACTTAATAAACATCCTACATTTCCTGGCTTATGTGACAAAGTAAGTTCAGGAAGTTAAAAGTCTGGAAGCCGAGTGCCATAACAAATACCAGATGAGAAGCAGCTATAAGCATCACAAGAATATAGAAACGGAGAAAGAGCGAGAGAGAGGGAGAGAGACAAGAATCAGGGAAAGAAAGGAACAAAGGAGAGAAAAGGAAGCTCACCTGACTGCTGCCGTATGGAGGGAGGACAACACCATTGCTTTGACTAAGAGCTTTCAGAATACTGTCAAACTACAGGAGAGAACAGACAAGGATGGAGAGTGAAAGAGACGTGAAGAAGAGCGAACGATTTAGAAAGTGACAAAGATACAGGAAAACAGGCACAGAGAAGCAGCTGCTACACAGGCACAGAAGAACAGGTGTGAAAAATAAGGAGGAAGTCTGGGTTGCATCATACATTCCTCAAGATGTCAGTAAACAGTGGCTATATTTCATTTTTTTAAAGATCTTTCTGGACATTATATTAGAATAAGAGCATAGTAGCACCTTCCAAATGACACTTTATTGCAGGGGTTCCCAAACTTTTAACCTCACGACTCCCAAAATAATGGTGCCAGAGACTGGTGAACCCCACTATCCCAAAAGTGACTGAAACATAATAAAAACCTACTGTAGGCTCAGGAGTCACACAATGACACTGTGGAATATTTGCAGCATTGCATTGTGGGTACTTGAGATTTGACTCATTGTGTTCTGCTTTATGATTTGGGGGGGTTAATGTGTCTCTTTTACAATTTTTATGTTTATTTTTACTAATGTGATGTCACATTAGTCAAATCTGTAGGCCGACCAACGCCTTTCTTGTTTGTCGCTGTCAAGCTGTTATACATTGATGCCACTTTTACTCTTACAAAATAAAAGCACTTGCTACGCACCTTGAAACAAACAATATCAATATCCTTCCATCAAACTGCAGGTGCAACTATACGCTCCTTAATCTGCCGTAACCAACTCAGGGACCAGGTTCCTGAAAATCACATCTCACCCCTGTATGATTGTGTAGTGGCTTAATTTTCAACTACTCTATTACCTACTATCAACAGCTCTACAACAACTTTCTCACATGTCCTTTTCATATTGCAACCAGCAACAAGTCAATAATCAATTGCTAACTATTAAATACAGATTACTGAACTAAACTATTGGATATAAGTTAACCAGGTAGACAAAAATTGCATAAAATTGAGTATCCTTAATTCCTCCTACATCAGTCATAAAATCCTGTTGACTGTTACCAGCGTCGCAAAGAGTTTGATCTTGTTTGACCTCATACCAAAGATTCTAACCTTCCATTGTTCAACAAAAACAAGGCGTTCTGAGAGGCTGAAAAAAAAAAAACTAAATAGAAACTAACAACTAGAGTAAGGAATCTTTGCCTCAATCAAACTTAAACTTAATGTGCTGAACTTATGTGAGATCTCCAGTACTGACAAACACAAAGTCCAGTCAGGATTAAATACTGACTGAGGCAGTTTGAGGAAACGGGTCAGAATGTCAACCCCTGTGTGTGAAAGTTACAGCAGTCACATGTCTTTGGATGTCTCCTCACAATTTGCATTAAAACAAACCACTATAAGAGGTGGATCTTGATACTTAAATGTAGTAGTTGTCACCAGCAGAGAAAAAGCAAACTCAGTGAGGTAAGAGAAGGATTTGTGGACACTTCTTTAAGTAACTGGCACAAATACTCAAACAAATACCCCTGTAATAAGTTGTAGTGATTCCCATTGGAGCACAAAACAACTGAGCAGAAAGGAAAGGAAAATTGTACATGACTTTGAACATTGTTCTTTTTTTTAAGAACCTGTTACCTTCCCCTTTTGTTCACTTAAATTTAGTCATTTTCTTAAATCAACTTCTTTTCCATGTTGCCCAACCATGAGACCTATGTCATCACTGCTTCTATGTTGTTGCCATTGCATAGTTTTATTACAAGGAGAAATACATGTACAAACTAGAGAGTAATTATGCTGATTAACTTTGGTGTTTATTTCAGATTAGTTACCAGACAGGACGGTGCCACCGATAACCTTAAAAAAGGAAATAATTCTTCCAACAGGTACAAAATGTTGGACGATGGGTGAGTGTGAAGGCTAAGACTGACTTACATTATCTGGAGAGCTTCTGTCTGTTGATGGTGCATCAAGGTTTCCTTTCACCCTCCTTTTCTTCTTGGCCCCTGCTCCACCTCCCCCCTTCTCTCCCCCTACACTAGCAGGAGAGCTCTTCTGCTGAAACTCCTTCAGCTGATCAGGAGAGGAGAAAGGACAGAGTGTAATTAGTGAGAATGTAATAAGCTTCTAATAACTACCACAGAGGGGGGGATTGTTTGTTTTTTGCTATTTATGAGTTTCTACAATTCAACCACAATTATCACCAAAACAAACATATTATGAATGAAGTAGAGGTGCTATGTTCCTATGCAGAAACAATGTAAGCACAGTTGAGGGGATCTGGTTGCAAATGTAGACTGGAATTCACAGGCACTGCCCACAAATTAACAATAGTGGTGCTTTGTTTTAGTGGTAGAATGTAAGAACTTATACTAACACACCACCACACCAACTGTCTTATAAAATATAAAGTAGTGAGGTTGACAAAACAGCAGTACATGGCATATAAAAAAATACCTTGAATTTAAACATCTACAGCACTACTTAGAAATTAGTCATTTCAACATGTGCATTAATGTACAGTAGTGAATTGGAAATATCATTCCAAAAAATATGATAGGCCTAATTATATTGCAAACTGACCTCTTGTTGAACTTCCTTTAGGTTCATTTCTGCCACAGATATTTCTTTATACTTTAACTTAACATAATATTTCAATATAGAAGTTCTAACTGGACTATTTTCTCAATCAACTACAGGATACGTATGCATGTTTTTTTTAACAATTCCTACTGATTTACTATTGAAAGGACATGTCATGTAAATCCATCAAGATGTAATTTAACCCTCAATATGTAGCTCTTGCATTTCCCTTGTCTTTAATGTGTTTGGGCATGAGGCCTGTGACAGCTGTTGTGGTTGACCATAATGTACTTAGGGGTTACACGTCTGGATCTACCATTTTTGGAATACATTGATTTGAATGTAGCGACACATCCAATGATAAAACTGCGTACATTCGCCAACGATGATGGTCTGACGAAAAAGAAATGCTGACGAGTCATTTCCTGAAGCCTAACATTTTACAGCTGATCGGACCATCTTTCTGACTAGCCAAACAACACACCTAGCTAGAGAGCACAGCAGGACAGGGAAGAGGGGTGTCAGCTGTCAAAACAGTACCCCGGCACTCTAAGGTTATCCACCTAACGCTAACTAAGCTAGGATACTCTCTATGTGTTTGTTTTGGAAATAGTTACACACTGACATTTTCTAGCCAACAAAACTGGCAAAGTCGAAGTCAAAAAGCTAGCCGGCTGTCGTGTGCCATCCCGTTGGCTACACTAAACAACTATTCATGAGTTAGCTGCCTGCTAGCTAACACTGGCATGCATTCGGTAGCTCGCCCAGGCTTGCTAATAATGACATTTAACATTAGCTTATAAGACACGTCAAACCTATGAGCAAGGAAAATACATCAAGTTAATCACTGACTAACTAGACAACACAGGATGCTATAAATTCCTCGGTGAACTAAAAATAGTCTACATAATCTGGGAAAAGTTCATGCTTGCAGTAGAGGCCTTGAACGAGCCCCGGTCTATCCTAAGTAATAAAGCCCAAAGAGTAGCGATGGAGGCGGGACATGCAGCAGCGCAGGGGTCGGACGACGTGTAATGCCAACACCCCCGGTCCGTATAAACATAATAAAACAACCAACCGGGACATAAAACATACAGGCACAGGTAATACTGATGCTTATTGTTATGTTTAGTCAAGTCAGCTGGGAAATAACATACCTTTTTCTTAGCTGCAGCCAGTTTTATTTGCCTGCTCTGGTCGGCCATCCTGCTGGTCTGGTCAACCCGACCGAACCACGTCATCAGTTTGGAGTGTACCGGAGATTCTACCGGTAGGGGGTGCAAACCGGTCCTGGAGATTACCAAGAAAACACCCATTACTTTGTTATAAATTGTATGTCTTCAATTAGTGTTTCCTCGTGGTCCAAAGAATATCTTTAATTGGTAATTACTTTATCCTTTATATGCTTCAAAGGTGATAAAAGTACTCACATTCTGTACTTAAGTAGAAGTACAGCTACTTGTGTGAAAAAATACTCTGGTAGAAGTAGAAGTACTGATTCAACTCCTTTACTGAAGTAAAAGTTTAAAAAAGAGTACAACTTCTGAATTGTAATAAAGTAAAAAAAGTAAAAGTGGATTTTTTTTTTGCTAAAGATGAAATACTTATTTAAGCAGGAAAAAAAAAAAAAGTTTCAAAAGTTTCCAAAATAAAGGTGAGTTACTGTGTAGATTATGTGTTTTATTGGGTCATAGTATTCAGTTTTGTGGGTATGGACAGAACATTGAGGAAAAATTCAAAAGTCGTAAAAAAAAGCATACGTTTGAAAAAGTCAGAATCATGAGATTAAAAAGTCAAATTATGAATATATATATATATATATATATATATATATATATATATATATATATATATATATATATATATATATATATATATATATATATAGTCTAAATTATGAGGTAAGAAATGTAAAATGATCAGATAAAAAGTCAAAATTATGATATAGTTAGTCACAATTTCTGATTTATGACTTATTTTTCATACTATCACATTTGTCTAGTTTGAAAAAGTAATGAGTCTATTCTGAGAATGGAAAGAGCATAAAGTACAGATACACACACAAAAATGTAGGGAGTAAAAATAAAAAGTTGCCAGAAAAATAAATATTCAAGTAAAGTACAGATACCTAAAAGTTGTACTTAAGTACAGTAAAGGAAGTACTTCTACTAGTTACTTCCACCTGTGATGTGCTTCATATTTTCCTTTTATCTGTATTATAGAGATGGGCTTTTGTGTACTTCTGTATTTGTAGTTTTTTGTATACTGTCAGTATTTTTCTCTATACACAAGCCATAAGCCCATGTCAGCTCATGACATGCATATTTCATGTACCCTCCACCAGAGGAGGCTAACACGTTGACATTCATGGTTTACACACAGAGAGATAGACAGACAGAGAGACAGACAGAGAGACAGACAGACGGATAGATAGATAGATAGATAGATAGATAGATAGATAGATAGATAGATAGATAGATAGATAGATAGATAGATAGATAGATAGATAGATAGATAGATAGATAGATAGATAGATAGATAGATAGATAGATAGATAGATAAACATATCGATCAATCGATTGATCGATATGCTAATTTATTTGTAAATGTATGTGTTCAGTTTTGTCATAATCTTAAAATGTGTGGATGTGTTGTGAGCCATGTCAAAAACAAATATCTGTCACAATTTGGAACAGACAATATAGCATTCTATCTATCCGTCTAAGGATTATTACTTTCATTAATTCATTCATCCTCTGAACCCCTTTATCCACACTAGAGTAGTGGACAGGTGCTGGATTATTACATTATAAACTAGAAAAGCACTTGCACTTGCACAGTGCAGACTCTACCACGGCAGTTCAGTCCCTCTTCACTCCTGCTGAAGGGCACAGGATTTTTGAACTGGGGGGGACAAAGCTGTCATTTCCCCCCTCATCTGACTTATAGATAAAGTTGGCAACACTGCCTATTTCAGACCTTACCTGGCTGGGAACAAGAAATTCTGATTTCTAATTGGTTAACAAATTACATTTTCTGATTTCATAACTCAGTCCAGCTGTATGAGTGCACAGTCGTCTGCCATTGACTTTTCATAGTAACACAATTAAGTTAATAATTAATAATTTATCAGCATCACACTGGGGCCCTAAACAGATTTTTATGTTCAATATTAACATATAAAATGACTATCACTGAAAAAGGAACAACAAACAAGAAAGAGGAACAACAGACTGACTGGAGAAACAGAAAGACAAAGGAGCTAAAACATGAAAACTACAGGGTAAGGACAATTAAAGATAGAGGATAAAAAGATATGAGGAAGAAAACAGTGGAAAAAGATGAACCAGAGCAGGGGGGTTGAGTCCTGGTCCTGGAGTACCACCATCCTGTATGTTTTAGATGTTTCCCTCTTCCAGTTGCTGAGGGTCATGATCAGGTTCTGTAGAGTTTGGTGAAAGGCTGATCATTTGAATGTGTTGGAAAAGGGATCCATCTAAAACAGGGCTATCAAACTCAGTTTGGTTCAGGGGCCACATTTAGTCTAATATGATATAAAATGGGCCAGACCAGGAAAATGATATACACAATAAAATAAGAACTTTTGAGTGAAAATGGTAAAAATTCATAAAGAAAATATTTACATTTAAAAACTGTACTTGAACATAACATGAACAACAACCTGGAAATTCAGGATGTATCATTTATACATGTGCATTACAATTAACAGCTTACAACGGATCTATGAATAGAATAGAATAGAATAGAATAGAATAGAATAGAATAGAATAGAATAGAATAGAATAGAATAGAATAGAATAGAATAGAATACTTTATTCATCCCACCCTGAGGATGTAGTTACAGAGGCAAAAAAAATAAAGTACAGGTATGAAGGAGCATGTTTGCCTATGTACAATATTTACATTGCATTGCACGATGGTTCTAAGTGTATATTTGGAATTACTCAGCACTATTATACACACAACATTTACGAACAGACAGAATATTGTTAAAATTCCAGATATTTCTCTTAAGACATTTATCTAGTCACATTTTTGTCAAAGGCTACTCTGTCAATGTAAACATTTGTGTGGAATTGTACAGCATTTTTTTTTTTATTAAAAAATAGGGAAATGTGGTTTTCATTATTTATTTTGATAGTATTTTAACCAGTCTGACCCACCTCAGATTGAATTGACTTAAATTATTTAAACTTCCTTGGTTATTAATATCTTTAGTGTAATTTTTTGTATTTCACAAATTCAGCATGGGCCAAACTGGACTCTCTGGTGGGCCAGTTTTGAGCCCCGGGCTGTATGTTTGACACCTGTGATATAAAGGATGTTTAAAAAAAAAAAAAAAAAATCCTACTTATTTCTTATGACACAATAATTAATACTGAATAATTCATACTGCTCACTAAATATGTGGTGCTATTCTATTACATGTAGTGACAAGTTAATTTGCCATAATTTTTAAATGACATGGAGGTCAATACATTTAAAATGACAAGGTACACTACGGCCTTGAGAACCAGTTACCTAATCTTGACCTATTTAGACTTAAATGCTGTGAAACATGACACCATTCATGAAGATTTGGAGAGGGCTGCCACTAAACTTTATTAGGTGCTTTGATGTTTTAATTTAGTGTTTTATAAGTATGCACCATGATCATTACTTCATGTCCTTATTAAAAGGTAAAAACTAGATTTTATTAAGTTGGTGTCTTCTGCTGTAGTGGATGTACACTCACTGATGCAATGTCCATTCAATCCAGTTTATGTGATGCAACATATTTTCGTATTATACTCACATGCACTTAATACAGGCATGCGTCTTAGTCACTACAACAGTGAGTCATTATAACCACTCAAAACCTGACATACTATCTCACTCCATCTCATACCATAGAAGAAAACATCGTATAAACTACATACAAACGATGACATTAATAAGAGTAGCACCATTTTCCAATGTATGCAATGTGGAAACGCTCCCTTCCTATACAATAAGAGTGGCGTGTCGTTGCACCACTTGGGTTCACGATTTCCTTTGACAAACAACCAATCAGCGTCGGTACAGTGGGCAAGGGTCGTGACGTTGACCCCTTTTACAGTGTGCAAATCAGCGGCGGCCAGCATGCCGGTTGCAACCAATCGGTGTGTTCCAACGAGCAGCTAAACAGCCAATCAGAGGCCTCCACGACGGGAAAGAAGTGACGGCTTATATATGGAGAGAGCACAATTCATACAACATCATTTCAGAGAGGCAAAGGAAAGGAAGAAACTAAAGGAGACACAGTGTACAACCAGAGACTTATATCTACTGAGGCACCATCGAGGCCTATAATTCACTAACTATTCTTCAGTAAAGGTATGTGATTTTATATTTATACTTGACTTAAACGTCATACTTTGCATATTCTGAGATATTATTTCTGGAAGATCGGCTAATAATGAAAAGCGATAACCTAATGTTAGCTAACGGTCACTAATAAACCTTGTGCTATAATTTGCAGTATTTATTGAATTACTTATGATGTGAAGACGGGTTATAGATTAAACTACTTCTGTTTTACGAGCTCTTCTCCTTCGCACGTTAACGTGGTCGGTTAGCTTTAGCTACCGGCGGAAGGAAAAATGTAGAGGAAGTATTTGCTCCACCCACCGAAATACACATTTGTTCTTTTTTACGATTAAAATGTGACAGTTTGACAGACTTTTAACTCCCGTTTCTCAGCCGTTATTTAAAGACGTCATGCTAATTAGCCAGTAAAAGCGCAGCACTAAGATGTGGAAAGCAGAGCTCACATGATTGCAAGACCACGTTTTAATAATGCGTGTCTCTTCCACAGGTTCATTTTTTTCCCCTTCGTATATCTGGATATAAAATATAGAGAAATGAAGCTTTTGACAGTTGTACTGCTGGTGGTCGGCACCGTGTTTGCCGATGACGACGATAAGAAGGAGAATGTGGGAACTGTGGTTGGAATCGACTTGGGGACCACCTACTCATGGTAAGACACATGATCGCTGACCTGCTTTATGCAGCGAATTGATGCTGTAAACGTAAGAGCTAAATAGACCTGTTGAATAACTGTTAAATATTGTCTTTAGTGTTGGTGTGTTCAAGAATGGCCGTGTGGAGATCATCGCCAATGACCAGGGAAACCGCATCACTCCATCATATGTGGCCTTCACCAGTGAGGGCGAGCGTCTGATTGGTGATGCTGCCAAGAACCAGCTGACATCTAACCCTGAAAACACAGTATTTGATGCCAAACGACTGATTGGCCGTACGTGGGGCGATTCCTCTGTGCAGCAGGACATCAAGTACCTGCCCTTCAAGGTTAATTTAATTTAAATGTAAATGTTTATAATTGTTGAAATGGTCAAATAATATGGTGTGACATGCTTTTAAACACAACTGTGGTATCCTGTTCCTCTGTAGGTGACCGAGAAGAAGAGCAAGCCCCATATCCAGGTGGATATTGGTGGTGGTACCCTCAAAACCTTTGCTCCAGAGGAGATTTCTGCTATGGTGCTCACTAAGATGAAGGAGACTGCTGAGGCTTACTTGGGAAAGAAGGTATTTAAAGTACTAGTACTTGTATAAATGAGGGAAGTGATATTTTTGTTTTAATTAAATTGATTATTCTGGACACTAATTTTCTTTTTTCTTCAGGTCACAAATGCTGTGGTCACTGTCCCTGCCTACTTCAATGATGCTCAGCGTCAGGCTACAAAGGATGCTGGTACCATTGCTGGTCTGAATGTTATGAGAATCATTAATGAGCCGTAAGTGTACTATCCCAAGTTAATAAATTGTAAAATCTAGTGAACTTACTGTTTGAATTTAAGTATTTGTTGATTTTTCTTACAATGTCCTCTCCTAATCTCATTGTGTAGAACTGCTGCTGCCATTGCTTATGGCCTGGACAAGAAGGATGGCGAGAAGAACATTCTTGTGTTTGATCTTGGTGGTGGCACCTTTGACGTCTCCCTCCTGACCATTGACAATGGTGTCTTTGAGGTGGTAGCTACCAACGGTGACACTCATCTGGGAGGTGAAGACTTTGACCAACGTGTCATGGAGCACTTCATCAAGCTCTACAAGAAGAAGACTGGCAAAGATGTGCGCAAAGACAACCGTGCTGTGCAGAAGCTGCGTCGTGAGGTTGAAAAGGCAAAGAGGGCTCTGTCCGCCCAGCACCAGGCCCGTATTGAGATTGAGTCCTTCTTTGAGGGAGAAGACTTCTCTGAGACCCTGACCCGTGCCAAGTTTGAAGAGCTGAACATGGTAAGATGTAAAAGCATTATTTTATAAAACAAAATTGTTTCACAGTAGAGACATACTGGGTTTTATGTGATGTTTGACAAAACTTTTTAACCCAACTTTTTTTCCTTTTGTCTCCCTATTCAGGACCTGTTCCGTTCTACCATGAAGCCTGTACAGAAGGTGCTGGAAGATGCTGACCTGAAGAAGTCTGATATTGATGAGATTGTCTTGGTTGGAGGCTCCACCCGTATTCCCAAAATCCAGCAGTTGGTGAAAGAGTTCTTCAATGGCAAGGAGCCCTCTAGAGGCATTAACCCTGATGAAGCTGTGGCATATGGAGCTGCTGTTCAGGCTGGAGTGCTCTCTGGAGAGGAGGACACTGGTACGCAATCATCCCAGTAAAATATTGTATTGTATCTACTGAGCTAAGATCACATTCTCTTAATGTTTGCCCTACTAACTAAATGCTTTTCTTACAGGTGATGTTGTTCTTCTGGATGTGTGCCCCCTGACCCTTGGTATTGAGACTGTTGGAGGAGTTATGACCAAGCTGATCCCTAGGAACACTGTGGTACCCACCAAGAAATCTCAGATCTTCTCCACAGCTTCTGATAACCAGCCAACTGTCACTATCAAAGTCTATGAAGGTAAGACTTGGTCTGTTCTGTTGTAGTCTTCTGCATTTTAGTGACTTTTATGACCCAAGAAATGTACATTCATATGGCTTATTTATTGATTCCTGTTCTTCAGGTGAGCGCCCCCTGACAAAAGACAACCACCTGCTGGGCACCTTTGACCTGACTGGCATCCCCCCTGCCCCTCGTGGTGTTCCTCAGATTGAAGTCACCTTTGAGATTGACGTGAATGGTATTCTGCGTGTGACAGCTGAGGACAAAGGCACAGGCAATAAGAATAAGATCACAATCACCAATGATCAGAACCGTCTGACACCTGAGGATATTGAACGTATGGTGAACGATGCTGAGCGCTTTGCCGATGAAGACAAGAGGCTGAAGGAGAGGATTGATGCCCGCAACGAGCTGGAGAGTTATGCTTACTCCCTGAAGAACCAGATTGGTGACAAGGAGAAGCTTGGTGGAAAGCTGTCAGATGATGATAAGGAAACCATTGAGAAGGCAGTAGAGGAGAAGATTGAATGGATGGAGTCTCATCAAGATGCTGAACTGGAAGACTTCCAGGCTAAGAAGAAGGAGCTGGAAGAGGTGGTCCAGCCCATCATAAGCAAGCTTTATGGCAGTGCAGGAGGACCCCCACCTGAGGGAGGTGACAGCGAACAGGATGAGAAGGATGAGTTGTAGGCAGGTTTACGTTCAGCTGTGTCACCCCTTGCCTCTCTGGTAGTGGCATCTAGTTGTACATATTGAACTGATGGGACTCAAAAGTAGTGAGAGGAATGGATTGAGAGGAGTGGCGATAACAAGCGACCATACTGAATCTTCTCAAAAGACTTTAAAAATAAGTTTCAGTGTGACAGGTGTTCTCTTCGCTGAAAGGCGGAGATATTTGTCAGCCCAGATTTGAGGCTTGCTGCTGCTGTTCTCAGGCAGTCCTGTTGGGATTCTGTAGTGGGGAGGGATTTAATGGGGGGAGGGGGGGTTATGGTTGTGGGCCATTGAGGAGGTTGTCTGTGGCTTCAAGGGCTCCACATGTTCACAGGCAGTGCTAAAAGTTATTTATTGAATCTGGATATCGTACTTCTGGAAGGACATTGAAATAAATGTTTGATACAAAATACTACTGGTTGTCTGTGCATTGGATATATTGTACACATTCAGCACTACTTTTTTTTTATTTATTTTTTTTTAAAAACCTGTACATATCATTTGCCACTGGTTCATGGTTATATTTAATTCTGACCAGCTAGTTTTACATTGTCAGTGCAACCTGTCAAAAGGTTTTACCTGTTTTCACTATAGATACAAAAGTTTAAGCATTTCAGAAACGAGGGTTTTCTGACTCACATGGGTGGTCTATTTTCCAATTTTTAATATGCAAATATTCACTGAAAATACATGTATTGCCTGACTTAGACCAAGGAACATTCAGTCCAATGGATATTTATAAATATTTTTGTGCCAGTTAATACAGTATTTTCCTGGTTCCTCTGCTCTTTTGTGCCTGCAAAGTCAAGACTTGTGATCTGATTAAATCATTTGAGTCATTTAATTGACTTTTTTATTTTATTTTTAAGAGTAATTAATGAGATCCCCTTTAGAGTCCCAGATGCGTCCAATCTAACTTAAATCAAAACAATGTCCCTGTGGCCTGTAAAGTTTTTGCATCACAATACATTAATTTCAACAAGTTATTAATTCAATCCATAATTGCTGAAAAACATTGTCAGAGCAACCTGTCTAAAGGTTTTACCTGTTTTCACTATAGATACAAAGTGTAACAAACAAATGCAGTAATGTATTTTTCAGGATGTGAAACACTAAACATGGATATTTCCTGAATTTAACAATAAGATACTCTATTGATCTCACTATGGGGAAATTTCATAGCTGACAGCAGAAAGCATTACCTTTGGTAAAGACAAATACTAGTGTTAATCTTTCATAAAGAAGAAAACTAAAATACTCAAATTTAAATGTGAAACATGAGTAAATTACTAATGGAAGAAATATTGAGACCAAATTTACTAGGGGAGCTTCCATCATTGATGGATAATAAAACCAGTCTTTCCTGTTTGATGTAAAACACTAATAAATGTGTCTAGATATTTGATCACAAATACTGACCCAGTAACAGTTTTTTCAAGACAGTTTCACAAAGTGTTTCATTAACATGATACTCTTATTGGGAAGTCAACCCGTTTAAAATTGATTATGTAACCTACTATTACTTCAGAAACATTGACCTAATCTTGACCTATTGACTCATGTACAAGTACAGGTAAACAGAGTATGTAAAACTGAATTTGGAGAGGGTTACTACGTTCTATAGAAGTCTATGTTGGTGTTAGCTTATCTGCTAATGCTACATAAGTACATCGCCACATACAAACTACGTAAACATAACTTTTTGTAAATGTAGTACGTAGTTTATTGTAGGTGAACGCCTTCAACCGTAGCGGACATACACGGACCGATTACCCATTCATGTTTGTCAGACTTTCCATGAAATAAGAGTGACGTGTTGTTTCACCAATTGCGTTTTTACCCACGGAGAACACGACACGACTGTCGTACTGGTTTCAACCAATCAGGATATCCCAACCAGCAGCTGAGTAACCAATCGGAGGCTTCCAGAACACGAAAGGGGCGTTGCTACTGATAGACGAGGAGAGCACGGTTCATTCACATATCATTTCACTGTGGGAAGAGGAAGTAAAAAGGGGCCAAATGTAGGAAAAGAAGCGTCGACATACATATGGATCAATTCAGCAGGCATGTATTAATAAATGGACACAAGTTGAAACTGTTCGTGCTGTTTCCATGTACTTCCGGATAGGCGTAGTCCAATTCCCGCCTTTTCCGCCACACGTGACCTAAGTTTATGTTAAAGCGTGAAACAGGTACAGACGAGAGGTCAATATGTTTTAGTCTCTTATCATCGGTTTCCTTTGGGAAAAGCAGTGTAATCCAGAATGATAATCGTAGTGTCTAAAGACATCTAACTACATTGTTTTATGCTGTTTCATTCTTTAATTAAATCATTTAATTTCCATTTTTTATTCAGTTGGGTTAGTGTCATTTGTATATTTCAAATTATTTTGATGTCTAATGCTTATTTAAAAAGACTTTTTCTATTTAGAGTACTTGGCTATTAAGGTTAAAGAAAATTATAAATTAAACAGTAATGTAATTTTCATCTTTTCATCTTGCAAGTGATTAATTGTAGCAGGCATGCATTGAGATGTTGTCACAATTATTTTTGAAATTGTTAATATAGATGCAAAATGTTTTGTTACAAAGAGGCAGAAAGTACAATATTGCTCTTCTTTCTGCTCCTTTTGAGTCATGATGTGATCAATTTCCAGAGACACAAAGGCATATTTTCTTTCTTCTGATGATTGAAATAAATAAGCATTTTTTTTCTAGGAACAGAATCCATATCATTAGGCTAAACAATAACATCACAGTTAAAAAAAATAACTGCTTTTTCAAACTATATAAACATGCTAATTATGATATCACAAGTCTCTAAATGTGTGTACATGCTTTTATGATACATTACCATCCTACTTTTATCTCAGTAAAGCCTGTTTTGCAATATTGGTTTCAAGTATTTTACCAAAGTCACTAAAAAGAAATATATTTTTTAAAGACAATTCTGTATTGAACAATGATCAACACAAATTTCCCTGTTGCAGTCAAGATGAGTGAGAAAGTGTAGAACTCTAACTTGAACTCAAGTGGCAAGCTCGATAACTTTTAACCAGATTTCCAACCTCATCCCAGCCCTGAAACACTGCTACTCAAAGTATGAAATGACGTAAGGCAGAATACTGATTCAGGTCAGGTATCAGTGCTGCAATTGACACTGTACACTCCAGGGTCCTGTTGCACAGGTTGGACAATTCGATTGGAATCTTCAGAGCAATCTTAAAGGTACAGTGTGTAGCTCCCATATTATAGGTGACAGTAAACACCTGAATCAGTGTAGAAACAGCACTATTTCTCCGTTTAGTGTTTTCCCACAACCTGCTATAATATGGATATAGATGCCATTCAGATGTACAGTGGCATGCCTCAATGCTACTTCAACGATTTTCTGCTCCTACCACTACCCTACCCACAACTAATCTGTCTTCTAAAGCGTAAAAAATGCTATTAACTGTAACTGGACAATACTACAGGAAGGTGGGTTCACCACTGTGAATTTAACTATACGACAAATACATGTTAGCTTCACATACTTGGATTAAAAAGTTTTTTTTTTTTTTCCACCTCATTTCACATCATGTATATACATAAAATAATCTTAACAGTTAATATAATTCATTCATTAAATTGTTAATCCAAATAAAATTAATTTTTTTCTTAAAGGTCCATTAATTAAAACACCATTTACACCATTAAATTATATGTATGGATATATCATATTTAGTCGTCACATAATTTGAACTATTGAAACAGTGGAGTTTTTGCTCCTTTTGTCTATTTTTCTTAGCCATGGCTCTGATTATTATGAAAAATTCATTAATCCATAAAGACCTGAACATTGTAAACTAAACCATTGACTTATGCAAACTGTTTAATACCCTTTGATATATTCATTCTTTTAATCCTTGTAAATAACTGGTGTAAAATACAGTTATTATTCATCTTTTCATGGTCATCACATTTCGATATGACCCATTTGGACGTTGAGAGATTCTGTAGTTACTGTGGAAACAGTGTCTTCTGTCTTCTACATCATTGATCCACTAAACAAATATAACAATCTTCAGTTTTCTCAGTTTTGGATTTCAACTTTAGTGCCTGGCATCGCTTGTTTTGATGTGTAATACTGTTATCAAATGAAATCCAAAAACATTGAGTGTGGGTAATCAAGTGAGAGCCATGCAACTCTAGCTCCTGCATCGGGCTCACAAATCTCCTTCATGTCATAAATTCAGCCTTAATGCGTCTGCTTTGTGTCCCAAGTGTAAATTGAAACTGCTTCTTTTATGCATTGTTTTTGGCAATGTAAGAAAGCACAGCAGTTCTGCCAAGTCACACAGCAAAAATGAATAATAAAAATGATCTGCTAATGGAAACAACTATCGCTTATATTTGGTCTATGACATTTGTCCATCATTGAAAAATTTAACAGAAAGCTTTACAAACACTTCCGCTCTGTGTTAAAAGATTCAGAGTCAGAATATTTTTTATGATAAGATATACTTTATTAATCCCTATGGGGAAATTCAAAGTAGTCATCGCTCCACACAACAAAAATACAATCATGTTACATTAGTACTTAAATAAATAAATAAATACTGGATGTAAATTGCTCTAAGATAAAGACAATTCAAATAAATTAACATTTATTTTTTTTTTATGTGTGTGACCATCACCGGTCCTCCCTGAAAGCTGAGCAAACATACTTTATTAGAACTCTCTATTATAAGCCAAATAAATTAACATTAAAAAAGTTATTATTAAAATTAGAATGTAAAGAAGCGGAGTTAAATATGATTTAAAAAAAAAAAGAATATTTATTGTCATTGTCATAAAAGAACAACAAAACTTCATTGGTGCATCCACATCTAAAATTCACAGAATAAAAACAATAAAAACAAAGAAGATAAATACCCATAAATAACCTAACACCATAAATAACCCAATGTAACAATGATCCAGTATGGACCAAGTACCACAGAAACCTGACAACAGCATATTTTACTGTAAAATGTAATAATGAAAATGCTCATTGTTTAGTGGGAAGGTGTGGTGAGTAGTGACAGACTGCAACAATGCAACCAGTTCAGTTATTATTAGTTGGCGGGTGTTCTTATTATCATAAATGGGGAGGCAGAGAGGGGGGAGGGGCATAGTTCAGTTGCCTCACAGCCTGTGGGTACAGACTGTCGGACAGTCTGGACGTTCTGGCTCGTATGGACCGGTATCTTCTTCCTGAGGGCACCAGGTGGAAAAGATGGTGAGCAGGATGATGTTGGTCCCACAGGATATTGCTCTTCCCAGACAGCGAGTGGTGTAGATGGTGTTGATCTGGGGGAGAGTCATTCCAATGCCAATGATACTCCCCTCGAGAAAGTGTGTTCTTCTGAATTGATAATGGATAAAGTCTCATTTACTGTAAGGCTCAATAGCAAAGAGTGACACTTGTATATGTTGCACTGGACTATCTGACATGTAACTACACACAATATTTCCACCATTCACACAAGAGTTTGTATCATAGCTGTAAGTACCCTGTCCCACAAATGACACCCTTCTATTTGGTTAATATACTGGTGTTTCTTAGCATCTCTCTGATCATTCAGATTCAGTTTACTTTATTTATTCCCTGAGGGGCAATCCAAGACATCAGTGAGCAGCATAATAATGGAGGAAAAAAAATAAAAACAAGGCACTTTTACACATCTGAGGTAATACATAGTAATCTAATCTAATAAATAAAGTGGAAGTCATTTTTAATACATATTATAAAAGAAGGGTAACTGTTCTATAAGGACATAATGTGGATGTATTGTGTATGACAATGTGCCCTCGGTTAATTGTTATTTTAATGTCTACAGCTCCTGAATTTCTGTATAAATTCTAACTTCAATGCGTCAAAAGTCAAATGTAGGTTTGTTTCTTTTGCCAATGTTTTATTTCTTGAAAATTAAAAAGAAAAAAAAAAACACGTACCTTTTTAAAAATACTGTTATAAAATGGACAGTTTATTTTGATTTGTATGATTGCTATGAAATCGACAGTTTATTTTGAAAAATTTAAACTGGGCCACACTTATCTTAACGTTCCTTTATTTATGCTCTGTAACATTTTCACAGCTGGGTGGAAGATGATACCTAATAAGTATCTTTTGATTTCAGTCTGATTTGTTCTTTAAGTTTTATCACCCAAGTCTGATAGCAGATAATGCTCAGGAGAAAGCAGCAAATCACTGTATATTCTGTAAACTCTGTCCGACAGATCTAGACATTTGTCATTTATCAAACAGCACTTTACTTTTATTTAGAACAACGGGGCCCTCTGCTGTTTGTCACTTGCAACACATGATAATCAGAATCTGAACCAGCGAGAATTACATCAAGGATGTACTGCAGAATAAAAAATAAAAAATAAACGATGCACAGATCACACTATAAACACAATAAAATCATGTCTTTAACTTGACATAAAGTGGACCGCAGCAACATAACTTTGTGGAAGGCACATAAAACCTTTACTGGTTTTATTAAAGGTGTGTTTTCATGTCAAACAATTAGATGTGACAGATAACCTGTGAAATTAAATAAAAATTTAAATCATCCTCAAAAAATAGAGTAAAATATTCCTAAGTCACTGAATCCTGGTCCAGTTGTTTATGTCATGGTTATACTATTAATGTGTAAATAGTGCACTAAAAGAATATTGCTCCATATTCTGAGTTTTAGTGCGGTATCTTCTGTCACAGATGCTCAGTTTTGTGCGTATCAGCAGGAAATGTAGTTAAAATAAAATAAAAAAGTCACAATTGACATAAAAGGTCATCATGATATATATATATATTTTTTAAAAGTTATAAATATGAGATAAAAAAATTTATAATTTTAAGAGAAAAGGTTAAAATTTTGAGATAAAATGTTAACATTCTGAGATTAAAAAGTCTAAATTATTAGATAAAAAATCTCAATAATGATTTAAAAAGTTACAATTCTGAGATAATAGTCATAATTATAATATATATAAAGTCTCAGTTTCTCTCCTCTAATCATTTTCCCTCTGAAGTGACTTATTCTTCATTTGTTTAGTTTGAAAAACTAATGAGTCTATTCTTAGAATGTAAAGAATATAAAGAACAGATATTTATACAAAAATGTAGAGTAAAAGTTGCCAGTAAAATGAATACTCAAGTAAAATACAGATACCTAACAAATGTAATAATAACCAAGTACTTTTATTTAGTTACTTTACACTTCTGGCTTTGTCATTACTATGGCAACCGTGCCTAATATCTGGGGCCGACCATCAACCTCCATTTCATCCACCCAGAAACAGTCATCTGGTCTGCTCATACAGTTCCCATGGATGTCCTGCATCTCTGTGTGGATTCTTAGTACTATTCTTAGCCAGAATAGTGTTCATGACAGCTGTAGTACACAATGCCTGCCAAGACCACAGTCCCTAAAAGGGAGCAGAGCAAATGACCAGCCACACACAGGGCCGTGGTGATGACAAGGTAGAGAGGACTGGTCATGACATGACTGTAAAAAGGATTAATCTGCTCTTTCATGCAAACGCTGAACAAGTTCCTTATCTGAGGGACAGCACTGCTGGATTACCACCTGCATGGATAGAAATATCTGAAATAAAACTAAAAACATGTTATCCATTTCAATTTTGTTAAATAGATACAGTCACCAGAGGAGTAAAGTAACTCAGTAAAAGTACTTCATTACTGTACTTAAGTAGATTTTTTTTTTTAGGTATCTGTACTTTACTTTTATTTTTCTGGCAATTTTTTTTTTTAACTTTTATTCCCTACATTTTTATATAAATATCTGTACTTTATATTCTTTACATTCTCAGAACAGACTCATTACTTTTTAAAACTAAACAGATGTGACAGTATGAAAAATAAGTCACCAGAGGAAAAATCCATGGAGGAGAGAAACTGTGACTTTATATATTATAGTTTAAGGACTATTATCTCATGATTTTGTCTTTTCATTTCCCAATTTTATCTCACAATTTTTACTTTTTTTCTTAAAAATAAGTATTTAAAAAAAAAATCTCTTGATGACTTTTTATCTCAAGTGTGGACCCCCCCCCCCCCCATTTTTCTTAAATTCTCTGTCCATACCCACAAAACTCAGTGCAGTGACCCTATCAAACACATTATCTACACAGTAACTGACTTTTAAATGTTTTATTTTAGATACTTTTGAAACTTTTCCAGATTTTTCCTGGTTAAATAAGTATTATTGTGTTCGTGGCAAAAAAAAAAATGCAGTTTTACTTTTGTACTTTATTACAATTGTGAAATTGTACTTTTTCTTTTTTACTTAAGTAAAGGAGTTGAATCAGTATTTCTACTTTTACCAGAGTATTTTTTCACACCAGTAGCTGTACTTCTACTTAAGTACAGAATATTACTTTTACCACCTCTAACAGTCACTGAAGTCTCAAAAATCACATTGACTGTAAGATTTGCAGTATTTCTGCTTTCAACTTATAAAGTGTGAATACTTACCCAATGATATCAATTATCATTAGAATACAAAGAAAAGTTGTCATGTTATATCAAAGACATAACACATTGCTGTATTATCATATTACTGAGATACATAGACAACGTGGCCCATGCACATCTGTCTGTTAATACTACTTTATAAAACTCGAGGGAGTCATTGTAGCATTGACTCAGCCCAACAGGACAAAGAACAGGATTTAGTCTAGATTAAAACAAGGAGAACAATACAGTCAGATACAGCAGACCTCTGCCAATGCTTGATATGGCATCATATGACATCAACACGTGACGTGATGGAGCCATAGGTGTTGACCCATCTGACGTCTGAAGGCGAGATGATGTGAATGAAAAAAAAAACGTGAGATTCTATCTTGTCTGAATCCTGAGATATTACCACTGAGGTGTTTTAGCTGTTGACCTTTATTGTGACCTTCACCTTTGACCTTCATTGCTGAAAATCTAAGGGGTGCTTCCTTTACCCATTATCTATTATTCCTGAAAGTTTCATCAAAATCCGTTCAAAACTTTTTGCGTAATCCTGCTGAAACGCAGACAAACTGACCCGACTTTAATACCTCCTTGGTGTATGGAGCTAAATCCAGGCCAAATGTTTTGCTAATTTGAAAAAAGAATTGTAATTGAAAAACAAAAATTCAAAACTGAAAGTTCAAGTTTTGATCTTGAACTTTGAAATATACAACAATGTATTCAAACTAAAAATAAGTGTAGGAAAGGTTTTTTCAGGTCAAATATAATTTTGATTCAGTTTTGGAAATTTTTTGAATAAATTATTTATTTTCATTTTTCACTTTCATATATATTTTGATATTTGAGGTCTTAATTTTTTCAGTTGCAGATTTTATGTTTTCAGATTCAGATCTTATTTTTTTACAGTTTCAAATCTTATTTTTTTGGTTTCAGATCTTTTTTTCACTTTCAGATTTTTTTTTTCACTTTCAGATCTTTTTTTTTCAGTCGCAGACTTTTGGCCCTGATATTGCGTGGGGGGCGTGGCATCAACTTAGAGGGGCGTGGCATCACGAGTGACAGCATAACAAAGAAGGCCGAGGACCTCCCTCAATCACGTTGCCTTCAGGGAACGTAGGAACTGCGACAAGTTTGACTCTACACTTTCTATACACCACATTCATGTGATTGGCAGTTAAAAAACTGACGCCAGTGACAACGTTGTGTTTAGCAAACTGTTTTAGAACCTGCTTGGCTCTAATAGCAGTATAAGAGCAATAAACTAGGCCAGATTGTGAAGTTAAACATCTACACTTTAAGTGTTTATAATACCATGAACGCAGCACAGTGTTTGCGATCATGGCGTCCGCTCCACCGGGACCACCTGTTGGCGCCAGCCAGGTAAGAAATGTTAGATATTTTTGAATAGATACTCTGGGAAATCATCATAAATGTTATAATGATGGGTAGTTTGTGTAACATAGGGACATACATGAAGGGAAAAGTGGGGAATTGGCGTTAGCATTAACTATGCTATGTAAACTAACTCCATGAAAAGGTGACGCTAATAACTGTTAATTTAGAGAGAGGTTCTGTATGAGCACATTTATAAGGCTCTGTGCAGCTGCTGCCACTGTCGAGTTATAGTCGACATTCTGGCAAACACAGATGTAAACAAAAACAATACACATTAAAGGCAAAAACCTTAGCCTTTAGCTAGACACTGTAAGGAGTGTACAATTAGGAACACTATTAGCATAAAGCTAGTTAATGCCAACGTCAATTCCCCACTCTTCCCTTCATGTATGTCCCTATGTTACACAAACTACCCATCATTATAACATTTATGATGATTTCCCAGAGTATCTATTCAAAAATATCTAACATTTCTTACCTGGCTGGCGCCAACAGGTGGTCCCGGTGGAGCGGACGCCATGATCGCAAACACTGTGCTGCGTTCATGGTATTATAAACACTTAAAGTGTAGATGTTTAACTTCACAATCTGGCCTAGTTTATTGCTCTTATACTGCTATTAGAGCCAAGCAGGTTCTAAAACAGTTTGCTAAACACAACGTTGTCACTGGCGTCAGTTTTTTAACTGCCAATCACATGAATGTGGTGTATAGAAAGTGTAGAGTCAAACTTGTCGCAGTTCCTACGTTCCTTGAAGGCAACGTGATTGAGGGAGGTCCTCGGCCTTCTTTGTTATGCTGTCACTCGTGATGCCACGCCCCTCTAAGTTGATGCCACGCCCCCCACGCAATATCAGGGCCAAAAGTCTGCGACTGAAAAAAAAGATCTGAAAGTGAAAAAAAAATCTGAAAGTGAAAAAAAGATCTGAAACCAAAAAAATAAGATTTGAAACTGTAAAAAAATAAGATCTGAATCTGAAAACATAAAATCTGCAACTGAAAAAATTAAGACCTCAAATATCAAAATATATATGAAAGTGAAAAATGAAAATAAATAATTTATTCAAAAAAATTCCAAAACTGAATCAAAATTATATTTAACCTGAAAAAACCTTTCCTACACTTATTTTTAGTTTGAATACATTGTTGTATATTTCAAAGTTCAAGATCAAAACTTGAACTTTCAGTTTTGAATTTTTGTTTTTCAATTACAATTCTTTTTTCAAATTAGCAAAACATTTGGCCTGGATTTAGCTCCATATTGGTGGAGGTAATAAATGGAGTTATACATTCCAGCCATCCACTTCTGATACTGATATTAATATTGAACATTTGAAATATTACATAAAAAACAAACACACAACCAACAGAAAATTACAGTTCAAGTCATTTTAGGTTTAGATCTGTAGACTTGAAATAGACATTTTTCATTAATACTCCTAAGACTGAAAAATTAACCAGATCACAGATAAGGTCTTGCACGCACACGCACACACACACACTTAAATGTGAAGTGCATTGAAGTGCTTTGTGAATGAAATGGGTTATGTAAATACACTTTCCTTGCCACAGGCAGCACTAAAATGTATTTATTGAATCAGAGTACTATACTTCTGCGGGGGGTATTAAAATAAATCTTCAACACAAACTATCACTTGGTTGTAAAATATTATATGAAGTACTCATTCATATAGTCATTGTGGGCTCAAAAATGTATATCTGTTTAAGCACATTGTGAATCATATGGTACTGACCTTTTTCATCCAAACTTTCTGAATCAAGTCTTTCCTGATTAACAGAAGTACATTATCTGTATGTATGTATGTATGTATGTATGTATGTATGTATGTATGTATGTATGTATGTATGTATGTATGTATGTATGTATGTATGTATGTATGTATGTATGTATGAATGACCATTTACCAATCATGAATGTGCACAACCTCAGTAAGAATGTAAAATGTATGACATTAATTAGACTTGTGGACCCTCATGTCACAACAGTCACAACACAGTCATTATGAATAACACCTTGAGTGTCCATTCCTCCAAAAACAAAGGCCAGGTGAACTGTTTGTGAGGCTGCTGTGCCGTTGGCTTTTTCCATATCTTCAGTGTCCTCACCAGACAGTTTCCAAGGTAATAAACACATGGAATGGTCAAGGCGGTTGGGTGGCAAATCTCCTTCAAATTTCATTATGATCCATCTTTTTTTGTCTACAAGAAAAAAAAAACCATTTAGGAAACATTATAGTAACTAGTTCACCAGTATGACTGAAGAAAACATTGATATTAAATTAATTATTGAGTGTAGGTGTAAAAGCAAATGTAAGCAGACCTTAAAAAAACAACACTATTTTTAATTATATTTGAATCCTTGGTCATTTCAAGTAAACTGGCAGATAACTGATAATCAATTGAGCATTTGACTCAGGCCTCTTAAATAGGAGTATTTTATAGTTTCTTTCTTCTCTGCTAGTAAACTCATTTGACTTGTGAACCAAACAACCAAAAATCTGGACTATCCACAATTGGACCCAGCTGGAGGCTTTGGTCCAGGAGGAGTGGACCAGAACCACAAGGGAGACAAAAGAGAGACTGTGGACACTTACAGCAGTGTTTACCAACCAGTGTACTATGGCACATTAGAGTGCAGTGAGAAATCATCAGGTGTGCCGTGAAAAGTTGTATAATTTAATTTCACCTTACTGGTACTGTAAGTGAGTGAGTGATTATAGATACACACAACAGCACACACCACTGATCAGAGCTGTTGAGCTAGAATTGTCTTTCTTAAATTCCTGCAGGGGTGTCAGATTTGTGTTTAAACAGCCTCGGGTTTTGCACTGAATGAGTAAATCAAGCCTAGATTTGTGTTATATTTCAATAAATATACTTTTTGTGAGGTTTTTCTTTGGTAGTGTGCCTTGTGATGTTTCTAATGTAAAATATGTGACGTGGCTCAAAAAGGTTGAGAAACACTGACTTACAGGAACCATTATCAAGAACAAAGGCTAGTGTATTGACTAGTAAAAATTGCATTTAGTAAACCTTGGGTATGAATAATTTGGAACATGGCATTTTGTTTGGAAATGTACTAATAAAATATTCCTGAAATTAAGTTTGACTCCAAGTAACATTTGTTCTTATTCCTTCACTTGTGTATCAACTATAAGTCACAAACAAACATGAGGAAGCTCATTCTTTTCATCATAAAAACAAAAAGGCACAAAATATAGAAGGTTGAGTACCTGTGTTGAATCTGTACATAGAGTTGCTCGCACCATCTGAAGTCATCCCACCAAAGATGTAGATGTTCTTGTCCAGTGCCAGAGCTGAATGGGCTGCTACTCCTGGAGGGATGTCTCCTTTAGCCTGCACCTTTTCCCACTTCATGGTCCCTAACAAACAGATGACCATTAATGATGACAATCCTACCTCCCAGTCCCAAAATGTGAATTAATGTTGAAGAGTTCATTTTTATTTCAGGCTTACCAGTGTCTAGAGAATACATATCATTGTGGAATTTGTCTCCAGCCATTCCACCATGAATAAAAATCCTTAAACCCACTGCCACAACTATGTGACCATGTCTAGGGGGTGGATGTTTGCCTTGTGTTTCTGGTTGGGTCCAGGTAGACGACACTGGAAAACAGGGCAATAAATGGTATACATTCAGCTGATGTTACTATTCCACATATCTGTCAATGAATTAAAACAAAATACAGTGTTTGGTATATGGTTAAACATTCTGTAAAGAGAAGGCCAAGCCATAATTTTTGCCAGTCTGCTTTTACTATCACTTCAAAAATGGAAATGATTATGTTTAGTTGTTCACAGAATTTCTCTTCACCTGTAATAAGCCGCAGAACCATGTTTTTAAAAATGGTACTATATGAAAAAAATCCTAAACTACACACCTATAGACTGCACACACAAATATGGAAAAATACATTTTCACCCTCACCCATCCAAAAAATTAAACATGTACACAGATGTGAAGAGACTCATTAGTTGCAGTGATTCTAGCAATAAGTTATTATCAAAAATAATATTAGATATACTTCTATGAAGCACAAAAAACCCAAACAATTTCTGACCATATCTCTGCACCCTGGGTCAACGCTAGTTGTTCCTGGAACATTGCTTTTATGAGTTTATAAGATCTTGGCAAACTGCTTTGTTCAACAACACAAACCTGTGTCAAAGACATGAAGTTTTGGGTCTAAGACTGGTTCCGCTCCTGCCTCCCCTCCAGAAAAAACAAACAGCCTGTCTCCAAGGCAAGCCGAGTTGTTGTGGTATGTTCTTGCACTTGGTGGTTTACCGTTGACGGATACCTTCTTCCAGCAGGGAACATCATCTAGACACATACATACATGTACAAAATGCATCGAAGTTTATTTGACACAAATAACAATATGACATGATGAGATGAGATGATGATGAGATATACTTTATTGTCCCTTACGGGAAATTTGTCTTGGGCAAAAGTGCATATAGTCCAACATCACGTTTTAAAACACATACAGACAATACACAAACCAGCATTGTACAGTCATTGAAAGAAGACAATAATAAGCAACAATAAATAATAATAAGTAAGAGAAAAAAGTGCAAATCCCCGGACGTAAGAGGGGACATAACTAACAGGATTCCAAAGACTACGATCTATGAGCCACGTTCCGGCTGTTTAGTAGTACCACCGAAGTGGGAAGAAAATAATTTGATTACATGATTAATGAGAGACACTACAGCAGGCTATTCTATCAACATTAGCAGTATTAATCTGTGGAATACACTGAAGGGTGGACTATCAATGGTTCTTCAATAAAGTTTAATTCACCTCTTAATTGTACATTCTGGATACAGTTGCGATTACCACTCTGCTCAGCCCCACCAAACAACCACAGACTCTGTGGACAGCTTTCTGGCATGAAGCTGCAGTGTTCATATCGTGAATCCAATCCCTCCCAAGTTGGGATGTCCCACTCATGATTATCTGGTGGGTTAAAAAAAATCACAAATATACAGATTAATCATAACATGAAAGAAAATACTCATGTAAATACAATGCTAATTTGTCATCACAGTGTGTATATTAAAAGGGATTCCAAGTAAGAAAAGGCAAAATGTGGATACAGTGTAATTCTGAAAAGACTGTGTGTTGGCACGCACCTAAATTTATAATATGGGAATGTGAGAAACTTCCACTGGGGTTAGCTCCTCCAACAACGAGGATCCTGCCTTTTCCTCTGTCTTCTGATGGACAAAATGTACATGTGTGGCCAACACTAACACCTGGAGGACTCCCTCTGGGTATCAAGGAATACCTGTTAACGGCAACAAATAAATTAACACCTTCACGATCGCATCAATGTGCAAGTGATCTCAGTGTTCTTACCATACTCCTTCTTTGGGTTTATCAAGAGGGTCAAGAACTGGGAGAAACTCCATGGCTGTCACATACGTCTATCAGCTTCGTCAGTCTTTTCGTAACATATCCTTGACCACGTAAACTTAAACACATGAACACATTTAGGAAGTGTTTAATTCGCGTAGCTACAAATGGTTATTAATTTCACCAGAGATATGTTATAAACGTAACAAGCTGACGACATTTACAAAAATCCTTACGCCAAATGTATCTACATCATCCTTAGCAATCTTTGTTTATCGATGTTGGCAAACAATGCACAGTCATACCTCTTACGTCTATTGAATACAAGCTGCACAGACCAAAATCACACTTAACAGAGCACTAACAAACAGCTAATGCAGGAGGCTAACTCAAATGTGCGTCCTTCCCACTAACGTGGAACGTAACTTCCGGGTGCACCGAAGAGATATGCGCGCGCATAGAAACACGGGATTTTCTCTGTAACTACTGTAAACACACACGCGCGCGCACACACACACCATAGCTGCCAAAACTCCGACCCGTATCCCGCCCCCCTTCCGTTTTTAATTTCTCCCGGTAATCTTCCGTAATTTATTAGTTCTGAACGTCAACAACTAAATCTGAAAAAAGACATATCATTTGACTAATGTTCTCCAGTTGCAAGAGATCACGTCTAGAAGGTATACACGTCATTTGTTAACTATCTGACAACTCACAGACGCGTAGTTGATCTGTGCGCAGGTTGAATCCCCCCTCCCCCCCACACACAGGCCAACGATGGCAGCTCAGTTTTAATGTAAGAAAGCACTAAACATTAATATGTTTGAAGAGTCTCAGTCAAGTTAAATCCAACCAGGGGATATATCTGTCACTGTGTGTGTGAGCGCGCACGTGATTAAACTGAGAATGAATTAATACAGTTAACGTGAATTTAACATTAACAATAATAAAATGAATGTGAATTTAACAAAACATGCCATCCATTGAAAAATATAATGATATTTTTGGATAAATACAGTCTTTGAGTATTCATGCACTGGAAACTAATGACATACCACTTTACCAGCATTTATCATCATGTCTCATGAGAATGAAGTTTGTAATCAATAGCCATTGAGTTTTGAGTCTACACACATCTTTAAAAAAATACATAAAAAAGATAAAATGTGAAGATGTACTAAAATTAAAATAAACTAGTAAAACGTGCATTAAACAATACATACATTAAAAAAAATACAATTTTAAACACATCTTATGTCACATGTGGCAAGTCATAGGCTAGCTGTAAATGCATACTTGTAATTTTTGAAGTCGTTCCTATGATTTTTGACAAATACGCACGGGTATCTACGAAACCCCTTGATGACATTCCGAAGAAAAGGTAATTCGTTCCCATAAAATATTAATTTGACTGATTTTCCCTCCTGCTCCCGCACTGTTATGAGCGCTTCCTGGTTCCCTGACCTGAGCAGTGCAGAGCAATCTGTGCTCAGGCAGGGGATGGAGTATTTAAGAAAACAGAGTAAGGGTCTCTCCTGCTCCCCTTCTCAGCTCAGCCCTGTTCAGAACCTCAGAAGCTCCGCTCTCTTCCTAACCACGGGCTCTTTGAGCATCCACATTCATACTGTGACACCTGCTGACTGGGTCCTTTTGGGTTTTTATTTTCTTTCAAGTGGAGCCTGGTTGTTGCCACTTTTTTTAATATGTTTCCAATGTCGTGTTTGAAGATACTTTTATTATATGTCTTAATTTCAATAATGTTCAATCATGTATTTCATTTATGTATGTATGTATGTAATATAATATTTACTGACTTAAATCCACAGTAAAAGTGTTGTATTGAAGCAGGCAGTACCTCTGTCTCACAAAAGGGGGCGAAAGTGAGAAGCTGAGCCTGAAGCAACCTCCAGTCTTCGTAGCCAAAACAGTACAACTGATGCGCGTTCGCGAGGACAGAGCTGAGAGAGTGGGCGGGGCTACAGAGCCAAAAACACGAGGGGAGGGAGGGAGAAGAGTTGTTTCCTTACGAGTCTCATGCAAAAACTAGCTTGTTTTGGAATTCTGCTTCCCGCAGCTTTAACTCTTGCAAAGGTAAAAATAACAACCACCAAACAATTGCACCGAATTTTCACTTTGAAAATGAAGGATTTGATTCCTAAACCGAGACAAACTAGACTTTCATTCAAAGCAAGAAGTTATAATTACTGGGAGACTGACACCGGAGATACAAAGCTCATTAGCTTCAAACGACGGGATGGAATACAAGTGGTTAATTCCAAATGGACTGGTTTACTGGAAAATATTGGCTGTGTGTCTGTGCTACAAAAAACACTTTTACTGCTTTCCCTGCTTTTTTAATTCTCTACGTACAAGTAAAGGTAAGATAAGCAATATTTTCACTTTAACTTGTGCACGTGTCAGGATTATAACAAGTGTTAGCAGCGGAAATAGCCAAACTGAAATGAAAATAAAAATAAAAACTGAATAAAATATCCAGTCAACGACACACAACTAACTAAATCAAAAGTTAATTGCATATATAATCAGTTATATTTTTCCTAACCCAAACCCTTATAGCACGAGAACGTGCTTCTACATTCTGAGTGGAGAGAGAAGCGCCCCCTCGTGGCTACAGCCATTACCCTCAGGCAAAATTGATTCAAAATGGTTCGCCCGGGACTACCAAACCACAGGTAAGTCTGTTTCTCTTTATTAGTTTTATTATTAGTATATAGTTTTTTTCCCCACATAGAACCTTGAGTTATAATCACTTTATTCTTCACATCATGCTAATTTAGCGAACGTGCTAATGTTGTCTAAGCTAGTTTATATGAAAGTGCTCTGTGGAGTTCAATACATAAATATTTAACACTTACAGGAGGGATTCTTCATCACCTAACATTATTCTACCATCACTTGATAAACCTGCACAGTATACTGATGTTCAAACAATTATTGCTGGAATTTGAATTTACAGATAGACTGCAGTGACTGACTGCAAGAAGAATAAAGTGATATTCAGTATGAACATCAGATGTGTGCAGTATTAACAGTGACTGTTTTACAATATGTC
Source organism: Siphamia tubifer (assembly GCA_020466265.1). Classification (NCBI taxonomy): domain Eukaryota; kingdom Metazoa; phylum Chordata; class Actinopteri; order Kurtiformes; family Apogonidae; genus Siphamia; species Siphamia tubifer. Next base: position 70,765,008 of record CM035794.1, on the reverse strand, counting down.
CAGCAGGTCGTGCTATTGCCCTTTAAAATAAAATTATATTCCCATCCGTGACTGAGCTTGAGTTAATAATGCATGCATTTCCCATTATAGACAAGATAGTTTTGTCGATTTCAGTTGGAGCATTCTTCACATAGACTTGATTTTTTTTTTTTTAGGAGAAGGGGTAGGATTAAATACGTTTAACTTCTTCCCACTCCTTTTCGAATATGCAAACTAAGCCATGCTTTGTCATATAGTTTTGTTTTTCATGTATGTTTATATTTGTTGAGTGCAATTGCTTACATTGTTGTATATTTGAAATAAATTAACTACTACTACTACTACTAACTTATTGCAGCACCAAAGAATGTCTGTAAATAAAACTACGGAATCTTCTTTAAAAACACAACAGTGACTGAGCACTGCAGTTGTTTTTAAAAATGTTGTATATTATTTATTTTTGTTTTACTAAGTTTTTAGTCTTTGTTTTTAATTACATTTGTTGTTTTGCTGTCTGTATTTTAGCTATCTGTGTTTACATAGGCTGACATAATTGATGTATGTTTAGATGTGCTATTGTTGTGGTTTGTCTTGTCAATTATGTTGTATTGTCATGCAACTTTTGGGCCGCCTTCTTGGCTAGGACTCCCTGGCAGAAGAGTTATTGTAACTCAATGGGGCCATTTCCTGGTTAAACCGAGCCTTCGCAGCCGCCACCCCCCAACTCTGGAACTCTCTCCCACTACCCATCAGGAACTTGGACTCACTATCTACATTCAAATCCGTCTTAAAACCCATCTTTTCAAATTGGCTTTCGCTTAGTTTTTATTTTATTTATGCATTTATTTTTTAATGTATCGCTTGTTTTGTAAAGTGTCTTTAAGTGTCCAAAAAAGTTTGAGGTATTATTATTAATAAATAAATGAACTACTGCTACTAACTTATTGCAGCACCAACGAATGTCTGTAAATAAAAACTGCTGAATATTCTTTAAAACATTTATTCATTCAAGAATTTACATAAATACATTTGAGCAATCTGCAGGGTGACAGTCCCATATAGTCTGAAACAGACAAGATGTATGTCAGTTTACATTTTCATTTTAGATGTTTACAAGTCTTCCGCCTTAGCTGATGCATAGTCTCTTGTCATTCATTCATATCTTTGTTTAGACAACCATGCTCTGAGGTCTTTTCTATGACCACATGTTCAGGTGTCATTTGTGATAGTATGGACATCTCTGCAGAAGGCATTGATTATGCATATGTTTTGTTTCCCATTATTGCTCATCTTCAGTCACAACTATACAATCTTCAAATTCATCTCTTCAAAGAACATCTCTTGCTCTAGCTTCCTTATCTTTTACATCTTAATTAAATCTCCCCATACCTTTGTCCTCCTGTTATATTTAATGTTTCCCTTTCATCATATTTCTTTGCTGTGTCAAACTGTATGTCTTGTGAATACATTTAATATTGGTGCTTGAAACTGCTAATGACACAGGGATGTTTGCAATATCCATCTCTAGGCTGCTGTGGTTTTGACATTTGCTTTTATCCAGAGCCCTAAAACTAATAGATCTTTCTGTGTCTCTCGGTGTAAATCATAATTAAACTGTCTATTCATTGTCCATATCAAAGTATTCGATGAATACATTCATAAATGTACTTTGAAAATGTGCTTTCAAAGAGAAAAACATTTATTAACAGGATAAAACAAAACTAAATTAACAGCACTCAAATGAATATTTCAGAAGTTAATATTTCAGCATAAATCAGTGAAAAACTCAGTAGTTTAGAAATGATAATACAAATTTAGAAGTTGGACTTGTGTCTCCCTGCAAACAGTATGAACCCAACATATGACATGTTTTATGTAGTCAGTTTTATTATATTAATAAAAAATACATCAGTTTCTCACTATAAAGATAATTTAAAAAGTGGAAGAGGAAGCAATTCAAGACTAATAATGGGTTAATCATTATGAAAATGAAATCAATCTGGAGTTAAAGATCACTGTTACTTCTGTGATGAACCCTTAAGGGTGAAAAGTGTAGAAATTTTAGAGAAACAGATGCTGCCTTCAAAATTACAACTTTTCTAGGGATGTCCATGGTTATTTTAACCAGACAACATAAAACCACATTGTGTACACATTCCACAAGGACAACTGAGAAACACAGAATGAGGAAGACTCTGTACTGTCACACTTTGGAACTTGATTCCAAAAAAGGAATTAGAATAAATGAACTTAAAATACATCAGTTTTGATTAAGTTAATCTGCATTAGCACTTGATGGCCCTAAACATCTGAGGTGTTTACTTACTTAAAGGAGCAAAATGTCAATGAATGTTGGTTCCTGGCAGGTCACCCATGAGCACAGGAGGAAGTGCGACAGGGAGCAATGCGAAGCAGGAAACACCATTTACCTGTACATTAACTGGATTTTTTTGTAATTTATTGATAGATATGGAGTGAAAAATCTCTAAAGATCACAAAGACGGGCTCTTCAGAAACATTCTTTACTTTGTACCAAGCATTTGTCACGTATTTAAAAGTCTTATTTAAAAGAAGCCCCTATGTTGAGGGGCTTTGTCTTGATCTTTTTTTATCATAGGGTTTGCCTGTTTTTAACTTAGAGGTCTGTGAAGTGTTCTTCTCTGATCATGTGCCTGTACCTTTTGAAGCTGATGTGTTCCATAACTTGTTAAAACCTTGTGCCGTTGCTCACAGATGCAGGGTTATTAACCCTTCCACTGCTGCTCGCTTCTCAGCTGCTTTTAATCAGAACTGTGTCATCCCTGATCCTGTATGTGATGATACCGAGGCTCTTAGTTCTCAGTATCTTGACACTTGTCAAACCGCTGCTGCACCTCTAAAGAGTAGGCAGTATAAAGTTAAGTCAGAACCTTGGCTGAATGGAAAAAAAACCTGTGCTGCCAGACAGGAGTGTTGTAGAGCTGAGATTGGAAGTGTTATTTTAAATGTTGAGGGACTGTTGCCGTCATTGTTAATCCTCTGTAAAAGAGAGTAAAAGGAAATATTTCTCTGATATTATTGTTTTGAACTGTCACAAACCTTGTGTGTTGTTTAAAGTGTTAAATTCTGCTTTGAATGCGGGAGTTGAACCCTTTTCCTATGTGTGAAAACATTTTGCATTTTTTTCTCCCTGTCATTTAGATTACAGTATTTATTTCACCTCCTACTTATGAGCCCTCAGTGTTTGTCTCATTTGAGCCTGTGACCCTGTCTTTTGTATTGTGGGTCACCTGAAGCCATCAGTCTCACTCAATGATCCTATTCCTCCTCAACTGTTTAAGGAGATTTTTGCCGCTGTGGAGCTGTATCTACACAACATCATTAACAGCAGTCTGTCCTCAGGAGTGATTCCTATACTTTTTAAACATGCAGTTGTGCAGCTGCTGATTTCTAAAATCTGGACTGGATCTGGTCCTTATGGCTGATTTTAGGCCCATTTCTAAATTGTTCTTCTTGTCCAAAATCTTAGAAAAGGTTTATTTTCAGCTCATGGGTTTTTTTTTAATTAACAGAATGTGCTTGGTGTTTCCCAATCTGGTTTTAAAACAATCCCTTAAGCGTTTTTAATGACATCTTTTCAGCTACTGACTCTGGTCACTGTAATCCTTGTTATTTAGACCAAACTGCTGCCTTCAATACAGTGGAACACGACATCCTGATATCTCACTTTGAGCAGTGGGTGGGTATCAGGGGCTCAGTGCTAGGAGGTTTCAGATCCTACCTTTCTCATTGGATATTCTGCGTCAGTCTTGGAGACTCTGTGGTCTCCATTGCACCCTTTTCATGTGTGGTACCACAGGGTTTGGAGTTGGGCCCTCTTTTATTTTCATTATATCTTCTTCCCCTGGAGTCCATTCTTTCATTCACCCTCAAGCCACTGCTAAACTGTAACGGGTCAAGGCCTGGATGGCACTATACGGGATATTAGCATTATTCCCACATCCCATTGTTCCGACACTCCCTCCTGGGGCCACGCCTGTCTGAGGGTCACTTTGCCATCGCCCCCTTGGTGAGGGTTACTGTTGCAGCTGGAGCCATCTTCAGGTGGTGCCCCTTCGTCCCCCTAAGTGCGGACAACTTGTCTGCCGGATGGAGTCCGTTTCCACTTCCCCTTCGGCGTCAATGGTCCCAGGTGGTTTGCTTGATGTCAGAACAAGGGGATATTGGAACATTGGAATGTCGGAATATCAAGCAGACCCCCTTTATATCGGGGTTAGTGGATCCTCCATTGCACATCTGCATCTGGTACAAAATGCTGCTGCGTGTCTTTTATCTGCCACAAGGAAATTTGAACACATTTCACCAATGTGTGAATGATTAATTTCACTGCCTTGCTAATCATTTTAGAAGTCACTTTAAAGTTCTTTATTTTCTTTTAAATGCTTACATGGTATGGCCCCAGCTTACCTATCTGAGATTCTCCTCCCCCACACATAGAGTGGAACCCTCAGGTCAGCTGTCTTATGTCACATTTCCACTATATGGCATTGGCTCTACTTGATTTGACTTGAGTCGGCTCAGGGACCATGTACTGTTTCTTGAGAGCGTTTCTATCACAGATGCTATCATAGATATACAAAGCGTAAATGTTGCACATCAAATCCCTTAATGCTGTGACAAATGCGTGAAGCTCGCTGCCATATTGGAGTGGTCAGCCAAGTTATGTATGTAAACAAAAACAAGTGGGTGCTTTTATCAGACTGGATATAGATGATTTCTATATAAAGGGAATTTGTACATTGAATATAAATAAACCTAGCAAGCTTCTACCTTTTCTATGTAAGGTTCTTTGCAGTATGAAACAAATGTATAATATATAATTACTTATGAAAAGTGATTCCTTCTGCCCTTGACTTGACTATGCACTTGTTATTGGAAACCCAAACTGCACAAAAATGTGGCATATTGCGATTTGTATGGACTACCTGGCACCTATACAGTGGACACACCTTGACAAGTGAACCACTCCAATATGGCCTCCATGTTGACATATTCAGCCACCGGAGACGAGACATCTACCCTTTCTATATCTATGGTGGTGAAGGTCGGAACGTAGATCGACCGGTAAATCGAGAGCTTCGCCTTCTGGCTTAGCTCCCTCTTTGCCACAATGGATTAGTATTCGTTTTAGCTTTTTTTTTTTTTACATTTTATTGTTTTTTTTTACCATTATATATTTTTGTAGCTTTTATTTTGTAGTGGAGCACTTTAGAACCCCTGTGGTTGTTTAAATTTGTGCTCTATAAATAACAATGGATTAGATTGGAAAACTGACAGTTGGTTGTGAATTTGTTGAGGGGGCTGACCATGAAAGTCTATATCTCTTCCTACTGCAGACTCTCCTTTACTGCTGTACCAGTATCTGCCTGGTTTCCCCTTCAGGGAAGCATAGTTTAAGTTTCAGAGAAATCCATTGTCTTTCTTTCACAGTAACTGATAAGAACCAAATGATTCAGGGGCTTTTTGTGGAAGGACAGAATGAGAGGAAAAAGGAAAATGGTAATGACTTTTCAAAGTACTGACGAAGACACAAGAGGCATGAGAAAGCCGTGACTATTTTTTCGCCTGCCCAAAATAGGCCGTTCTATAAACATGTGTGTATGTACAGTAATGTGTTGATTTTAAAGAAGTCATGATTTGTGATAGTGAGTTGTTAAAGCATGTATTATCATAGAGTGTTTCCTTAAATACGGCTCTATATGGGGGTGGGGGACTTCTCAGTGGGAGGGAAGCTGGCAATCAGGATTAGTAACACAGTCTGTAGTTATGGGATGACAAGTTCATCCCTGGGTTAGTAGTACACAGTCATTTGGCATGATGTTAAAATTAAGTGTTTCTGTCATCAGTGTTATGTCACATTTCACCCTGAGGTGTGCGTAATTCTGCTGTAAGTAATCTGCATTATGGCCACTGCACCACAAAAATAGCTTAGCTCTGTTTGCTCTGCACATTTCAGAACTGGTTTAGCCTGGTGAGACAGACTATTAATTGCAAACTATAGTCTGGACCCACACGGCCAGAAGGCTAACAGCTTCTAAGGGTTGTGGGTGGGACCAAAACTGTTGTCATTCAAACTTTCTGTGCAGGTATAGGCCAATGCTGTGACCAACAAACGTGCACTATGGAGATAAACAAGTCAGATTAGCCATTTTGCTGCCAGCGGAGTGAACTGGTATATTTAACTTTTGCCATATCACCAAAAATGTCTTCAAGAGGAATGAACAGAGTGCATCTTTCAGTTCATCTTTCAAAGAAAAACCAAAGTTCAAGTCTTCTAAAACCCATTTCAAAGCAGAGTCAAATGACTGCTGCTCTCTAGTCGTAGCAATCTTCCTTTTTGTTAGCTAGCCTGGTGTGGCTAATGCTAGGGCTTCACGAGTTTGTAGACTAGATGTCTTCAACCCTGGTCCTGAGGGCCCAGTGTGCTGCAAATTTTAGATGCAACCCTGCTCGAACACACTTAATACTTATAATGAATTTGAGTCAGGTGTGTTGGAGTGGACTGACATGTAAAACATGCAGGACCCTGGGCCCTTAGGACCAGGGTTGAAGACCTCTGCTCTAGACCAACATGCCAGACAAAAATATTTTTGGCCGCTGGGTGGATTTGTCTAGTTTACTAGGCTACCACACAGGCACTGATGGTTTCATCTGGAAACATGTTTTTGCTGTTTGCTGTGTAGTTGGCTGTTTACATTTATTGTATTTCTCTTTCTACAGGTCGAGTAAAAATAATTAACAATGCTAAAATTACAATTCGCTGCTCAACATATTTTAATTGATCAGGCATATGTTACCAAAAAAAGGAGTTGAGTTCTGTTTTGAACACTCCATCCATTTTGTGATTCTTTGAAACTGAGCAGGCATTGCATTAACCTTGTGCTTTCACATATTTATGTCCTGCTGTCTCTGTGCATTCGTCAGTTCCTCCAAATCTGTTTGACAGCTGCCAACAACAGAAACAAACAGTGGACTGATTGTACCCCATACTGTATCCCCTTGTTCTTATTATGGTTTTAAAACAATAACCCTAAAGAAAACCAGGAAACTGCTGTATTATAAGACGGTTGTTTTTTCTTCTGTGAAGACATTGTTTGACCTCAAAAAAGGGTTTATTGAGGATGTTCACTCATAAACAAGTGATGGATTAAATAATGAAAACATTTACATGACAAAATCAAACTTTTGTATAAAGAGATTTCAAGATTATCTTGTCAAAAATATACTGAGATTCCTTGAATATTTTCATTCTGCTCTGTTTTGTTGAAGCTTAAATATCTAAGTCACTGATTTTTGTGTGAGGAACCTCTTTATTAAATATTTCAATAATCTTCTACATTTGTTAAAGTGGTGATCACGATTGCCTGTCCTTGTCACATTTTAATTTTAATATTGTAATTCAGTAGTCTTACATTATTCTGGTTCCAGTTTTTTCTAAGAAATGGTTAAAGCCTGAATGTGAGGAATGGACCTCTTTATATTTGTATATCTTTTAAAGAAAATTGTTAATTGTAAAAGTCAATCAAACAAACATCATTCTGGGTTCTACTTTTATGTGCAAATCATTGTCATAATAATAATGGTAGTAGTAGTAATAATAGTAGTTATGATGATGATAATAATAATAACAATCCTAGTCATTTTAATATTGCTCATTTTCTATGCTGTTTATTTGGATTTTGGAACACAAGTCTGTACTCTTACTCCTAGTAGAGTGAAAGAGGAAGTAAGTACTTGTCCCATTCACACTTCACTTTTCAACTATAGGCATAGAACTGAAATTAATCCATTAATTGACTCCAATCAATTATAAAATATATTATGTTTGTTCCATAGAAATTGGCGAAATATATATATTTTTTAGCTTTTAAGAGAAAATCTGATGGGGGTGGTAGGGTTGTAGATGTCATTTGACTGGTTTGCTGTTTGTTTGTATATATTTTTGTTCTTTTTTCCATATAAGTATTACTTTTAAATTAGTTTTTCTCTTTGTGGTTTCATGTGGTTCTGGGATAAAGCACAATTTGCATTTTCCCATTATGATTATTTCTTTGGCTGTTCAAATAATTGTTTGGAATGGAATTGAAGAAAATCCTTGACAGATTAGTTGTTTACAAAAATAATCAATACCTGCAGCTCTAATGCACTCTACCTATGTTACATTTCAACGGTACAGTTCTAGGCATTTTATGTGAAGTATAAAGTTTACTTGTTAAAACACACCTTAAACGTCAGTGACTTCTTTTCGCATATCTAAGTGTTCTCTCTCTTTTTGTGTAAGTACCCGCATGCATATGCAAACCCTCACTCCGCACACACAGATGCAAACCAGCATCAAGTTTCGTGTCCTCTCTTCTCCATAGCTGCTGAAATCATCCCGTCTGCAGTGGCTGCTGACGGGCTCTCTCCAAAATGACCTGTGTCAGAGCTTACCTGCGAAAAAGTCCTGCAAAGTCTGTCGAGACACCGTCATTCCTTCTTAGTACCCACGGTAAGAGTTATTTTTTTCTTTTATTTCACTGTTTTGTGGAACAGGGATTGTTTATGTTTGAGTGTCTTATGTAGCATTTGTTCTTTATGTTTGGTGTGCATCCATGAAAGCGTCAACCACAACCTGCCTTGCTGTTGTGTTCATGCCACAACAGTAAAGGAATGTTGCAATGTTAGATAAAAGATTACATCATATAGGGCTGCCAGCAGAGACACTGGAGCCTCCTAACAGGAGGATATTACCCGAAGCAACAAGTGGGCTCAGATGTAGCAACAAGTCGTTTGGTCTGGTAATTATCTAGTGACACCCTGAATCATTTATAGAGGGCGTTAAACAGATCGGAGGAGGGTGCACCTGCACTGCCAACCACTAATGCCTCATCCTTTATTCAGTATTCACCTGCTCACACAGCTGAATATGGATAAGGTATTATAAGGGTGTGGGTGCACCTTTTGGCTTTTAGGTTTTATGTGTCAGATATTTGCATGGGTTTGTTAGAAGGTCATTGTGGGACACAATGGAGAAAGACCCAATTCATGTGAAGAACACTGGGTTAATTTTGTGCAATATTTTTATACACTAATTTTTTACACTTAGTGTTTTTACGACTAAATATAACAGAGCTGCTAAACTGGTTTCCATTGATCCCCTGACAGTAGCAATGAGGGATGTTAACCGATGACCTTTGACCGATGGTTGAGCGCATCAACATTGTCCGGTCATAATTTTCTGTCGTCGGTAAAAAACAAACAAAAAACAACAGCCTGCATCTGTCATTCCACTGCACAAACTATTTTGCTTTGTAGTGTAGGTTATAAAGAGGAAGCTTTGTGATCTTTACAAATGATGAATTTGAGCATGAATGAAACAAAGGGCATCACTAGTCAGGTTTCTTTCTTTTTTGTCATCGTCCATGAGCGTTTTGAGTACCTTTCCCTTCTTTATCATGCCATTGCAACCACGGGTGAATGAATAATGACGGAGAATGTCTACACGTCTGTACACACCCAGTTCCTCTGAGATCATATTTATTTTCTCTGTTTAAAGAGAAATTCATTCTCTTCAAACTGAAATTAATTTCCCCTTTCTGCCAAACTCATCGGGTCACCCTAGTTCAAAGTCCCTTTAAAAATATGGGAACACGTCGTTTTCAGTTAAGACAGTAAATGGAGTTGTTCATATTTAAACACTCGAGCTGCACCAGACTATGTATTATGTTGTTGCATGAATGAGACCTAGCCGTTAAATAACATGTAATTATTTTCAGCCACAAACATTAAGAAAATCAGATTATAAAAACCATACAAATGTACTGCACTAGAGAAAGCCACATTGGTGAAAAGGAGAATGACATGCACTTGATGTCCTTGGTTGTGATTGAGGCTTGAGTTCTTAATTGTATTACACTGTAAGCACTAATGCCATAGATGTTCATGGCAAAAGAAATCTTGTGAAGCATCGATGACAGTGACACTCATCCACTGACAACAAACGACAACATTTAGTCAAATTGTGACTGGAAACAGAAACGGTTTCATCATGTACTGATGAAACTCCATCAAAGATAGACTGAAGAACAGTCTATCGACAAGCGGGTTGTCCATTAACCAAAGGGTTGGTGGTTTGATTCCTGCTCTGTCCTAGTCAGTCCGTTGTGTCCTTGGGCAAGGCACTTGACCCTCGTTGCCTCCAGTGTCACTCACACTGGTGTATGAATGTGTATGAATGTTTGGTGGTGGTCAGAGGAGCCGTAGGTGAGAAATGACACCCACACTTCTGTCAGTCTGCCCCAGGGCAACTGTGACTACATATGTAGTTTACCACCACCAGAGGGAGCATGTGAGAGTGAATGAATGATTGATCAATAATGTAAAGTGCTTTGGCTGCCATTTCGCACCTACAAGCCCCCCTGACCGCCACCGAACATTCATACACATCCATACACCAGTGAGAGTGACACTGGAGGCAAGAAGAGTGAAGTGTTTTGCCCAAAGACACAATGGAGTGACTAGGACAGAGCTGGCCTAGAGTACTACTGCCAACTTATAATTTATGGACAGTTTAGTCCTCATGGACACCAATTAGGTAGCTTAATCTGGGGGCTGAAACAGAATTTAATGCAAGTAATAGGAGTCGTCAATTGTATGAAACATCAACATCCATAAGAAGCAAACCAGAGATATTTATTTGGCTTAACCTGACCAAAGCCTACTAAAATACAGAGGCATATTTTTTACTGTTACAGAATAGCTAAGAGATATTAAAGGCTTTTCACATCACCTTTCTAAGTGCCTTAAATGTATTCACCATTATTCAGCTACTAAGAGCACCACAGGGACCCTTTTTAAAAACACTTCATCTGCAGTCATATCAGCACACCATGTAAACACATTCTGTGTTTTACCTATAAATGAAAAGTGTACACACATGTGTGAACAACCTGGATATTTACTGCGCTGCGAGTATTCAATAAATGCAGACACTAGCATTATATACAGCCCATAATATCTTCTCAAAGGTAATAATGGAGTAGTTGAGATGTCTTATTATTTCCTGCCTCCTTTTCTGTCTTGTAGTATATCCTGCTCTGCAACTCTAAAATGGAGAACCCTTTCCTAATTGGGGGGGGGGGGGCTCATGCTACTTTTTTTTAAATTGCTACTATAAAATATCTCAATCTAAACGTGTTTTATTATTTTTATTATAATCTGCTTCTCTCACACCTTTTTTGCAAAGTTTGTAGATTTACATTTGGTTTCACAGAGTCTGCTTATTTTCTGTCGGCCTTCCTTCACTTGGACTTTGCAGAAATGTTGTCATTTTCTGGATTCTGTCATGCACATCAGCCCTGAGGCTGAGATTAACCTTAACAACCTGAGGGTATTGTCAGCACATATCTAACAGAGCAAAAACAATGTAGAAATCTGCTCACAGCTGTTATTGGAGCAGCAGGTGGCACTCAGATTTAGTGTGACTCTTAGCATCTGCTTTGGAACTAATTCTAGATCTTAATTGATACTGGGGGTAGAATTAACCTGTACATCTCATTTTAATAACTAGGGAAACACGAGAAGAACTGAACGGTACTGAGCGAACAGAAAGGGTTAGGGTTAGGGAACCTTCTTGCTGTGAGGTGGAAGAGGTAATCACTATGCCACCACGTCACCAAAGCCTGTAATACTCTTTTAATCTTGGCTGTTCTGGATGAAAGATGAGAAATTGACCGGCCTAAATGGCTGGCCTTATGGGAAGTTCATAGGTTTCCACTGATCCAGTCTTATGATTTAATACTGCCTAGGACAGAAATGTGTTTAATGTAAATTGACGTCTTGAGAGGCCGAAGGCAAATTTCCACCATGGTGGATAATAAAGTTTTCTTATCTTATCTGGAAATGTTAGATGTTTATTTCACTGCTATTACCTAAATCTACTGAACAACCAGTTGAAAGTTGGCCTGAAAAGCCACAGTCCTCAACGTGATAATTTTTTTAGAAGGAAATTATCGAGTGCTACAGTCAATCCATTCAAGCACAATAAAGAGCAGCAGGAAGAAATGATCAGTAGAACAGAGAAGAAAATAATCCATATCTATTTTATTGCATAAAATCATATAACCCCTTACCCCCCTATATTCCATCGCATAATAAATAAATTTAAAAAAATAATTAAAATAAATGAATTAATAAATATAAAATAAAATGAATAAAGACAAACACATAAATAATTAAAATATAATTAAGTAGATAAATTAATAAAAAAAATTCAAATAAATAAAAAAAATAGATGAATACAAATCAATTAAATTAAACAAAAAAATGTTAATAAAAAAATTACATTAAAATAATTGCAGGACCTGTGACTATTATGCATATGTACATTGTGACGTCAATGCTCAAACAATAAATTGTGCAGCTTTAATCAGAATTCATTTGAAAAAACATGCTTCCATTTCCCTTTAATGTGGATTTAGTGGGTAAAAAATGTTGGGAGTAGAAAAAAAAAATCACTGGGAAATTCAGAGAAAAATGTCCTGAGTCATAAATAACAGGAAAACAAATGTGAGTGCTTTATCCACAGTTGTTTATATGAGAAGTCAGATTTCTGATTTAATGTTTGCTTGTATAAAAAGGACCTGGGTATAGCGTTTCACACTTGTGTTAAATCAGAAGCACAATGACTAGCCAAAAAAAAAAAAGTGTGAAGTTCCTCATAGGGAAACACTGAGAAACCATTTGTAGGGCATCTGTGAAGGTGATTTAATGTGGAATGATGTTAATGGAGACATTAATAGCATAGTGAAAAAAAAGGTATGACATACTCCAAAGGTCATCAACTGTAATTAAATCAGGGACTGTGCTATTTTTTGGTATTAGAATAGAAGGCCACTTGAAAAATGTATAAAAGCCTTTTGTAGTTTTTGTGGCAGCTGAATTTAGTTGTTTAATTGAAATGTCTGCAACTAAAGAAGATCCATTTAATTCCTAGTAATATACTAATTTTCTGAAGCATTATTAATGACTTTTTAGTTCCTGCAAATGGATGTTTTCAAGATCATGAGTCAGACTCAGAGGACATGACACACTGTATGAGCGTACAAAGTGCATCCTCTTTTGGGCGACAGTAGTTTGATTAACCTCACTGCCTGCTTTCAATGTTGAAACATGGAGGAAAATGTAAATCTAAACTGGTCAGTTTTTCCCTGTTTTATCGGGATGTCAGTTCTATTGAATATATACGAGAGCTGAATGATATTAGAAAAAAATGACATTGCAATCCCTGCGATATGAAAAATACTCAGGAGTAAATAACAGCTGATTAGTGGTCGACCTGGAACATAAGTTTCAATATCATCCTTCTTGTAGCTGAAATAATTAAATAAAGTTAATCATTAAAAATAAATAAATACACCAAAAATAAGAATATTTATAAAGAAAGGATCATCAGGGTCTCGCTGCCTCCACTAAGGGGCCTTTTTAAATAAATTATTTATTTTAATTATTCCTCACTGACATATATATATATATATATTTTTACTTATTTTTATCTCACATTTTTAAATATGTGTTTTTAAATATTTACCCATGCATCATTTTTTCAGCCTGCAGTGTATCTCTGATGTAAGTTGGCTGAATGACAAAGTGATTCTGAAATTAATGATACATTTTTTGAAATAAAAATAAATGACTAAAAATAAATAAATAAAAAATTTAAACATAAAATTATTAATATATATATATATATATATATATATATATATATATATATATATATAGATATATATAGATATATATAGATATACACGCACACACAGACAAAAAAATTAACTAAAAATAATTGCAGGATCTGCGATGTGCACACATACATTGTGATGTTGATGCTCAAACAATTTATTGTACAGCTCTTATACATATAGTCTAACTAAACAGCACTAATGAATATATATAATTTTGTTATAAGATAAGGTATATCTATACATACATGCATTTTATTTTTCTTGGTTTAATCAGGAAAAATCCCATTGATATTAAGAATCACTTTTACAAGGGAGTTCTGGCCAATATAGGCAGCAGCAAATACAACACAGTCACAATTACATAGTTGAAACACATTTAATGGACACATTTGACAAAAAAATATCAATTAAAATAAAATATAGATTAAGAAAAAGAAGTTATAGAGTCGGCTTCAAGAACTCGGTTTGGATCATAAAAGCATAATATTTCAGCTGGTTACTGGCAGTAGTATGTTTGTATTTGACTGTTTTCAATGAGTGGCTTTTCATTTGGTGAATGCATTGACCTACAGTACTGTGTCATCTGCCATACCCTATTACTTCACTCCTACTCTCACAGGCTGTTTGTTTCAGTCGCTCCTGCACGGACAGTCCATCTGCTATCTAAGACAGCACTTTCCTCATGTCTTCTTATGCCTTTTACAGCTGTTAACAATTGTAGTATCCTCTATTTTCTAACACTTTCCCCTATGCAGGCATGTCTTAAATATTGGAGGAGTGGATTTCTTTTGCAAGAAATAACCTAATATTTTCCTTTATTTTCCACTATGTAATAGTTAATTGTATTAAGACATGGAGAAATACTATATGTATTTTTTGTATGTATCACATTTTTATTACTACTTGCAACATCACTATTAGCTGCCAATAATGCCACTAATGTCACTATCACTAATTTTGGATGTCACTACTCCTTCTGTTTATAAGAACCATGTGTAATGCCACCTACAACTCTGCCTACTGGGAATATGACAAACACAAGATTACACACTCCACACCAGTTCATGGAGAAGCACATAATTCACTTTTTCTGTTTTTACAACTTTTCAAATGTTTGTTTCAGATTCACTGAACACTTTATGGAGACACAGCCAATGAAATAAAATGAAAACTTGTAATTACTTGTAAAGTACAACAGTAAAAAAGAGTCGGAGACAGCAGACCTCCGCCAAGGCTTGATATGTTGTCATATGGCGTCACCATAGGTGTTGACCCATCTGATGTCTCACGGTGAGACGTTGTGAATGAAAAGAACCAGCGAGATTCTATATTGTCCTGAGATTCAGGCACTTATGTGTTTTAGCTGTTGACCTTTAGTGCGACCTTGACGTTTGACCTTCATTGCTCAAAATCTAATGGGTTCTTCCATTATCTATCATTCCTGAAAGTTTCATCAAAATCCGTTGAAAACTTTTTGCGTAATCTTGCTGACAGACAAACGGACCCAAATTTAATACCTCCTTGGCGGAGGTAAAAATTAGATTTCACAACATTCAGATTACAGATTACAGATTATTTATTTGTCATTGTCACAGGTACAACGAAATTATGTTTGGAGCATCCCTGTAAACACCCACTATAATAAATAATAAATACACTCAAATAGCCCAGTGTAAACATTGACCCAGTAGAAACATAGTGCAACACAACAACTACAGCAGCATAAGGTTCTGTCAATAATCAAAAGTGAAGTAAAGTGCAGAGCGGGACATTCAGATACATTCACACTTCAAATCTGTTTAGAGACCCCGCTCCATGGTGTCATTATGTCAAGGTTATTACCAGATGTATATTGTTGTCAACACTGATATTTAGATCTGTGTAGTGAGACATAGAATACAGTCATACTCCAGTACAGTATATACTGAGAGTCTCCAATTTGAAGTATATCAGATTAACACTTTGTCACAGTGTAGGTCACGGAAAAATTCCACAGCTTTATTTGATATTGTTTCAGCTGACAGTTTGTAAAACACCTACACTACCTTGTCAGTCTACAATGTAAAATCCACTTAGTTGTCATTACTCCGAAAAAGCATGCAAACTGATTGCACTTATAAAAACAAGTAAAGAGAACTAAATATTTTAAGTTGTATTAACTACTGCTTCCTTTATAGAATTATTATTTTATTCTACTCAATCTTTGCATGTGAAACTTCCTCTGTGTTTAGTGCCACTTACTTGAGTTAGACCGACTTAACCTTTATCTAAGTTACATTTACTCGGACAGCCATTGGACTTGTTAAAAACATACAAAATGATTACACTTTAAAAAAAGAAGTAAGTGTTATTTCCATCTAAGTAAATGAAAAACCAGTTCTATTCTCCTAAAATACAACTTCAAATATTTAGCTCGCTTTACTTGTTTTGAGAAGTGTAATCAGATTGCATGCTTTTTTGAGTAACAACTAGTTGAATTTTATAGTGTCCTACCTTTATGTTTATTGTACCTCACATCTTTCATATTTTTTCCTACTAGTTTTTATATTTTCTATCCTATGACCCATCGACATTGTCCAGTGTTTCTGTAATTGTGATATCATGTCATAAGAAGTGCTCTAGTTCTGATTTGGTTTATCAAAAACATTTGTGCCATGTCTTTTCAGACATATCATATTTAAACAGTGTTTTAACTTGGTTCTTTTAGCTTTTGCCAACAGCATAAAACTTTGCCAAGTTCAGTGTGGGAACGACAAACATCCCTTGTACCCAAGCTCTGAAGTCTTACTAGCGCAATCACACACAGAGGCTCTCACATTATAATACACTCTGCTCCTATGAGCAGGATTAATTTAGAATAGCACAAAGCCAATGTTAGCAGTGGCCGTGTCAACATGGGTAACAAGTCTCCTAGCACTGTTAACAGGAGGGAAGGAGAGAGTGAGACGCTGACAATCACAAAGTGAAAGAAGGAGCAGAGGTAAAGTGACAGATTAAGTGAAGAAAAATACGCTCACAAACATACACCTTAAACTCTTTGCTGAGACTTTGGACTTGAAAATTTCAGTCAGCTGTAGGTGAACCTTTTTAATCAAATCCCCCCAAAAAAATTAATTTCCTTGGTGCAAAAGTTCATCAGAATATGACACAGGATTTAGAGTTACCAAAAAGTTGCAACAGGAATGTGGACTGTGGGTGACGGACTGTACATATACTGTAGGGATATATACTCAAGTATTCGTGACACTCTTGAATATAGAATACTCATTTTGAATGCCGCTTTATTTGTATTGCATTTTACTTCGAAAGAATGCTGTATTGACTTACATTTGTACGGTGGCCAACAGGGGCAAATTCACCACATCGACATAACACTGCAAACACAAAGATGCACAACCAAAAAAATACTCGCACCTGGCAAAGTTGGTGAGTATGTACCTTTCTGTGCCCGCAACATCTGTACCAGTAGAGTGCATGTTTTTGGCAGCCGGATTAATTGTCAGTAGGCTGCGCACATGCCTCCACCTCGAACATGTGGACATGTTATTTTTTAAACAAAAACCTAGCATAGGTTCATGTGACTATTGTTGTTAAATCCATTTGACATGGAGAAGCTAAGTCACGGCCTTCTACTTATCATTTATTATGAGGTACAACATGTGTGTGATTCAGGGCACATGACAAACCAGATACGATTTTAGCATTTTATTTCCCATTGAATACCATTCATTAATTTTCCCATCCAACTTTCCCATCTCAGACCCCATGAGGCTCCCAGAAGGGCAAAGACTTAAGCTCTCCCTTGTAGTTGAAATTAGCTGTTTCACCCGGTTTCGCCTAGACCGTTAAATGAAATATAGCTTTGGTTGCAGTTATTGCAATTTCAAAATTAAAAGCCTTGTTTATTCAGTAAATGTTTGGTTACCTTTTTTACCCTTTCTGTCGTGTGTGTTTGGGGGCGCACATCAGTGGGGGGGGGGGGTTAGGGTCGTGGAAACACTTTAGATTTTCAAATAATATTCTAATCATTTCTAGTGAATTTTGAATAGTTTTGGACCAAAAGTCACATCCCTAATATATAGTATTTGAGAACAGTGCAGTTCTGAAGCCACAGAATCATTTAACTGTTCAGTCTCTGTAGACTTATTGGCTCGGTACATTGATTTGTTTGTGGACTTTGTGGGGCCACCTTAGGATACCCTGTTAAGATATGAAAGGTAACCTCTAACCCAATGCAAACTCTACACCTGTCACTGCCCACTGAGCAGATTCACATCAGAGAAGAAGGCTCCATGGAGCTCCTGTACTATCACTGTGAGAGGAAATGTGCATTAGTTGTTTGGAAAACATCCTTGTTTTACACAGTTGATATAATGCTCACAGACTGAGAAAGGGAAAAAAAAGATGTGAGAAGAAATGGCTAATGACGATGATGGCAACATTGACCATGTTTGACACAATACTTTCATAACATACTGTCGACCAGTGAGCTAACAAACCAAACACTATAACAAGGGACTTTTTACAACCACAGTAGTTGTTGGTCAACCAGTATTTGGTGTGTTACATTCTACAACTTCTCTGCTAGATGAATGTGCAATACGTAGTGATGTTAATGCTGGATGGCACTTGCTGTAGAACAGAAAAAAAGAGTCTGATTGGAGCTGTGGAAATATAACAATGCAACATGGATTCTGTTGGTGATTCACTGTTGTTCCAAACAACTGGTTGTAAGGCAACATTAACAACATTATTTTTTATTTTAATAATCAATGTATAACTGAGAGTATCGTATTCCATTTTGGTCATTAGAGCCTCAAAATCCCACTTAAATCTAAGCCTTTAAATGTGAGACATCTTTAGTCTAACTTTATTTTTCTTCTTTTCACCAGGTCAGCTCAAACTGTCTATATTCCAGGAGCATGACGTGCTTGTTGTCAGTGGTGAGTTCTGTTTGTCTGTTTGTATTGAGACCAATCAATCTGCACTTTGCTGCTCTTACTACAGTATACACAGGCCTACTAAATGTGCAGTTGTGGACTATTTGAAACTACAGCTATTCCTATATGCTTTGAAACATTGGTATTCATATGAAACAGTAACTTTTGTATGTGACAGATAATTTGTTTCATGAACAGACCATCATAAAATACACAGGTAAGTGTGAAGAGATGGTCCATTGATCCACCAAACATGGTTTATTTTGCTTTCCCAGCAAATAAAAGAAAGATGCTTCCTTTCCCCTATGTATCTTTCATAACCCTGTCATATCACTGTGCATGTGGCCATTTTAGAGGTAAGATCGGGCCTAAAAAATCCAGCCCGACTCGACCCAGGCCCGCAGGCAGTAAAGCCCGACCCAGCCTGAGCCCGACCAATTAACTAGATTTGCAGGCCTGAGCCCAAAGCAAACCCGAAATTTCAATTTATCCCATAGTATTTTTGTCAGAAAAAAGCGCAAGATTTTTTAAGATTAAAATAATCTATGTATTTTTATTATCATGATAAATGCATTTACACAACGAAATAACGCTGGAACACAGAATAAGATGCCAAACAATGAGAGTGAAAGAGAGATCTTGATGCGCACTTGCTTAATTACGCGGAGAAAAAAAAAAAAAAAAAAAAAGTCAGGGAGAGAGAAGCCCGACCCAACCCGAACATAATGATTGACATTTTAGGCCCAACTAGACCCGAATTTCAGGCTAAATATCTTACCTCTAGGCCATTTACTCATCAGATGCCAAATTCCATTTTATTCCTCAGTGTTTGTTGTCGTCTAAAAGAATAGAAACAAATACAAGTGCAATGCATAAATGTACACGAGGAGCTGCAGAAACCAAAATTAGATCAGAAAAAGATTTTGACAAACAGACATCCTCAGAATGTTTAACAGAATGATGAAAGACAGTGTTGTACTGGCAACATTTTACATCATGATTATGAAATGTTTGCAGCACGTGGAAACAATTCGCTATTTCTTCTTGAGATATTCTGGAAATGTATTTGGATGAAAAACCCTCTGAAGTTCTATATAAATTAATTAAATATGTTTCACAGTTCTAGAAGCCAGAGGTATGCTGGGAAAATGTCAGGAGTTGTATAACACTTATGTTAAGGTAAAGTATGCAGAATGAAACAAAAAAAGTCCCCGGTAGCAGGTCAAATTGAAGCTTAGCCTTTGATTTTCTGTTGTTTTACTGCATTTCTTAGGTCGGTATGTTTCCAGAGACTGACCCCCAAGACCGACACAAGACTCAGATGGTTCCTCACTGCAGAAACCCAGTCTTTTTACAGACCTTTTACTTGTAAGATTTCTGTGACTTTCTTACATAAAACTATTGACGTTTGTTTGCTGCCGACATTTTGAGATTAGTTTCTCCCAAAATGTCACTCCAGGTTAAGATCTAGACAGTAAAGTTTGCATAATATTTTGCCCACTCTAACAAATTGAATGAAGGATCTTTAATGAACATGTAAAACTAACTTAGTTTATCTTCTTTATTTTCAGTGCTGTCAGTGACAACGACATTCATAAGAGACTACTCTTCACAATGTGGAACTGTGACTCCACAACACGGTACTGACCATGATCTGAACACACTTAAGACCTCAAAGCACACCTTAAAATAGGAATCGTTTCCAGAAATTAGTATCTTCACTGTAGAAACTAGGTTGCTACATACAATCTTAAAATCATACAATGCAGAAGACAGGTTTGTGGGGAAGAGCACATCACCTGAGTGAACAAAGCCAAGGAGGTTGTTAGAAATGTGAAGAAGCAGAACAGTTGGTTGAGCAGGCAGAAGACAAGTCAATGGAAGAAACTGTGAGAACATAAGCCAAAGATACAAGTAACAGAACAGGGGAGGGAGTGATTTACAACACCTATTTAAAAAAAAAAAAAAAAGGACATATAATCCAAGGAAAATGCAATGATGTTGCAGATGTCATAAAATCATATTTTGTTTACAATATAACTTATTTGGGGGCAACATGGTGGTGCAATGGATCACTCTTGTACCTCACAACAAGAAGGTCTTGTTGTTCAGAAAAAGAGAGGAAAAAAAAGAAAGGAAGATCACAGAGGTGAAAGGGAATATATAAAATAGTTTTTAAAAGCGGATAAAGAAAAGACAGCAGCAGCAGCAGGACTGCACGTGGTTGTGGTGGAGTCAGGTGATGGTGGTAAGTCAGCCACTAACACTGTAAGAGTTTCTGCCATGTTTCCTCCCTTACTCTTCCACTAGAGGTCAACTCTTGTGTGTCAGCAGCCCTGCCCAGCTGCAGTGGGACGATGATGTGTATAGAAAGAGAATGAGCAGAGGAGTGGGAGTGAACAGACTTGGGTCCAGCTGTATGTTTTAGTTTAAATTTATCAGAGCACTGCAAAAGTTTCAAACTCACTGAGTGTATTGTAACAAGGCCTAATACGATTCCATCACTCAACCAATGAGGACTCAGTGTGACATTTGTGGCGGTTGCAAACAATTTTTTTTTACTCTATTTAACAATCCTTACGTGGCTTATCACTATTTGTGTAATTTTATCTTCTGTATTTTGTGTTTCTTTCAGTGAAAATTGAACATTTAATTTACTGATCATGCAGATGTTTATAAAAGCTGAGTAAATCTGAGACCTATTATATCAATAACAGAGAAAAGTGAAGAAAAAGTGACATTTTTAGCTAAATCTTCTAATAACTGAACACAAATCCAGTGTCTCTATATGCATATGGAATATACAAGTCTGTTGACGGCCCTGCCCCTGGGTGTTAGGAAACTGGAAAAGTAAATGGTACTAAAACACTTGGAGGAATATATTACCACTAGTTTGGTGGCAGCCAATCATTAACACAACTGACAATACAAAGAACATCTTTAAGTGGCAGAATCTCTTATAAGTTAAGAAGTGCAGAGATTCAGCAGTCTGCAAAAACAACAACAAAAATACTGCATCCACAAGCTGTGTGCAAATTTCACTCCTTTGTTCCTCAATGTAAAATTGCAAATACTTTGAATATTACCTCATCTACATTACAAAATACATCTAAGACATTCAGAGAATCTGTAGAAGTCTCTGTGTGTAAGGGACAAGGCTGAACATAAATTCTCGATGCCTGTGATCTTGGGGCCATCAGACATTCACTCTATTATACCAAGCATAATTCTGTATTAAATTATTCCCTGCAGGGGCTCAGGATTCCTCCCGGAAATCACTGTGA
This sequence comes from Siphamia tubifer, assembly GCA_020466265.1. Lineage (NCBI taxonomy): Eukaryota > Metazoa > Chordata > Actinopteri > Kurtiformes > Apogonidae > Siphamia > Siphamia tubifer. The sequence goes on along the minus strand of CM035794.1, from coordinate 70,743,042 downwards.
ACACATTTTGTCATGCAATCCACGTATGCAGGCATCATGCAAAGAAAAGGCCATATAATCATGATCCAGACCCAGACTGGCTTCTTCATTGGGTCAAAGCTCAGTTCGCCAAAGTACAAGAATATGGACTATTGACTGAAGTGAACATTTTTAAGACAAATTTTAATTAAAAATATTTTTGGAAACTATAGAGTCTGACTCATCTGGACTAAAGAAACATATGATCTGTTATATTATTAGTGGTCAATTCAAAAGCCCATACTTCTGATGGTACGGTATTAAAAATACATTATCACCTATGTGACTGCTTTCAGTCATATAGTACATCCAGTTTTTCCCGTGGATAGAGCCGCACTGTGCTACAAAATCACAGATTTTCCAGAACTTCTAGGAGTGAAGTTGTCGCTGAGCAGTGATAGTTTGAATTCCATCTGTTTTCTGTGTTCAATGGATAATGTCTGTGATGTGATGATGTATTTTTGATCACTTTCTTCCATCTGAGAAATTCATATTCGTACTGAAGTCAGTGTATTTTCATTTCGTAAATGTAATTTTTGATGGCATAACTTTTCGATTCGTGTTCTGACAAATATCAAACACACACATTATAAGTACAAATGGACTAATTTTAGTGTTTGCAAATATTTCTTTTATGCTCAACTACAACCAAAGATGTATGCATATCCCAAATATGCACCGGTTTCTTTCCTGTCCTTTCAGTCCATTTTCTACCTTTATTCCCTGGTGGTCATGTGTAGTGCTGTTACATCACAAAACACTGCAACAGTTTACAGTGGGGATATAATAATAGAAAATAAAATAAGTGGTAAGCCACACGACTCAGAGAGAGGAGAGAGTATGTTTCTAAACAGAAGAGAAGAAGCCTGCAAAAATGGCGGCGACGGAGAGTGATGACGTAACCATGCCAAGCCCTATTTTCCAAAAGCATTGCAAGATCTCGCAATACTTGACCCTTTTTTTCCATTCCCAATATACACCTAAAGGGTTCCGGATTGAATAGTCTTGAGTATCCTCAATTATTAACATTAATTTAAAAAAATATTAATAAAATTCCATGTGTACATTTTGTGTATAGAATGCATTTTTTCAACAAGCAGATGTTTTTCTTTGTTGTTTTTAACATTTGTATTGTTGTTTTGTGGTATATTTTTTTCCTTTTTAGTCATTATTATTAACATTATATATGTTTGGTAGGAACAGAAGTGGGAGGGTGAGGGGGTAGGATAAAATTTAAATGTTTAATGTCACTTAAATTTGCATTCAAAATGATAAAAATGAACAAAAAAACCCAAACCGAATTAAAGAAAAAAGGGCAAAACTAACTTAAACTATAATGAACTATAAAAGGACTTTTGAGAATGCAGACCTCCGCCAAGGCAGATGAATGAAGAGAGGTCCACCAAGGAGGTTATGTTTTTGCCAGAGTTCGTCTGTCTGTCTGTTAGTTAGCAAGATAAGTCAAAAAGTTATGGATAGAAACTTATGGATGGATTTTGGATGTGTTGGGAGTGTCAGAAGGAAGTGATCTGGAAGAGATCCTGAATTCTGGATCACTTTCAAATTGTACATTGCGGTAAATTGAAAATACATTTCAAAGTGATCCAGAATCTCTTCCGGATCACTTCCTTGTGACACTCCCAACACATCCTGAAAATTTCATCAAAATCCGTCCATAACTTTTTGAGTTATCTTGACCCCCACCCCACCCTGGATTACAATCAAAATGTAATCATTTCCAGATCTCCCCATTTCCAACCTACCCTGTAACTTCCATCAAGATCAATCCATAACTTTTGGAGTTATCTTGCTAGCTGACAGACAAACAGACAGACAAACTCCGGCACAAACATAAACTCCTTGGTGGTGGTAAAAATCCAAAACTGTTCTAACCTTTATTACAACAGGAAGTGAATCTGAAATTGGACGTTAGAAACATAACATTATAAAACAGAAATTACTTGAAAGTTTGATAATAAAGACAAGTGTGCGGTGGTGGTGGTTGGGGGGGGGGGGGTTGGCAACAGAAATGCTTTTCATTTAACCTTGTCTTTGTCATCACACAACCTCTGAGGCTTTATACAGTGGCAGTAAAACCATTTTATAATTGATGCTACTTTATGCTCCAATGCGTATTTCCTTGTATGCCTGCGTCTGAATGTAGCAGAGTAAGTATGTTACTCTCGCCCCTCTGTCTCAGCAGACTTAATCTGAAGCGGGGTCATTGCTGGGGTCAGAGAACATATGGTTGAACGAGTCGAACATTTGTTTATGTTGGATTGAGAAAATGTGTTGGAAATAGTGCAAAACAAACATGAGCAGCTGATCTGTTTTCATATTGTCATTTACGTCTGTTGTTCCTAAAAGTCACAAAGATGCCTTTTTAAATGTTTGTTGTGGAATTGTATGATGGTGTACAGTAGGAAAGGCTTATGAGTGTCTGCCTTTATAGTCATTCCATGATTTAAAGTCAAAGTGCTTTTTGGGACAGTTTCTGGGGCACAGATTAAGTGTGATTTACTCGTCTTTGGTAAGCAATTAAGCTTCATTAAAAACCAAATGTTCACTGGCATTAACTGGTAAAGCCAGCAAAATCAAATGTTTCCAGTGCACCATTGATGTTGATAAGACCCACTGTGGCTTGTCAAATACATTGATTTATTAAACGCTTGCTATAATAATTAACCAGGAGATAAAAATGTTACACTCTCGTGACTCTATTCATCAGTTTTTGGTATGTACACTGTACTGCCAAAAGTATTCACTCACCTGCCTTGAAATATACATCCCATTATTAATACATAATATTTAATATAACATCACAGTCTTCTACAACTCGGTGTGTGTTTGTATTCCTATTTTTATGGGGACATTGATACGTTTACACAGTCACACCTTGGGGACCTCTGATACTATGGCGACCACAATTCAGGGCCCCACGAGAGTTAAATATAAATAAAGGTTCCCACCAGTAAAATAAAAATGATGTGGCCTTATAAATACATTTTCTTTTTTTTTCTTCTGGACATCCCCATAATGCATGGGGGAAATGGGTGCAAAGGTTTGAACATGTGTCTACTTAAAAAAAAAAAAAAAAAAAAAAAGGATTTATCTGTATGTATTTTTAAAAGTATTTTTTTCATTTTTGATTAAATTATTCAATATTTATTTTTTAAATTAATATTATTCTTTATTTTTATCCTATTTAATTTTCAAATGTTTTTTCTTTTAGTGTATTAAAAAAGATGTTACCCTCAGTACCCGATGGCTGCTTGATTACAAACTTGGTCCTATATGTGTGTGTATGTATGGGGGGGGGCACTTAAGTGTAATGTGATGGTGATGTAGGGATTTTTGGTATGAAATGCATTGTGTGGCAGCAAGGAGCCAGAACCCCTTTAGAAGGCAGCAGCAGATGGCAGGTGGTTTGAGGATAAGGAAGAGGGAGAATCTTCACAGCAGCACAGATAGCACTGGAGTTGGCGGCTGTGGAGCTGTATGTGAATGCACCGAGCTTGATGAGGTCAGGGATGGTGCCAGCTCAAGAACTGGCATCACCTGTGGAACTGCAGAGGTTTTATAAAGCAGATGTGGCTCAAGGACATAAGGGAGGCATCTAGCAGGGACAGGGGACAGGGGACAGATACAGTAACAAGGAGACTTCTGAGGATCTTCAAAGGTGGAGGCAGACACTCTGTGAGAGCAGAATGAAGACATGTGACAGATACTGGAGGGTCATGGGCAGGGACGGACTGGCCATTGGGCAATGTGGGCAAATGCCACTGTGGCCGTTTGGTGATGCGGCCGCTCACGGCTTTCGCCGCATCACCAAGCGGCCACAACAGGCAGCATCACAAACAAGTAAATAAATGAAAATATAAAGCGGAGCGGAGCGGCTGCATCAATAGGCAGCCGCAAATGATTAGGCTGAATGAATGAATGAATAAATAAATAAAGCGGACCGGCTGCGTCGATAGGTGGCCGCAAATCAATAAATGAATAAATAAAAAAAATAATAAAGCGGAGCTGAAGGCGGCCACAAAAAAGAGGGGGAAAAAGCAAACAAACAAAACAGCCAGTTAACCCTGACAAATAATAGGCCTACTAAACTAAATAATAATAATGACAGTTTTTTCCTATAAAGGACAAATAGCCTGAATTTATTGCCTGAATCTGGGAAAAGCGCAAATATTGTGGAGTTATTCTCTAAAAAGCCTGTGCCCGACAATGTGCCCACAAATGTGGCCTCTCTCTATCAAAATTGCCAGGGCCTCTTTTTGGTGCCAGTCCGCCACTGGTCATGGGTTGGTGGTGTTGAGTCACAACCTTACTTTCCTGTGGGGGTTGTTCAGGTTAGAATGGTGGTGCAGGCTTGACTGGAGGAAAGGGCCTTAGGCTGAAGATATGATGTGTAACGTAGTATGCTGGACCTGTTTTTGATTAAGGTTGTACGGCTAGGGTTATGTGATTCAGGGAAGATCCAGATGCAGATGACAGGGCAAAAAAAAGGTTTATCAATGAAGCAAACCTTCAACTTGCTAAAGCTGCGTTTCCATTACATGGTATCAGCCCTACTTGACTCCATTTGATTCTACTTGGATACTAGGAACTTATTTCATTAGTGTTTCCATTCAATTCAATTTCATTTATAAAGCTCCAAATCATAACAAAGTCATCTCACAGGGTTTTACAGAAACGACAGAAATAGATTAAAAAGTCCCAAGCATCCCCTGTCCTTAGATCTTCCTTCTTGGCAAGAAAAAACTTCAAAACCCAGTGGGAAAAAGAAGTAATTTTAAGGAGAACCACACTGAAGGAGAGCTTCATTTAGACACTATTGTACCTGGACGTCACCACGAGGCGCTGTCGAGATTTTTTTCATCATTCACCAAAGATAGAAATGTCTCAATCTCCATGACAGATCATGGTGTAGTTTGTGGAATGACATCATCGTGTTGTGGACTGAATTTAACTTACTGCTGCTTACTGTGTCTCTGTATCTATTTTTTTTAAAATAGAGAGTCGTACATTGATAACAAATTGACGCAGAGACAACTCCAACAATCAGTGTTTACGCTGCTGATTTATCACATTATGGAATTGGCTGGAACCTCAGTGGAGTAGATACAAAAAGTGTGGGACTGGGTCTTTTTTCATCATGCAATTGCCCCAAAGTGAGTACAATTGGGTAGAATAGGGTAGAAGTGATTGTAATGGAAACACAGTTTAAGTGTCAAAACCAAGGGAGGAGATTTGTTTTTGACATTGGTGGAGCAAACTGAAAGAGTTCAAAGTGAGAAATAAAATCCAAAAACACAAAGGAACACAAGCAAGAACAAGGTTGAGTGTAACATTACAAACTGACAGAGAACGGATGGAAGATGAGTGATATATGGCATGCACAGCAAACCTTGCAGTATTTGTCTCGTCTTGTCATCTGAACCCGCTTTATCTTCACGAGAGTCATGAGGGTCTGTGGGGGTCTAATCCAGCTACAATGGGTGAAGGTAGGGTACACCATGTATGAGTCTCCACTTCATCTCAGGGCTGAACATATATAGACAAACAATCACTCTCACATTCACACCTATGGACAATTTAGATTAACCAATTAACCTATCAGTGCATGTGTATGGATGGTGGGAGGAGCCAGAGTACCTGGAGAAAACCCACACAGACACGAGGAGAACATGCAAACTCCACACAGAAAGGTCTGGTGTGGGAATAGAACCAGCGTCCTTCTGTCTGTGCAAACCACCGCCCCCTTGTAGTACTAATACTGAGAAATCAAACCCCACATCCTGTACCTGAAGTGGAGGAAGTGAACTTTACCCCTGCACTATGAATGTGAGGAATTTACAATACAGTCCAACCTAAAGTTGCTTATTCAACTCTGTCCAACTGTGCTACTGTGAGGAAGTTTTGGAAAGCAATGCCTCTTCAGCAAATCCTCTTAAGCACCACAGAACACTGGCCAAAATGCTGCCGTAGCCAAACCCAGCTGATCCTTACATGAATAAGAGCAATACTGTAATGGACGAACACAGTGACACTGTGTGTTGCCAAAAATAGATGTATTTACACTTTCTGAAAATGAAAGTTCACAGCAGAATATTTAAGAGTGAAAATATTACTGCTTGAATAAGCTGACCAATTAATGATTTAATTTCCCAACTCTCTATATGTGATTGAGTTTTTAAATGTAAATGAGCATTAAAGTTTAGTAAAATGATTAACACTATTAAAACTTTGCATGGGAGATGAGGTTAAATTCAAATACAAACCATAGCTGGCATACAAAATAGCAGAAGATAGAATGTTTTTGTAAACCAGTGTATAACTTTCACCATTCATTTTTCTTCAAATTTGTCAAAAAAAAAAGGCATAGCTACATGAAGTACTCCACAAGAGACACTTTTTTTCAACATGAGTGCTTCGACTAAACATGAATATTTCTTCAAGCATAAATGTTTCTTTAGAAAAAGCTTCTCTTCTCGACTACTTCTTGCCACCAGACGTGTGGCAGTGCTTCCTCTTGCACAGATGAGACACATTTGTCTTAAGGAAGGAAACAGTTGAGACTCTGTGTCTTAAAAATGCTCATCAGCAGAGGTGGGAAGTATAAGTACTTTGTTACTGTACTTAAGTCGATGTTTTATGTATCTGTACTTTACTTGAGTATTTATTTTTCTGGCAACTTTTCACTGTTACTCCCTAAATGTTTTGCATAAATATCTGTACTTTATACTCCTTACATTCTCAGAATAGGCTTGTTACTTTTTCAAACTGATTATGACAGTATGTAAAATATGTATGATTTTTTTAATTAATTTTTTTTTAACCTGTCCCAGCATGTTTTTACAGGTTATGTCTGACACCAGACCTGGTGTAAAATTCTGGTCACTTTTCTTGTGATTACACTTTTCCTCTGTTCATAAATCTGCACACTAATTTTTGCACCTTTCCAAGCAGAATTTCTGTCAATTCAATGTTTTTTTTTTTTAATGAAGTCCAAATCTTCTTTTGTGTCTATAGTCATTATGGGTATTTAGTGACCCCTTTTAAAATATCTCATACAAATATATAATTGGGCGGCATGGGGGTGCAGTGGTTAGCACTTGTGCCTCACAGCAAGAAGGACCCTGGTTCGAATCCCACACCAGACCTTTCTGTGTGGAGTTTGCATGTCCTCCCCGTGTCTGCGTGGGTTTTCTCCAGGTACTCCAGTTTCCTCCCACCATCCAAACACGTGCACTGATAGGTTAATTGGTTAATTACTAAAATTATAAAAGGTGTGAATGTGAGAGTGATTGTATGTTCAGCCCTGTGATGAACTGGCGTCTCATACAGGGTGTACCCCACCTTCGCCCATTGTAGCTGGATTAGGCCCCCAGTGACCCCAGCAACCCTGGTGAGGATAAAGCGGGTTCTGACTATGAGACGAGACTATATAATTATACTATTATTCAAATATACAAATGTCATTGTATGTGTTAAGTTGGCATCTGTCCTGACATACACTATATTGCCAAAAATATTCACTCACCTGCCTTGACTCACATATGTATTTACCATCCAATTCTTAATCCATAGGGTTTAATCTGATGTGGGTTCACCCTTTACAGCTATAACAGCTTCAACCCTTCTGGGAAGTTTTTCCACAAGGTTTAAGAGTATGTTTATGGGAATTTTTGACCATTCCTCTCAGAAGCATTTGTGAGATCACACACTGACATTGGACAAGAAGGCCTGGCTCTCAGTCTCTGCACTAATCCATCTCAAAAGTCTTCTATGGGGTTAAAGGTCAGGACTCTGTTCAGGCCAGTCAAGTTCATCCACATGAAACTCTCTCATCCATGTCTTTATGGACCTTACTTTGTGCACTGGTGCACAGTCATATTGGAACAAGAAGGGGGCATCCCCAAACTGTTCCCACAAAGTTGGGGATGCTGAAGCAACACACACACATGTACACACAGTTGCAGAACACTGCAATGTCATAATGAAGTCTGTGGATTAACAATGGGTTGTAATTTAAGTAAATTTTGAAGCAGGTGCGTGAATAATTTGAGCAACAGTGTAGCTATAGCTGTGTATTCATGACACTAATCTGCACTTTTAAAACTTTTAGGTTTTTAGGGGTTTTAAATGCATTGGTTTTACTGACGTATTTATTTATTTTAATTGTAGAGTTATGACATGTATAAAATCTCTTATGTACATATTTTAATTTAAGAATGTTGTTGTTTTTAAGTCAGGTCAGACATAAACAAAATTTTGTTTCACTGGGTATCTGTCTGGTATATGTTGAATGATAATAAAGGAATCTTGAATCAGCTTATTTAAAAACATTTTTTTTTAGCTTGTTTGACTTTTGTCAGACTAAACACATGTGATATTTTGCTTCAGATAATTTGTATGCAAATCACAAATCATACTGTGGTACTTTTGTAGTGACATGATCAAAATTAATTAAGATTTCTTAGTATTTTTACATATGCAGATGTTCAGGATGAATATTTTTTGTAATAAAACCCATTGTCACTGAACTACATCTGAATTCTGTAGCCAGTGTGGTAGAACAGACTATTCTAGACTGAACACGGTGAAACACTGTCAGTGCAGCTGTGTTTTTTCGGTCACTGAGTCATGTATGTGAGCGAAGCCAAGAAACAATTGAGGTGTTTGCTCTGACTTTGCCCTCCAAACAGCATCAGCAGCTGCATCAGTCCTGTCCAGCTGGAAGGTTGCTGAACAGTTTTGTCATGTATGCATAATTAAACATCTCACTCCCGTAGCCATCACACATGCTCCTATGTAATCACATACATGTCAGTTTGGCAGCGGAGTGAAGAATGTTACCAATTAAATTTTTTCTGCATTGTATTTTATTGCTTTGTTTGTATTTCTTAAATTTTATAATACCTTAAACATCTGTTCTCAGGTCAATTAATTAATTTCCACTTACGGTAGATAGGTTTGTAATTTGAAAGCCAGGATGTTTTTGAAAAATAAAATGACATTAAGCCATAAAGACCCACAACTATTTATTGCAGTCATGCCCAAATTAATTTCTCTGTACATTTAATCATTACCAAGAAATTAATCACCATTTATTGTAATATTATCCTTTGTTGTTTTTTTCCACGAAATCTGATATTTTCCAATATTTAGTTTAATAATTGTTAATAAACACTCAGTAAATTGAAAGGTTATATCAAAATAGAAAAAAGCGAAATATATGATTAATTCTACATAAAAACAAGCATCTATAAACACCATCATTGGTTAAAAAAATTAGTTTAATTTGTGACTCAATGTCATGAATCCATCTGAAAAAGCTGACAAATTACATTGTACTTGAATTATTTACATGTATTAATAGACATAATTTACATGTATTAGTAGAATAAGTATCAATTGTTAAAACACTGTAGATCAGTAGATGCTTGTAGGTCTTGAAGGATTAAAAATAAATACATTTTTACATCAGATTGATACAAGTTCTATTTGTTGTTGTTTGATTGAAGTCCTCTGGTAGAGTAAGAGAACACTTCAAATGTCACAAAGTGAAATAAGCATTGATTTATTTTCTTTCTTCCCTTTGTGTTTACTGGGTTTCAACAGAATGAGTGTTCTGCTGGGTTGTATGAGCTTTGGTGTACATTCACTTCTGGATCCGGACAAGGTGAGTCTCAACACAGACATTGCATTATTGAAACAGTATCTGGAAGTCTCTTTTCAACTTCCACACAACTGCATGTGTGTGCGCGCAGCTGTCCATTAGACCATGAATGTAAATGTGCAGAAGGACCTCCAACTGAATCATTTCCCATGACCTTAATATTTTGGAGGAAACACTTTGGGGTTACCAGTGTTACATCACATCAGTGTCCCCTCCGGACACAAGAGTGAAACAAAGTGTGAGTCACTGTCCATTGAAATGTTATGGGTCACACTCCATCTCACCACTCACATCATTGTAGTAGTGGAAAAAAGTCTTTTATTTTTCTCTTATTATTGAAGTCATTTTAAAAATAAACAGAAAATACTGCATCTAATTAATGAATTTAGATCCTTTGTTGAGAGGTAACACACAGTGACATCCTTCCATGACAGAAGATCAATCATCCAAGTCACTACAGTACATGCTTCCATATAATTTATATACACATACATGGTACAGTTGAGTCAGACTGCTGAAGTAAATAAAATTGTCCCCAAGGACTCTTTTGATTTATAAATCAGTGAAAATAAACAGAACTGAAGGATGAGGAGCCATGACTGAGAAGGATTCAGGAAACAACTGTTCTATGAAAAGAATTGAGGGCGGCTGTGGTTCAGTTGGTAGAGTGGGTCGCCCAATGACCGAGAAGTTGGCGGTTCGCGTCCTGGCTGTCCACATGTCGAAGTGTCCTTGGGCAAGACACTGAACCCTGACTTAGGCTCCCAGTAGGACTGACAGAACCTTAGAAACCCACTGGTGTATGAATGGGTGTGAATGTGAGGCTAATGTAAAGTGCTTTGAGCACCATGAAGGTGGAAAAGCCCTATTTTACAACCACTATTAAAGACGCAGAAAATTTATTTTGTCACCATGTTACAATGGTCCCATAATTATTAAGGTCTGGATGTGATCCCAAGTGGACAAATCCATCTCGAGTCCATGTCCTTCATCTCTGGCTGCAAACAAACAACCTTACTTATAATATGGAACATGGTACAAGCTTTCATTAAATGTAACAGTTGGAAGTGTTAAACTCATTTTAAAGTAATAGCAAAATAACAAAGGGAATTTTCACCCTTGCTCTAATGGAATTTGTTGTCCTGGACTGTCTTCTGTCTTTTAACTCTATCTCTATCTCTGTTGGGTTTGACATTGTTTGAGTTAATACACTTTACATTTTACTTCAGTAACCCTTCAGATTATTATTTGTACAATTAGTTCTCGTCATGACATGCTTTAGTAATTAATGTGTTTTAAAATCCTTAAAACATACATTTTGTCATACATAATGCATATATGCAGATTAATTTGCTCTCATATGTACAGTATGAAGCTCTGCTAAATCGTGTTATGTGAGATTCTTGGCTTTTTCAGCCATAAAACACTTTTACTTGATACCAGTGACATACTCACTTCCACTGTCTTAAGGCTTTCCCTTTACTGCTTAATTATTCAACTCAAACATATGCAACTGCTTTTCCTCTCCCTTTGCACATATTTCCTTTCTGCTGCCTTGCCACTTTTAGCAAATTTTTTTTGATAACATTACCCAATGTAAATGAGAGGGATGCAGTTCTTTCTTATGTTATTATGTGGCGTGCTTTTATTCGTATATTAAAACAAATTGATTGTATATTCTGACATGGAAATATACTTTTTCATCCTCCACATTCCCAAAGCCTGCACCAGTCTCGCTCAGTTGTCATTCTCGTTACATTTGCATTTTTCAAGCGCTAATTATTATAATTCTTTGCAACAATCCCCAAAACTCACCTCATACATACCATTCTCGTCATTGGGAAGGTTGGTAACGCTTTACATTACGGGTCGCTAATAAGATGGTAATTCTATGGTAATTTTGATGTAATTTCATGTTAATAATGGCTTTGTAACCGTTTATTACAAGTAACAGATTGCTAATGAGGTGGTAATTATATGGTAATTTTGATTATTATAGTGAAATTGTATGAAATGTGTACTGTTGTATCACCTATCTTTAACACACTGGCTTATAGTATGCTAACATTGCTGCTAATGCTAGCTAAGTCCACTACGTTGATATATATATATATATATATATATATATATATATATATATATATATATATATATATATATATATATTAGCCAAGTTGAACTTTATTTCACTCTTGTCTTAAAATTGTATTTTAAATTTTTAATCAATGTGAAGCACTTTGGACTACAGTTTTTGTATGAAAGGTGGTATATAAATAAAGTTTAATAGTATTATTATTATTATTGTTGCCACCTCTTAACTCCACCCCAGTGGGTTTGTTTTGTACTTTTAAGTCAACATCCACATTAAGCAGTTAAACAGCAGAGAGAACGTATAATTTAGTCAGGCTTATGACTTCCTTCCGCTAGCATTTATCACAATGAATTTTTAATTGGCTTTGATGATAATAAGGGAGATTTAACTTTGAGTCCTAGGGAGTTTTGTTGACTCCTAGTACAGTTTATCTACTTTAATTTTCATTCGTTCCTTCCTGCATCCCTTTCCGAGTTTCTCTTTTCCAGTTCTTTCAGACCTTAGCTGGTATGTGCTACCTGCTTTACTTGCCTGTCACATCATATCATTTGTTTGCGCCCTTTTTCCAGTTTGTGGTTCGTACTTTTACATGTCGCTCCTTTCTCTCTTCATCTCCCACAGCTCCCTTCGGCCTACTCTTCCTCCTTCTGTCACATGTTCAGGGTAATATTGAACGATGGTGCAAATCCCTCCCCCTGACTTTCAGGACATATGCCCTCCCCTCCCCCTTCATGCTTGTCTCTATTCAAGCCCCCACCCATCTCCCCACATGTCCCACAGCCTGCAGAAATCTGTCCACTCAGATAAGATGCTTTTAAAACGGAGATTATTGTCACTGTCCACAGCATCACATTATTTAGTACAAAAGAGGGAGCCGGCAGTGTGCAGACGTATGTTTGTGGTTTTGTGCACCGTAATAAATGTGTGATAGAGGAGAATAAGTTCAAAGCTTATGACGGCGTTATGATGCAGTTGTTTGTGAGAGTGTGTCCACATCATAGGATTATGAATTTGCCTGCATCTGACACACACTTTATGTAACTCACATACAGTAGGTCCAAATACACGTGTGCATGTTGACAAAAACACATTTACATACATGTGCGCACACACACACACACACACACACACACACACACACAGACACACATCCACTGGTTTCCATATCTCAGAGGGACTAAGTTTGTAATCGTAAACACATCTTTTAATAAATAAATGAATACAAATGTATTTTTTAAATGAAAAACGATACAAATATAAAAAATAAATAAAATAATGAAAATACATTTTAAAATAATGCTAAAATAAAATGGAAAAAAGTAAACATCTTGAAACCTTTGAAAAATATATTTCACTTTGCACCTGTTTCCCCCCATGTTTTATGGGGACTTCCAGAAAAAGCTAAAAGTTAAGGTGTTTATATGCGACATCATTTGCATACATTTGCGTACGTCTCACAGATTTCACTCACATTTATATTTAACCCTCATGGGGACCTACATTTTGGTCCCCATTGTCTCAGCAATCCCCATGGTGTGACTGTGCAAACATCAATGTCCCCATAAAGATAGTAATACAAGTACAGGCACACACACATATACATTACTGGTTTTCATGTGTCATGAGGACCAAGTTTGGAATCATCACTAGGGGGTAAAGTAGCCATTGGGTTGTGAGTGTAAACATAATACATAACATACAATAAAAAATAAATAAATAATAGAAAAGTAAAGACGTATATTTTTTTTTTAAATGAAAAACTAAAAATAAATAAACAAGTTAAAAAAAAACAAAAACACATTCAAACCTTTGAAAAATCCATCTTTGGCTTTGCACCTGTTTCGCCCATGCATTATGGGGACGTCTGGAATAAACAAATTCATGTGTTTATAGGGCCACATAATTTCTATTTTACTAGTGGGGACCTTTATATATATCTAACCCTCATGGGGACCTGAATTCTGGTCCCCATGGTGTGCCTGTAAACATATCAACGTCCCCATAAAGATAGAAATATAATCGCACACACCATCTGCCTTCTCGTACAGATGTGGGAAATCAGCTGCTGGAATAAGATAAAGCATTGTTTGTTGTTTGTGTGAGTATGGTTTGTGTTTGTTACCCTGAAGGACCAAAAACATTTACTATGTGTGTGTGTGTGTGTGTGTGTTTTTCTTGCTTGTTCATGTGTTTTATGCCTCAACGTAAGAATCATTTTAAATTTAGTTCTCATTAATTTGATTCCTGAAGCTTAAAGTCAGTGCTCCTACATATGTACATGACACACACACACACACACACACACACACACGCACACACACACACATGCATACTAAGTCTTTGTGTGTTTGTTATAGAAGGTCCAAGGATGGTACTACCTACTTGGAGAAGAGCTGGGGCGGAAGAAGCATCTTAAAGTGCCCACACAACACAGCAAGATTGGTAAGTATGTTTGAGTGAATTAGTATTGTGTAAACAAATTATTCATGTTCAGAGCTTTGTGTTTAAACTCAGTACTGTTTGATACAGAAATGTGCCAGTATGAGATAGAGAAGTGCAGAGAGTTCAGGATTTGTACTGAAATAAAACCTGAAATAAGTTTTAGCATTATATTTAATTAAGGTTCTTCACTATTATACCTGTAGTATTGGTTTAATGTTGAATAAATTCCATAATATTGTATCAACATAATGGAGATCATGCACATGTAAAGCTAATATTCAGTTATTTATCCAATAAACCGGGGTTCTCTTTCCACCTTGAGACCCAAAAGTGAAATGGGTCATCTCCCCAGGACAAAAATACATGATGAATTGTTATAGCTATGTATATCTTTTTTATTGACTCTCCCACTGATTCACCTCAGGAGTAGATGGAACGTGCTTCCTAATTCAAATTAGGAACAAGGTCATGAATCTGGTTGAAATGATGGTTCTAATGATGGTTATGGTAGTTAGTTAGATGATGGTTATGGTAGTTAGTTAGATGATGGTTACGGTAGTTAGTTAAATGATGGTTATGGTAGTTAATTAGACGCTGGTTATGTTAGTTAGTTAGATGATGGTTATGGTAGTTAGTTAGATGATGGTTATGGTAGTTAGTTAGATGATGGTTACGGTAGTTAGTCAGATAATGGTTATGGTAGTTAGTTAAATGATGGTTATGGTAGTTAGGTAGATGATGGTTATGGTAGTTAGTTAAATGATGGTTATGGTAGTTAGTTAGATGATGGTTATGGTAGTTAGTTAGATGATGGTTATGGTAGTTAGTTAGATGATGGTTACGGTAGTTAGTTAGATGATGGTTATGGTAGTTAGTTAAATGATGGTTACGGTAGTTAGTTAGATGATGGTTACGGTAGTTAGTTAGATGATGGTTACGGTAGTTAGTCAGATAATGGTTATGGTAGTTAGTTAAATGATGGTTATGGTAGTTAGTTAGATGATGGTTATCTTAGTTAGATAATGGTTATGGTAGTTAGTTAAATGATGGTTATGGTAGTTAGTTAAATGATGGTTATGGTAGTTGGTTAGATGCTGATTATGGTAGTTAGTTAGATGATGGTTATGGTAGTTATTAAGCAGTTTGGTAGATTCTTCAGCATGGAAGTATATCTTCAAACAACATTTTATTCAACTAATTTATTGAACGTTCCGTGTGTGATATTTAGTGGCATCTATGGGTGAAGTTGTAATATTACAATCAATTGAACAATGCTACAAACATAAAATTCCGTCTTTGCAGCCAGTGTTTGTTTTCCTGGTTTGATTCCTGTTTATACAATTAATAGATTAATGAAAACATACTAATCATGAATATTCCATATCTGTAAGTAGAGTGAGCTAAAATTGTACTTGCTCTACAAACGTATGAACAAGCTGTCTAAAGGTCAAAGGTGTATACACGTGTGAAGATTTTGTATCAATACGAAGTCAGATGTCATAGTGACATTAATGTTGTCAAATGATGATCAGTCTTTCATATTAACCCTTAAAGACCCAAAAGCATGTAGTGATATAAAATTTGTAAGTGGGGGGGGGGAAGAGAGAATGCCATATACGTAGCATCCCATATTGGCTATAAGGGAGCTACCCATGATGCTTTTCATGAGCCTTTGACCCTCATTCATCACAGAGAACCATACACGCATGAAGGCGTAAAAGACAGAGCCACCGCTGCCCCACGAGTCCCTCGGAGCGCAGCCACCGATTTAAAGATGTGTTCTGCTGTTAAAGTCAGGTTTCCTTCAATTTTCTCTGGTTGGACGCACTACCCCATAAATGTACTGTTGCTTTTCTCAACACCTACATACATGTTCAATGAATAAAATTATGAAATACTTTCATTTAAATTATGCAGAATTATAGGCAACATTATAATAAATGGTGATAAATGATTTGATAATAAATACACGAAAACAGAAATTATTTGGAAGTTACTACAGAAAATATCTTGGGGTTTATAGGATGAAAAGGCATGAAATAACACCCATTAAATTCTGTGTAATTAACCCTTTGATGCATGAATTATGAGAACCTTAGTCAAGATTTTTTTCACCATATGTTTATATTCTTCTTCAGGCATGAAAAGAGTAATGTGATTGAAATGTTTTTAATGAACCTATGTTTTTATGGAGTTACAAAAATGTCCACTCAGCTGGAAAACATGTGTTCAAGCTTTGAACCAAAGAAACGTGTATTTAAAAAACAATATCAGAATATATATATATATATATATATATATATATATATATATATATATATATATATATATATATATATATATATATATATATTTTATTTTTTTTTTGCTTAAGATTATTAATTACAGTCTAATAACAACAAGCAATGGAATTACACATAAATATGTCACTGTAGATCAGGTATTATGTTACAGTAATTGTATGAACTGACTGATATGGAATTAAAACAACAAAACCCATGAATATACAAGACATCAACTGTTGTCCACTGTAGTTACCAGTATGTATGTCAATAAAAAATAAGTAAAATTACATATTGCATTTCACATAGTGATTAAAATGATGCTGAAACCTATAAATAAACCAATGGCACATGTAAATGTATTGACATGTGTGGACTGTGTTTGACTCACACCTGTAAGTATTTATCAGTCTGTAGGTCGAGACATGGGGTGATGGGGGATGCTGATGGCAGTGCGGGGGAAAGGGAGGGATTAGGGAAAGATACAGGGGTTGAAGAGAGCAATTGAGAGAGAGAGAGAACAGAGGAGTAGGAAAGGGAGGGAGGGGAGGAGGGAGGGATCTGGATGAAACCCTGACACGTCACACAAACACAGAGACACAGACAGAGCTCTGCCCCGTACAGTCCGTTGTTGGAGTGGATCTCCCCACTCAAACACTCACACACACGCACGAAACTCACGCTTACTCACACACATGCACACGCACACACACACACTTTCACACACACACACACACACACACACACACCCTCACACACTGACACATCAGTTCAGCTTCTCCACCTTCGAGTGCAGGCGCTCCTTGTCTTTCTACTTATGTGTGCACTCATTGGTACTTTAACGTTGGTGATGGTGGCGTGTGTTTATGCTGGAGTTACTCTATCCTGTGTCAGCCATAAGGGCAGCCTAGACTAGGTGAGTACTGTGTGTTGTGCTCCCATGCTGTTATGGAACTCCTGAAAGTTGCATGTTTCAGTAACACAGACAGATGTGAAGATGTTTTCTTCTCAGAGTGTTGCTTAATAATGTTTTCCACCGCCTCCCTCCTATCTTCTGTTCTTTCTTTCCTGTTTCTTTCTCTTGTTGACAGTGTCTTCTCTCTGCTTTTAATTTAATCTTCCCGTGTTTCATCTCTGTCTTTATGATTGCCGACTTTAATCTGTCTTTGTTACTTTATGCATGTGCTGCTTATCTGTCATTTTCAATCAAATTTCCTCTTGCGGAGCTAAATTGGTTTCAATTGCTTTCCATGGAGGACCCCATAAGGAGCTTAGCTTATCCATTCAGTGGATTACTTATACAGTGTGACCCTATCTTTTTGTGCACAATGTTTATACAGACATAAATATTCTACTACAGTGACGTGCAGTTTTGCACCTGCCTATTCTCAGTAACATCAACTCCCTCAGTTTCATTCTGGGTTATGAGAATGATGTTGATATCAGAAGACATTAGCTAACCCATCCCAATTTACACTGCTTGGCTGAACTAGGCTAATCTTCCTCATGCAACTTTAAAATTAGTTTTATGCTTCTGTGAATAGAACTGGGACAAGGGGGTTATCAGAATGGAGAAGAGTCAACCAGCAGGAAATTATCACAAGGAATGCATAACAGGCGTAACAGGACCCTGACTTTTCCTCAAGGCAGTTATTGTAGGTACAGTACGATAAGGTGGATTAGAATTTATTTCACTACAGTACAGATGTACAGTACAGACACGGCTGCTCAGACAAAGAAAGTAACAAAGGAAGTTTGATTAATTTCACAGGATGTCATGGGGGGAGAAAAAAAAAAAAGCAGAAACTGCATTTTTTGCCTGTATTAATGGATTGAGTTAGTTTTCAAGTCTCCCAGTGGCGACACTGGCCCACTACTGTCTCATCTGATCCATGTTTGTTTGTTTGAGTATAAGTGGGGGGTGGGGGTAGGGGGGGCGGCGGCAGGATGAATGCTCATGCATGCACTTCTGTGTTGCCAGCTGGCTAAATGTAGGCCATGGAAGCAGCACGGTTGCATCATGCATGCACTAACAAGGCAATGACCAAAATCCATTTCGTGTCACTGTGGATATCCATAGCCTGCCTCTGTCACTGTTTAATTTGTCTCTATGTTCCTGTGATTATCCTCAAGCCTTTGAGTATCTGACTTTTCTTTACTTCATATTTTCCATTTCATGCCTCCTCTATTTTTATCCATCTTTAAATCCTGTGCCTTGCTCAGTTTCATCTATTTCTTCTTCACTTTGGAAACATCACCTATTGTGTGTGAGTCCTCAGTCCACCTCTGTAGTGACCCAGAATGCTAATGGCTTTTACTAAATGATTTGTTTCCAGTATCATGAGCGTCCAGACCTTCTGATATATAGTTAATTCCAGGTGTCATTAAGGGGCATACAGAAATATCAGGGGATTTTAGCAGTCTGGGTGTATCCTCACATCTGAATTCACGGATAATTCATCACGTTATGCCTCTGTTCAAACTTTGTACCATACTGAACTTTTACATAATAATTACAAATCTTGCAGAAATTCCTCAGTCTTATTTGTTTAAGTGCAGAGTCCTTCACTGCTATGTTATTAATGTAATGACATAGGACTGTGTGGGTAACCATATAATGACCAACTAATGGTAGATTCCTCATTTTGAGAAAATGGAAAAAAAAAAATCAGCACAATGTCTCAATTCTTGTAAATATTTTACCATTTTACCATCTGACATAGTCTGACATATGTGTATCTACTGTCATTTACACCATTTAACCTTTGTTCCTAAGGCTGTCCTCCTCCTAAACTCTTAATACCTCCGCCTTCCCCCGAACACAAACACACACACACAGACACACACAGTACCCCCCCCCCCCCCCCCCCCCCCCCTCCAATAATCATACTTAACTTCATACCACCTACACTTCTGCCACCTCCCACATTCCCAGTTTTGTGATTCATGTTCCATCAGGGCTGTCTTTTGCTCATTTGCACTTGTTGCTCCATGGTGATCCTGTTTTTAAAATTTTATTTATTTATTTTTTCACTTTAAAATGTTTTTATTATTATTTAAATATTATTTAATTTGTCATTTTACTCACTAATCTTTATACTTTTATACTTGCACTTACATTGACATTGCTGACTCTTACACCGTTTAGGTCATCCAAACAAAGTCGCGATGAGCTATTGCCATCGTGATTCACCCGCCGTCTGTCATCTGTCCATCTGTCCATCTGTCCATCTGTCCGTCCGTCGTCCACAATTCACTAAAATCACTTCTCCCTCAATTCTAAACGGATTTCAATTCTGATTGATTCATTCGATAGATCTAAGCATTCAGCACAAAACTTAGCACTTTGTTTGTTGAAATTTAAAATGGTAAACAATTTGTTTACAACTTTGTTTATTTTTTCATTCTCACACTAAAATCACTTCTCCTCTCTGATTTAAATTCTGATTGATTCATTAGAAAGTAATTGCTCCAATATTAGTTTCTACCAACAACCTCCTGTGTATCATTTAGCAGCTTTAAATACAGTAATAGTGTATGTCATTACCCAGTTACCTACTTTTGTTCAGTCAGATGTTACCCCAGGAGAGCTTTGGGGGCTTCCTATACCATTCACACTGTTTTTGGCATTTGTTGATAAAAACACACAGAGGGATTGATTTTATGGCCTATTGAATGACTCCTTTTTGTTGATCATAAGACATCATGGCTTTGAGGTCTGGATGAGCACAGGGCCATGAGCACCATTTTTAAAAAATTACCCTTTGGGATAAATAAAGTCTTTGTTGAACATATATTATACATATGAGCTGCTTAAATCCCTCCAGTGTCCACAAATGTCCCAAAAACATGAGCCAAGAAAAAAAAATACATTGGTTTGTACAACAGTTTCTTTTCTTTTCTGTCCTCCAATGGTTTTGGATGAAAAAAATATAAATATTGTTGTTATTATCATCATTATTATTAAGATCTTTTTTTCAGGTTTAGTTCCTGAAATTTCTTTCCCTTATTAACTTGATGGATGGTACAATAGAAAATCCTAGAAAAATTATAAATAACCACAACTCCAATTTGTTGTTTTTGTAAATGTAAATATTTTCACATATTTACACTCAAAGTATAATTTCGCAAGATTTTTGAATAATCTGTGAACAAATATGAAGAACCTGAAGTGTTTCAAGAGAAATCATTGCAATTTTAAGAATAATCTACCTAATATTAAATATTTTGTGTATATGTATTTGATCCACTATAATCTGCAACTTATAATGAACATGTGTAAATGATAAAGAGAAGCATAATAGTACTAAAATTATGCATATTTTTTCATTTGCTTCATATTATTCACATTATTTGAAAGGATAGTCTGTCAATGTAAACATTTTCATGATTTAACTTTACTTTTAAAACTTTAAAATATAGAGAAATGTTTGGAGTTGACATTATTTATGTATTATTATGTTACTATTTCACTGGTTCGTCCCACTTCACTCAAATTTAGTTGAATGTAGCCCCTGAACTAAAATGAGTTTGACACCCCTGCTCTAAGCCCTTGTATTGGCAATAGGACTGTTGGACCGCTTCATGAAATCATCTCCATCACATCCTAATGTTTCTCGGTGCGCTCCAGGTCTGGAGTCTGTCATGGTTCATCCATGTGTAAAGTGATGTGTGATGTTCCCTGAGTCACTCACAATTTGACATTGGCAACTTTGAATAAGCCCGTGTCATGTCATCTAGGAAGAAAAGAATCCATTGACTGGGGGGAAAACACAAAAAGCACATTTAGTATATTTATGTAGTCAGGTGAGCTTATTTTTTTGGACACTGACACAATATGAAGAACAATATGGACCCAAATGCAAGACTCCCAGACTAACATACGTTTTTCACAGATTTATTATAAAAGTGCAGATTGTAAGATCGCAGGGTTGCTGCAAAAGAGATTGTCTTGTGTAAAACAATCTGGATAGCACCTAGAGGACAAAATCATAGGCAGGGCCCAAAACAGAATCACAACCAGTAATCTAACAATTAAACTCAGGGGTGGTGCAAAAAGTGTTGCAAGGATACAGACAAAGGTCAAAATGGAAAAAACAAGTCGAAAGCCAGAGAATCCAAGATGTGAAACAGATCGCTCATTTGATGCATGGGAACAAACAAATACGCAACTAGACCAGGAAACAAGAGGAGCTTAAATAGTCTCACAAACAGGTGTGGCACATGAGGCGACATTAAAAAGGGGGTGGGGAAAACACCGGTGACAGGAAGTAAAATGCGACAAAGTGAAAATAAACTAACATGACAAAATAAAAGCCCAAACTTGGTGTCAGCTGGAGTTGTGTATGGATAATTTTGTATGGAAAGTAGCCTTTTAAATGATGGCACTCACCAGAGTTTACTAGTATAGCCTTGAATGTGGTATATTTACATCTTACAAATTCATCCTCAGGGCCATATTGGAACCTTTGGCGGGTCGCATTTGGCCCCTGGACTGCATGTTTGAAATCCCTGCTTTATGTTCTCTAACTGAAAGTTGTTGAAGAAATGAGAAGCCACTCACTGCAATAGTTATGGTTAAAGAACCTGTTAGAGCTGACTCATACATCTATTTTTTTTTTTACTTTGCAGTGTATGTTAAAACTTTGATACTTTACATGTATCAGTGATGATGTAAACTATTCTCTAATGCACCTTTTGACTATTTACTTAAGCAGGTTAGGCTCATAGGTATATACGTGCAAAGATATATTTGCACTCAACCCTGAAAAACCCACAACTTTTTTGTTATAATTTTTGAAGTGATTTTTCCATCATTTATTATACTAGTATCCTCTGCACTTTGTATTTTTCAGTTAAAGTAATCTTCCTGTATTAACTCACTGCTCATATAACTGTTCATTAAAAGTCACAGAGAAGGATGAAATTATCAAAATGTATCATGAACTGAACATAAAAATAAGTGTCATCCTCCACTGTCATATATCAAACTCCATGTGTTTCATTGGTGAGTCCAATGTCATAGAAGATGTCAGTGAATCTGATGAGGATTAAATGCTGAGAAACTATATTTTACCTCAGTTTTTTTTAAATGTATTGATAAGATTAATGCATCACCATTATATATTATATTATAATTTATATTATAACATTTTAGATCAGTAGATGAGGGTGGCACGGTGGTGCAGTGGTGCAGTTTGCATGTTCCCTCTCTCTCTGTGTGGGTTTTCTCCAGGTACTCCAGTTTCCTCCCACCATCCAAAGATGCCCACTAATAGGTTAATTGGTTAATCTAAATTGTCCATAGGTGTGAATGTGAGTGTTTGTCTATATTTGTTCAGCCCTGAGATGAACTGGCGTCTCATACAGGGTGTACCCCGCCTTCACCCCTTGTAGTTGGATTAGGCCCCCAGTGACCCCCACGACCCTAGTGAGCATAAAGTGGGTTCAGATGATGAGACGAGAGATGAGATCAGTAGATGCTTTTGGTCAGCGGTGGATGTTTGGGTGTTTCTGGGTTAAAAATGGCTATAGTGTAGTTTTTGTGGCTAAAACATGACCCAAAATGAACTGTTTTAAGTTTGACTCAGTGACCTGGAGGATGTTAAGAGGTTATTTATTTTGGAAAAACCACATTTACAGTTCCTCTATTTCTGTATGTGGGAGTAGCTGGATTCGCTCATCTGTGTCATGTATGTTTGTTTGTTTATTTGTGTGTTCTTATGTAGAGAATTGTGGTATGCTCTGTTTAAGTGGGAAGAACCTCTGAGCTTTGGCTTGGACCGGTTCAATGTGGACTCGTTGACCAGCTGGTACTGAGCAGTACAAGTCTCCAAAGGGTGGAACAGCTACACTTTATCTATGTTCAGACTGCAGGCAAATGTGGCACAAATCTGACTTTTTGCTGCTATTTGACCTGTATCTGACCTGTCAAAGATAGTCTGAACGGCACAAATCAGATATTTAAAAAATCTGACCCGGGCCACTTTCATATGTGGAACTAAATACAATATGTATCTGATTATTTCAAGGATCAAGGAATCTTTTAGTATCCCCATGGGGCAAATCGGTCTACACCCTGCAGATCCAGTCATCAACAACAACAATCATAAGCACAGACAACAACAATAAATAGTAAATAGGACAAACGGATGATTATTTTGCAATTCGACTTCAGTCTGAACTTCTATGTCTCATTTGTCTGACTTTTTTTAGTTACTCCTGTGATTGACACAACAAACGTAAAGACCCAGAGGTACAATATTTTGAGTTCACGACTAGTTGAATGTATTTACAATTCTCATACAGACATAAACGTCATTATCCACAGGTTGACCTTTGACCTTTAGCACCACAGTGTTTTCAGTCATCAGGCTTTAGATGCTAAACCTTGAACTAACCTCATTAAAAACTGTTCATATCTGTTAAAGGAGCTTCTTCCACTGTGTAATAACTCATGCCCAAAACCAGACGGTGAACTAACTGTGTGCAAGTCCAGTGGGTACCGGTTAACCTTAATAGTTCGTAGCATAGACATATCCTTCATATCTCTGATCTACTCCAAATACCTTCAGTGCATCACTTTGAGCTTCTTTCTATATGAACCGCTTATATTCGCCTCCGCCTTATATATTTTTAAAAATCTTAATTTATACGGCTCTTTCCTGTACATTGACAGTACGCTGTTGCCCATAGCAACCGCTAGCCTTCCAGACATGTCACGTAATATGACATATTTCCTCATTCGTCATTACGTTGGAGCCTCTTGCACATGCAGGTCACTTCAGGGTTGCATTTTGTTTACGCTCAAGACTGATAAAAGTGAAGTTGCATCTAATCTAATCTGCTGTGTAATAGGAACGAACACATAAAACCTTGAATTTCCTCCAAAAAATCAGATTTTTCTGTGTGTGTGCATCCTCTCTAAACACGTGTGACTGTACAGACCTCCCAATATTCAAATCCCATTTCAAAACTCACCTTTTCAGAACTGCTTTTAATGTGTGATTAATGTGCCGTGTCATGTAGTGTCCTCATGTTCTGTCATGTAATCTTGTAGTCTTGTGTGTATTACTTTTATGACTTTTTTTCACTAATGTAAAGCGTCTTTGAGTGTCCAGAAAAGCGCTATACAAATGAAATTTATTATTATTTATTATTATTAAGACCTGCTCTGTGAATGTAGCCTGAGTGAAACTAAATGTATGTCAAAGTCCTTAAAAAACAAAGGTTTCAAGTTAAATGTCGTGTATTGGAATAAGTATTTCACTAGTGCAGTACATTTAGTCATGTTAATGTGCACACGCTCTCCACAGAGACACAGTATTAGATCCGTGTGTCTGATGAATCCTTGGTTCACAGACCTGAGCCAGTTCAGAGACAGGCCAGTGTCAGACCGAAGCCCCCCAGAGGCAAAATTATGTTGGACTGAAAAGATGACAGCTTTCGCATGCATGAAGTAGCAAACATCCTGACCTAAAGGGAAGAAAACACAACTGCATGGGGAAATATGGAGACAGAAAATTGTCCTCTTGTCTAAATAAGATATACAGGATGTTCTATACGTATCCTTACGTTGGAGACATAATACATTCCATATATATATTGTTCTAACATGTCCTTTATATTTCAGATAAGCCAGAAAATTTATTTTAATAAAGAGAAATAAATTGAAATGGCAGTCATACAGAGCATATTACAGTGGTACCTCTACTTACAAAATTAATTCATTCCAGAAGTGTTTTTATACCGTGAATTTTTCGTAATTAGTCGAATTTTAGATGTAAAAGGCCTGATTCATTCCAAGGCCCCCAATACTACCCCTGAAACCCTTTAAAAAAAACAAAAAAAACAAAAGATCATTGTTTTGTATGAAATATGTGTTAAAAGCAAAAGAAAATGTAGATTTAGATTTTAGATGTAATTTATTGGTCTCAGTGGGGATATGTCTTCATTGACTGAACATTAAACATTAAACCATTAAAATGAATAATACATGTAAATCATTTACATACCATTGTGGTTGTTTTAATCGTCACTTTCATCTTCGACAATGTTTGTTGACGGACGTTTGGTGAATGCTTTTGATGACTTTTCATAGTCTTTAAATAAGCAAGACCTACATTGTCAAAGTAGCCGATAGCACGACTTGTGAACATTTCTTTGGGTGTTTTTTTTCCCACGAAATCGGAAAGTTCATGAAATTTCACCAGCATGTCTTTTATTTGTGCTGATGGAATTATGACTGCCTCCTCCTCCTCATCATTCTTCATGCATTGTCGAGCGTTACAGTCCCTTTAGCTCCTCTTCGACCAACTCGTTAATGTCCTCCTCATTGATGACCTCTTTTTCCATATCACAGAGATGCCTTTTGAAAGGGTCACTGCTTTTCAAGAATCCTTCTGCTTCAATTTTGTATCGATGGTAGACGGGTTCCTGCCATATTCCTTTGTGATAACAGTCAATCGTGTGACACTTTCATATATATATATATATATATATATATATATATATATATATATATATATATATATATGTCCGCTTCTTTTCATTCACACCGGAAATCACTTTCCTTGGGCTCCTGATGAGTAATGAATACGTACTGTAATAAAGTTTAAATGAGCACACTCAGAAGAACTCAGAGAACAGCAGTAACTCTGTGATGAATTAGGGTCAAAGGGTAACGAAAAACATCATGGGTCGCTTCCTCATAGCCAATGGGATGGTATGTACAGTATTTATGTAAATTATATAGTTGTGTATAGTCATGTACATGCAGTACTCTATTTATGTCTCAGGGGTTTCAGTTTTCTTTCATAAATAGAATTTTGTTTCGTATTCAGAGATGGAAAATTGAGGTAAAGGTTTTTCATTACTTGGATTATTCGTTAGCTGGGTCTTTTGTAAGTAAGAGGTACCACTGTACATAAATAAAAAATTGTTTATGTCGAGAAACATTTTTTTTCCCATTTATTGAGACTTATGGGACACTGTACAATAGACATTGATTTAAAATAACATCCACCAGACCCCAGTTTGAGGAGTCAAGACCAGACTACAAACACAACAGGGTTGTTACAGCATTTTATAGCATTTTTCAGCAGATATTACAGATTGATAACTTGAACAAATCTGAAAATGCACTGGTTTAGTCACAATAGCAGCTCTGGTCTTGACATAAAATCCATTGTCCATTTTATCTGAGATGAGGAAAAATGCCTTCCAGATGAAAACGAGACCAAGACCTTCAGTAAAACCCGACGTTATCTAACAGTATAATGTAAAATTGATTAAATAAATGAGTTTTGTAATGGGTTGAACTAGAAAAAAAAAGAATGTTTCCCTTTACTCTCTGGTCCTATTGTGTCTTTGACAGAATGTTCTTATGGCTTCCAGTTTTCATAACAATCTCTATCCACTCAGTGTTGACAGCTAATTATACTGTAGGTCTACAACAAAAAGGCTGCCATTTTAACTTTGCTTAACATGAATTGAGAGGCTGAAACTGAAGTGCTGCGCTTGACTGACAGCCAAACAAAATTTACAAGATAGTGAGTGACATGAGCAATTAGTGTTGATTTTCAGGGTGCTTTTTAAATGTATTATTATTTAAAATGTTTTTATATGAAGCGATGGTAGAAACCTTTGTTTTTGTTCTGTTTCAGCAGATGTTTTACTACTAACTTGTTCTGAATTAAACCTCATTCTTAGGTCATAGGTAAAGTTTCATATGAGCCATGTTTAAACTGATGTAGTTTCATGTTATGTTTTAGTAAAAAACAAAAATCTCATTTATATATCATATTTTCTGGACCTGTATATAAGCTGCATCCACTGTATTTGAAAAATATAATAAAAAAAAGACATATATAAGGAACACCGGGTTATAAGCTGCAGATATACATGCTGAAAAATCATATATTTACTGCGCACAGAATGATTTTCGAACTGTAAATGTAGTTCGATATATATGTGCCTTTTAACACGGCAGAAACTTTGTTGATTAACACAGAACAGAACCAAGACAATAACTAGTATTTTCCAACAAGTAAACAGTACATTCAGGCCATCTGCTTTTATGTCCTTTGAAAGTTTTTTTTTTTTTTTTAATTTCTTTATTTTTAAATTTTTGGCATTTAATGAGCTCTTCTCCAACGTCTCACCATCCATTCATCGATGCTAAACTTGCGTGCAGCAGCACAGTTTCCTTCCTAGATAGCAACATCGATAGCCTTCCATTTAAACTTGTATCATATGAACTTCTTCGTGTGGGTTCCATGATGAAGGGGTGAGAATTTGAAAATAATTAACAGTTGTTAATTTGTTAACCGTGTTCTATCTGCTGAAGAAAAAGTAGCGTGTTCTTCTCTGCATTGATTTTTTTCTTAGTTTTGATTCTAATTCTGGTTAGAGCGCCCCTAGTGGTGGAAGAAAAATCCACAGAATAGCTGCACCTTTATATAAGCCTCATGGTTCAAAACATATGAAAAAAGTAGTATAAAATAAGACTTTATAGTTATAAATTAATATAAACTATCATGAATCATATTAAATACTGTATTTGTAGTAAATATAAAATGAATATAAATAGAATCAAAGGTGATCAAACAAATCGCATTGTGTGAGGTGAATTATAAAATAATGTATATATAATTGATTGTAGATGTTTTTGTGTTAATGATAAACAGATATAAAACAGTTTGTTAAGACATAGAATGCAGACGCTGCTGGATTAGTTTGTAAATAGAGGGTGGGAGTTTTTCAGTTTTACTTCTTCCCACTCCTTTTCGAGTCCAAAAAGGAAGTTTTGTTGACCATTGTGATTGATCTATTGATGATTTGTGTGCTTGAAATAAGCTTAAACTGAAAATGAAATACAGTAAAATGACATGAAAATGTAGAGTTGCGAGTATTGATAGGTTATTGTGATAATATTTTACTGATATGACCCATTTTGATCTGTATGTGGAACCTGGAATAGAATTATCAATATATTCACTATCATTTTTGTATTTCACAAATTTATCCCGGGGCCAGACTGGACCGTTTTGGGGCCTGATTTGGCCCCTGGGCCGCATGTTTGACACCCTTGCCCTATATAAATTCAGTCTATCTACCATTTGTTAATAAGAAAATGAAAAGATGAGTTAAAAAAAGAAACCGAAAACCCTCATCTGGCATTGCTATGACAGACAGCTGACCCTTGGTGACATGTATGTGTGTGTGTTTTCCACCATGGCTAATGCTTTTCCCTCACAGTGTGCGTGAGGTGGTCTGGATGAACATTGAAAGCAAAAAATAGCAGAACACCCACCGGGAAAAAAAGTGTGTCATCTGCCGTCGTGCACACTTACTTTATTTTTTTTTACATAATGGTCCAGTGTGGGTGCAGACATACTGTACACATGCATGTACACACACACACACACACACACACACACACACACACACACACACACACACACACACACACACACAGCGGTTTCCAGATGGCAAGCTGCGCCTTTATGTCAGCAGATTAAAATGTATGCTTTGTGATTAATTTATGCAGAAGGGGGTTGGTGTGCTTGTTTTTAAGTTCCTCTCTTAAACAGTTGCTCTGTGTGTGTGTGTGTGTGTGTGTGTTTGCTTGTTTTCCTGTTTATGTCTTGTTGTATTGCTGTGCTGTTGTTTCCCTGTCTTGTTTGATCTGTCTCATCTTTCAGTACTGGTGTCTGCATATTTGTATTTTAATTCTTTTTAATGTATTTTATCTTTTTGATTCTCTTACTATTTTACTGTAAAGCACTTTGGTTTTAAATGTGCTATACAAATTACTTATACAAATTACTTACTTACTTACCATAAAGCATGTGGGAAACAGGTGCAAAGTGAAACATGCATTTTTCAAAGGTTTGAATATTTAATCTGATGTATTTTTTTATTTTATATATATATATATATATATATATATATATATATATATATATATATATATATATATATATATATATATATATATATATATATATATATATATATATATATATATATATATATATATATATTGTGTGTGTGTGTGTATATGGAAATATTATTTATTTTATTTTTATTTATTCATTTACTTTTGTCAATGAATATTTTTAATTACTCATTCATTTTTATTTATTTATTTTTAATTTAATTTTCACATTTTTATCATTATTATTATTAATATTATTTTTAAACGTGTGTACACTCACTTGATTACAAACCTGGTCCTCATGAGACATGGAAACAAGTATATGTGTGTGTGTGTGTGTGTGTGTGTGTGTGTGTGTGTTTGTGTTTGTGTTTGTGTTTGTTTGTGTGTGTGTGTGTGAGATCATGTGAAACTGTGTTCATAAATATGAGTCAGAAATGTCACGCATCTCATGCATCTCAAGGGTAACATTAACCCAAGGCTTATATCCTCTTGATCTGAAGTGATGCATTTGTCCCAAAGGGTTACAGTCTTAAGCTGGGCTACTGTACTGCTGCCACATTCCTTTGACATTGTCAGAGTGGATGTGTCAATACGACAAAAGGCTTTAAAAAAAAAATCTAGTTAAATAGGAAAGAAAAGAAGACGCAAAAAAGATCAATGTAGTGCCGTATTTTCTGGACTATAAGCTGCACATGTATATAAGCCACATCCACTGTATTTAAAAAAAATATAATAAAAAAAGAATATATAAGACGCACTGGGTTATAAGCCGCAGATATCTATGTTGAACCTATAAGGAGCCGTCCAATGGGCAGCCCATCTCCTGCTGTAGGGCCAGGCTAATGGTCAGAATCACCTGACTAGAGGATTTGACCCTAACAAACATGTTTTTGGGTGATGGGGGAAACTGGAGCGCCCAAAGGAAACCCATCCAGACATGGGGAGAGAAACATGCAAACTCCACACAGAAAGGTCCGCACGGTCCGTGAATCAAACCTGGGTCGTCTTGCTGTGAGGCGAGAGTGCTAACCGCTCAGCCATGGCGCTGCGAGGTGAAAGTTAACTATGGTTAAGTCATTTTTTAAGTAGTTTTTTAAAGTAGTTTTTTTTATTCCATTATTACATAATGCACAAAGACATTATTATGTTATATGCTCATGATTTTATTACATAATGAGTTGATTATTACATAAAGCACTTTTATTACATTAAGCACTTTTATTACATTTAAGTTATTACATTATGAGCTATTATTATGATATGAGTTACAATACAATATACTTTTTTGTCCCACTTGGGGATATTTGTCTTGTTCTCAGCAACTGTGCCACAATGACAGCAAACAGTATCAACAGGCACTTCATCACAACAACAATTATTGTCTCTTTAAATATTGTATTACAACAACAATATTTTAACATTTTCTTTTCAAATATTGTTTAATATTTTTTTTATGTATTTTAACATGAATTTTTTTTTATTGTATACATTTGATATTTTTATGAATGTAAAGTTCTGCAGGTTTTCAGTGGGGTCCTTGCTCCACTGCAAGCATGAATTAAATAAAGTATGATTATTATTATTTCAGTACATAACAATAAAATCACACAATAAAACACATCATAAAAACATATTAAAAACACCATAGTTACTACAAGCTCACTGAGTCCCAGTGTATATATTTAAAACATACAATGTATGTCCAGTTCAGGTCAGATAAGGTGTCAATGTTAAATGTGAGATAACATCACACCTATTTGTAACAGAGGGTCATTGTGGTGAAGTCATGTTGCATCACACCATTTTAGAGCCTATGTAGAATTTAGAATTTTTCTGAGTGAAAAGTACCGATTTCACAATATTCAGAGAACCAAACATTGAATAATCAAAACTAATTTCAGATTTGACCTAATTCAGGGAACACAGATGTAGTCATAACATGTTATTTCTTTGTTTCTTCAGTTCTGTGTTTATCGCTGTCATTTGTAATGTTGCCTCTGGTGCCACCTGATGACACCCTAGGTTATAATAACCTTTACAAAACTTGGATGATTGATATTTTATTATTTTTTAGCTGATGTATGTCAGAATCTATGCACGGATTGTGTTCTGTGAATTTCAAAGAGCAGCAGCGCATGGATTCCACCAATCAGAAGCCAGGCAGACGTGTGAATGACCTGCGAATGGTTTTTATAGTTTAATAATAATTGCATTACAATTATAATAACCAAGGTTAAAGGTTCAGTGTGTGATATTTATTAATATCTGGAGGTGAAATTGCATGTCTCACTACTCCACCCTCACCCTTGCTTGCGGATAACGGTCTGTTTTGAGCT
Organism: Siphamia tubifer; assembly: GCA_020466265.1. NCBI lineage: Eukaryota > Metazoa > Chordata > Actinopteri > Kurtiformes > Apogonidae > Siphamia > Siphamia tubifer. Next base: position 70,711,244 of record CM035794.1, on the reverse strand, counting down.
GCTGTAGAAATGGAAATGCAACAAGGTGACCAGGTCCATTTGTAGACAGACATTGTTAATTTTAGGTAATAAAAACATAAAGGTCATACTGTATTTCCAAGTGATTATATGGAAATAAAAGCAAATCATGATGCGTATTACATTCTAGTAAACTGTGGGGATTCTTCTTTTATTAGTGACCATAGGGGGTCATCATGGGCGTCACACCTGTGGGGGATGGGAGAGTTGCAACACCCCCACTTCTACAACCAGATGAACCCCCTGACATGGACAAAATATTTTTGTAAGAAAAAAGAGGTACAGTGCTGTACCATCAGTGTCTGATTTCTTTCAATCTAATACTTTTGACATTTTATCATAATTTTGACTTTTTATCTCATAAGTTTGGCTTCTTATTTCATATTTGTGACTTTATATTTCATAATTTTCGACTGATTTTCGACTGATTTTGACGTAAAAAGAATTTTGAAAAGTTTCACGTACCCCCTGCAGTACCTTCACGTACCTCCATGGGTACATGTACCCCCCCATTTGAGAACCAGTGCCCTCAGTTAATTTGCTGACAGTAGGAGGAGCACTTTTGAATGTTTTGAGTAGGGGTAGGGAGGAGCAGGGTTTCATTCTTATTGTATTTCAATCAAAAGTTGTGTTCTCCTAAGAATAAATATTTAATTGAGGAAAGACACACTTTTGTTATGATTTTCACTCATATATTACTTTTTCAATATATAATCATTAATGGATAATTGTTCGGTAATTTTCCCCATGATAGATTCAGAAAATTTTGCTCCTACGCTACAACCTAGAACACCCCCACATTTTAAATGGTTGTGATGCCCGTGGGGGTCATAACAGTCTGCAACTGCAGCATCAGATGCTATAGCTGGACAGCGCACTAGATCCTTAGCTTAAAGTGGTTATTTGTTTGGTTTTATTTTCTTGAGCTGATGCAAATGAGTTTTACTCTGGGGATAAATAAAGTTTATCTGTGTCTGTATCTGTGACTGCTGGTGTCAGCTCTAATAAGCAGAGAAAACACTATATAGTGTGACTGTCTAAAAACAGCACAGTGGAAATTGGACCTGGTAGCTGATGATGCTATCAGACAGTTTGAGAAAAGCTGAGTGTCTACTTTATACTGTTGCACTTTGACCTGCAATAGTGGAAAACTGATTTGTTTGGAGCTGAAACCATGAATTAACTCGATATGGTTAAAATAATCATTCTATTCGCTTTTTTGTTTTCTTAATTTTACTGCTGTAGGCATTAGTTACCCTGTTCTGTTTCACACATATACTCTGGGTTATATCCATTAGGCTAGATTTATTCTCTTCTGCGGCACTAGGTCATAGACGGAATCGGCACAGAAGTAACAGAATCCAATATGGTGGCTATCGAGTCGGTACCCCGCTGATCCACATGATCAATGTGGCAATAATTTTCACTCTTGGATCAATATCCAATATGAAGCTTTTGATGTCTAGGGTCAAACAATGAGTTCCTGGTTGTGTTGTCTAGTAGAAAAACAATTTGTTAAGAGATTACTTGTGCTAAACCTGCACAAAATGAGTTTGACAGATGAGGACACCAATGAGTTCAAATGTTATTCAAATTCATAAATTATATGTAAGTTTATTTTACTCAATTTACTGTCATGTAATCAGGTTTATTTTGATATGATGATTGATACCTGACGATGACAAATGATGTATGTGAGATAATTGATGTGTGTATCCTCGACAATTAGTTAATTAGTTAATTTTGCAATATCTCAAAATATTTACAAGATTTGCATCAACCACATTTCTTAAAGTTATCCAAAAATTGTCATATTGATGCATAGAAATACCTTAAATATTCATATTGAACCTTTTACAGTGTATTTGATATGACTGAACTGAAAACTAAGATATAATGAGAGAAATGATTATTATTGGATGCAAAACTGAATACTGAAAAATAAAACCCATTATTACATGTCCATTAATCAACAGTATTTGATTTATTTGGTAAAAGTAACATATTATATAGTGTAGGCTTACAAGACAAGAGACAATAAAAGTTTTGATCATAATATCAGTGTCGTCATGTTTTATTTACTATATGTTAGGCCTAGAGTAATTTTTCATATGTGTTATGATGTAATCACAGTTTATTTTCCAATTACTGCTGGGTTTTTTATTGATAAAATACATAATGTATTCACTTTTGGCTGTTTTAAAATCCAGGAAATGAAGCTAAATAGATAGAAAATCATTCTGAAGCGTATCGACGGGCGCTGTGTTGGATTCCGTTACTTCCGTCCCAATTCCATCTATGACCTAATGCCGACCGAGACTTGTGCACATCTTCCAAAAATATGTGACACGGAGAACCCCAGAAAAGAGGCCTCTGATTGGTCCATTCTTTTCCATGCTTCCCTACTTTTCCGGCTTGTTTTGTTTACTCATTGTTGAAGATGGCTTATATGAATATGGTTTCGGTTGAGAGTGTGAGGAAGTGGAAGAATCTGCGAGACAAGTTTGTTCAACAACAAAAGGGCCTGATGTGCAAAAGGAGTGGGGATCCAGGTGGGAAATCCTAGCGAGTTTGTGAGTACCCCGTGACTGTGTTGTGAAGGTGAAGAGTGCACACCATGTACTCCCCACGCTGGGAAGCGACGAAGTACAGATGGAGGGCGCCGTCAAGCCAGAACCATGAGCCAACTTCACCTCCTGAACCCTTACTGGTCAACCCAGAGCCAGTCGCAGCGCACCGGTGTGAAAGAAATCATCGAAAGAAAAAAGAAAAGAAAAAAAAGGTTTATGTTTTTTTGACAAATTGCACCCTGCTAAGCTATGTTCAGACAGTAAGTCTTAATGGACGATTCAGGACCACATTTTAGGACCACATCTGAAAGTAGCCGGAATTAAATTAGAAAAAATCAGATTTGTGGTGTTCAAACTGTCTGACACAGCCTGCATTGTCAACCTACACCCACCCTTTGGACCTCATGCCCCACCTTTGACATCCCAAAGTAAAATCTCTCCAACTGCCTCTTCCTCCACAACCCAATGTGCTTTCCAAGACTCTGTAGACCGTGTTCCTCCAGAGAATTATCTTTAATCTGAAGTGTGAGGACACTTCCATGTGCTGGGGTCAGTGGCAATGAACCTAGACAGTTGAAAGTCGTCACAGACAGAACGTAAAATGTAATTAATTTCCTGATGGGCAAGCATGTTGAGTCCACAGGAGGTGGGTGGAATTAAGTGGGCATGCCTGAAGGGAGTGTGACTGCCAATAATAAGGGATGCACTCATGTAGAAAACAAGTAAATTCCCATCCTGCTTCTTTGCTCTGCAGATATTTGGCATCAGAAGGATGTGCCACAACACCAACCTATCAGTATCTGTGATATTTAACACATGGGACTATAAAGGACTATGGTGAAAAATTGGCATTTTTCTTGAATTGCCTAGTTTTTTTATAATTATAAAATTATATAATCTTTTATAGTCACTTTTTAAGTTAAATTTTCTGTAAACACTATTTAAAGTCCAATTCTGTGTGCTATAAATGTGCAAGTATGCTAACAGCACCAGAATGTTAATAAAAGCATTGTTCCATTGATGAATCCGCTGCTGCTCAGTGCTATGCTATAAAATTTAAAGGTTAATTTTAGCTCAGCAGCTCATGGATCAATATTTTCCCAGTTCACTAGTGAAAAATACAATGTGAGCAGATTTTTACTCCGTCCAGCAGTTATGTTTTTGTTGGCATTTATCTGTTTGTGTGTCTGTGTGCAACATAAAAAAGTTATCAGTGAATATGGCAGAAAATTTCAGAAAATGCTGATATAGGAACAAGGAACAAATAATTAAATTTTGGTGGTGATCAGTGGAAGTATGTGTGGGGGAGGGGGCACGTATGTGATTCGTAGCAAGATAACTCAAAAAGTTAAGGACAGATTTGATTGAAGTTTTCAGGAAATGTTGATACTGGTGCAAGAAACAAGTGATTCAACTTTGGTGGTGGCACTCTGAATGTCCTTTTCTAGTTATGTCCAGTCTTCAAGTTCATAACAGTTATTTATTCTAATTCCCAAACCATGTGAAGGCAGGCTACTGTACATCTTCAGCAGTATTGTGTCCCTGAGTCTATAAAACACATCCATTTGTCATAAAGAACAGAGGAGGTGGATGAAAGTGACATTTAAAGTTCCAAGCCTTAAATGAATTAGACAAAACAATGTTTGATGTAGCTAAGGGTGGCATGCATCAAACTGCCTGCCCACTGCCAAACCAGGCCTCTATGGGTTCTCCTGATATAGAAAACCTTTTTTTTTTCAGGGTGTTTCATATTTTCAGGCTTTGTGTTTGGTGTGTCAGGTTTTTATGTGTACAGTCCATATCAGGGAAAGCTAAAACACACCGCTGTAAATGTCCTGTTGTAAATAGACAAGGACTTTAACAGGATTTTAGTCAGGGATGTCGTCAAAGTGAAATTGTGAGTACCTTATCCCTCTCTCTGTCTATGTCTCTCATATTTAATCAAAAAGGCATGAGGTAGGCACAGGCCGTATGACATCGGTGCTGCAAGTATCTTTGGAAAATCAGTATTTCAATGAATTAAATAAATTTCACCTCATCTGAACTCAAACTGGTGCCTTGGGTACAAGTCAGCCTTAACCAGAGGTGTAAAGTAACTAAGTAAAAGTACTTCATTACTGTACTTAAGTAGATTTTTTAGGTATCTGACCTTTGACCTACATTTACCAAATTTTAATGGGATCTATTCTAGACCACCTTGCACCTTACTTGCAAATTTCATGGAAATCGGTCCAGTAGTCTTTGCACAAAGTTGCTCACAAATAGATGGACAAACACCCCCAAAACACAAGTATTCTGAGAATGCCTAATCTCGCACCTATTTTGTGCCAATCTCTAGTTTCTATGACAACCCAGTCTTGAATTAGAGCCAATAATGTGGTTTTGACCTTTCTGCTAAATGTGACCTTGACCTTTGACTTTTTGCAATTTGATAGTTTCATTATATGTATATATGCATCAGTGCATGTAATATTATGATAATATATACAGTATAGATTAAGTTATAACGTGATGTCTGTGCTCGACACAAAGTGTTACAGAAGTTAATTTTGCGACATGTCACCTTTGACCTCCAGAGATCTCAAAAACTGTTTTGTAGGTGATAACACAAACTATAAACATTGTACAAATCTTCATTCTGCATCATTTGGTTCCAATCTGAAAGTTCTGTGACCCTCCGTTATTGAGTTATAACGATAATGTGATTTTAAGTTTTTAGTTAATTGTGACCTTTGGTTAATTGTGACCTTTGACCTTTACTCACATGGATCATTGCATCTGATGTGCATTAACTATATGTATATGCCCATCTCAAGTATTCATTGAGTTATAGCATGATAGGTCTCTTTGGACGCACGCACGCACGCACGCACGCACGCACGCACGCACGCACGCACGCACGCACGCACGCACGCACACACGCACACAGACAGACAAGGGGATTCTCACTCTGAGCGTGTCAAAATCTGACGTGCTCAGACGCATTGACCAAGCGTCAGTTTTTGACACACAAGGTGTCCCTCTGTGTCTAATTGGGACACAATGGATTTCTAATCTATCTGCCTCAATATGTGATGCTCAGAGCCCTAACCTTAACCTTAACCCTAAACCCGAGTAAAAACTATTTTAAACTAGAGCGTCTCATATTTCCGCGGACGGGTTAGAAACCCACTGCATCTGAATAAGACACTGAGGGACACAAAATCTGAGTGTCTCATATTACCACGGAAACTACTGTGTCTCAATGAGATGCAGAGGGGCACCTTATACTCCAAAAAAACGACGCTTGGTCAATGCGTCTGACCACACTTGGAGTGAGAGGGTGTTGCACAGACACACACAGTGATTACCATAATCTGTCCCAACCAATGTTGGACGAGATTAACAATACCACTCTTCCCTTGGTAATAATATTCATAATAGCCAGTGATAACCACTGATGGTTGAGGTTTAATTTAGTAATTGGAATTCACATACATGACACTCCAGGTTTATGAATATTTCTGAATATCATTTCTTTTTTTTTTTCCAACTCTCTATCAGGGACAATCCTGCAATGTTTTTAGTCATCAGACAGCAGACATAATCCATTCTGGCTGCTGTGCCATATTCAGGACAAACAGGAAATGAAATGCATCAATCACTATTGGTCCAGTTACAGAATGCCCAAAAGTTATCATGTCGTCTTCATCCACGTGGCAACATGAATCAGCCAGGATTTAGGCTACAAACATGTCTCCATATTGGCTCTCTGCTTTAAATTTAATTGTAGCTATTATGTCATGGTTGAAATGCTTTCAGCTTTAGGCAGGTTGTGTGCAGGTAAGTCAAGCAGCAAAAACTGCTTTTCTCTCAGGGATTAAACAGTGCATGGAGCATGTACAGTGCATTACCCGTGCATTCATTTACACGGTACAACTTAGTATTACAGTATACCCCATAAACCCATACTGTTATACATTTATTTTCATTAAATAAAAGTAATGTAACATAAAATAAATATCCATTCTATAAAAGCCTTTGTTGAAAATGGTTATGATTTGTGACTTATGATTTGAGATGTGTAGCAAAGTTTAATTATAAAATGCTTAACATTTTTTGTATAATACTTTATTTAGTTGTTTTTTTTGTTTTTTTTTTACCAAGAAATGCCATAAAATTCACTTAAGAATGTGTTCTATATAGATTAAGTTGAAAATGGAAAAGTACAATAACTAGTTGTATGATGTTTTTGGTGCACAGAATCCATCAACAGGAAAACAAAAATCAATTTATAACTGTCCTTGCAGGTTTTAGGCTTTAGATTTTGAAACCTTTGAAAACAGCAAACCGCTAATTTGACAGGTTAAACTGAAATATTGCAAATGATTATCTTCATTCCGTACTTTAGAATACTAAAAGGACTCCTCTCCTCTCCTCTCCTCTCCTCTCCTCTCCTCTCCTCTCCTCTCCTCTCCTCTCCTCTCCTCTCCTCTCCTCTCCTCTCCTCTCCTCTCCTCTCCTCTCCTCTCCTCTCCTCTCCTCATTTTGGGAATATTTAACATCTGTCATTCATTGGACAAAATGCTTGGAAAACGTGCAGAAATACTTATTTGTGTCTATTAGTAGAGAAACAAAATCTGCATTTGAGGCTGTAGTAACCCACTCCACATCTTGTTCTTTTGTTGAAGATCTTTTATCAGTAAAAACATCCTTAAGCACACATCTGTTTTCTGTTTTAGCATGGAGATCTAATGTTTTCTCAAAAAAGAACTCTCAAGGCTGGTGATGTTGCAACTGAAAAAGCACTTGAATTAATTTAATGAGATATCTTCCTTTTCTCGTGTCCTCTGCAAAAAATTCTATTAACAGTTGACAACACGAATATACCATGTGGATGTCATAAAACATACTGTATGTTTCTAATCACATGTTTTGAGTCCTGTTCTGGAGAAAAGATGAGTAGATTTTTTTTTTTTCATAATTCAAGGGTCTCCTCACACACAGACAACGTATATTTGTGTTGTGAAAACATTATATAAAGTGCATTTGCATGATACGTCCCTTTTCATCTCCTGTTTGGGTTTGAAATTGACCCTTGCACAAATGGGTCTGGGTTATAAACTCAGTTCTGCTTTAAAATGTCCTTGTGGTGATTCAAGACAAGGCGAGACGAGTTTAGTTGTATAGCACTATTCACACACAGGGTAAGTGCTTTACATTGGCATAAGAAATCACAGAAGAATAAAAGACATAAAAATAATCAGACATGAAATGTGGTTTAAAATACAATCCCAGGGTGAAATGAATGCAGTTATATTAAAACCATACATCAAAGTTAATATAAACATAAACATAAAAAAAGCATTGCAGAAATGCTTGAGGGAGCTAAATTGAAGGGCTCAATGTACCGGTCCATCTATGTTCCAACCCTCACCTATGGTCATGACAGAAAGAATGAGGTCACAGGTACAAGCGGCTGAAATGAGTTTCCTTCGCCGGGTGGCTGGGCTCAGTCTTAGAGGAAGGGTGAGAAGCTTGAACATCCAGGAAGGACTCTGACTCGAGCCACTGCTCATCTATGAGGAGCCAGCTGAGGTGGCATCTCGTGAGGATACCTCCTGGACACCTCCCTGGGGAGGTGTTCCGGGCATGTATATCCGGGAGGAAACCTCAGGGCTGACCCAGGACACGCTGGAGGGATTATAGGCACTTTCCCACTGTAGGAACCATTTGTAGTTCTTATAATCTTTTTAGTTCCTGGAACCTTTTTTCACCCTTTCCCACAAGGGTGAAAAAGGGTCTTTTTTTAGTTCTCTGGGAACTATATGACGTAGGTGTTTAGTGATTGGTAGAGCCAAGAACACGCCTATTTCTGCATTTCTTCACCCTGCAGTACCACTGTCTTTAAAACCATCTGTGTAGCTGTGTGTTGGGGAAAAATATGGAGAAAGTAATAAACAAAGAGACCGATGACGTGGTTTTGTTTTTGGCTTAATAAGGATGTTGGTTAAAGCCATGACATTAACATATGTCATAGTATCACCTGTCACTGGATTCTTTGTCTCCTAACTCTCTTTGTAAACTTCTCCATTCTTCACATTAGACTCTGTATTTAATCATTATTAACATTCCTGTGATACAGAATATAAACACTGACCTTTTCATTCTCTGGTCTAGTTTATAGTAGCACTGTTTCTACTTCCTTGTGTGATTGTTGAATTTAGTGCTTAAAGAATACATCATTATGGTGGACGTTAGCATCACATTGGCCCCTCCCATGGTTCCTACTGCCCTGTTGGAATGGAAACCCAAAGGTTCCATAGGAACTATTTAGTTCTGAGAACTGTGTGCAGTGGTTACAGTAGCACTTGTGCCTCACAGCAAGAAGGACCCTAGTTCATTTCCAGGACCAGACCTTTCTGTGTGGAGTTTGCATCTGTGTGGGTTTTCTCCAGGTACTCTGGATGGTGGGAGGAAACCAAACACATGCACTGATAGGTTAATTGGTTAATCTAAATCGCTCATAGGTGTTAATGTGAGAGTGATTGTTTGTCTATATATGTTCAGCCCTGAGATGAATTGGAGACTCATACAGGGTGTACCCAGGCCTTCACCCATTGTAGCTTGATAGGCCCCCACTAGGCCCCCCCTAGTGAGGATAAATCGGGTTCAGACGATGAGACAAGGCTTTCATAATTCTAAGGACAGGGTATTCATGTATTGTATGACTTCATGTATTTCTGTGATTGTTTGTTTATTCCAATCAACAGTGTAAAGCCCTGTGAGACGACCTTTCAGTGATTTGGGGCTCTATAAATACAATTTCATTGAATTAATAAGAGCCATTTCTGTGCTGTGATGAGGTTGGAGGTTTGTCAAATTTCTCAAAAAGCCCACTTGAATTAAAAAAAATTGCTGAGTTGATTAAAAACCACTCTCTTGGCCTTGAAATCAAATAATAAGTCTGTAGTTGGTTAACATGGAAGTATCTTTTGTTCTCTTTTTTATGTTTAGGGGTTTAGAAAATGTTCCTGATTGAATTGAGCTTTTTATTATTTGCTGTAAATTCGTTTGGACAGACTTCACAATAGTTAAAAAAAAAAGTCTGACATAGGACAGAATGTTGATGGTTTAAAGTGCTGAAGTGTATCCTCTATATTTTTTTGGTCAACTGTATCAAATTTGGATTTGGTGGTTGAAGTATTTCTGAGAGGCTTTATGCATGACCTCATTATTGTTTAGTTTTGCTGAGTTGTGTTGATGTTTGAGTTTATAGATTGGATTTTTTCACTGACAAAGCAAACAAATTCAATAAAGTGAAATCTGTGTTCAGATGCAGCCAAGTAGCTCTCCCATTGATCACAACCTAAACTAAATAGTATTAGCGACAGGGGCAGAGTGGAACAAAAAGGCGAATTTGTATCTAACCATTCTACTCTCCAGGGGCTGAGCTGAAAAAAATATCATGTCCCATAAAACATTGATATTATTTAAGTTTATGGAACACACATCAGGCCATAACAAAACTAGAAAAACACACTGAAAGTGCAGACTCCACCAAGGCAGTTCAGCCCCTGCCCCCCTAAATGACCTAAATGAGTGATAGGTTTCACTTTCACTTCTCCAAGAAGCTCCAACTGAATGAAACCGGATGAAACACACATGTGCCCCCCCACATACCTACACCTATCATAACTTGTTCCTTCGGACAGCATCAACAATTTTTGAAAAATTCAGCCATTCCTTGGCATAATAATAATAATAATAATAATAATAATAATAATAATAATAATAATGGTACACATTTTTCTGAACATGCCACTGTTCATGTCAAATTTGTCACATGTTCTGTACAGCAGAACGTTTAATGTTTTTTTTTCTTTTTTTAAATATTTGGCACCATCTGCTACCATTCACTATAAACCCAAATACGTTAGCAGAACTCAAAAGATGTAAGGCAATCGATTTCCTCAATTATTTTAAGTTGATGAAACTTAAAAAATACAAGTTTTCAGAACATAAAATTTAGATTCTTATTAAAGTATACATAAATTAGAGCATTACTTAGTATTCTAAGGTTCAGTCAGTCCAACTGGGAGACCAAGTCAGGGTTCAGTGTCTTTGCCCATGGACACTTCCACAGTCAGAGCCTCGACACGAACCGCTGACTCTTCAGTCATTGGACGACCCATTCTACCAATTGAACCAGAGCCGCCCCTGAATAAAACTACTGTGTTTTGTGATTGAACCTTTTTTGGTGTGATATATATTGGTGATTATTGGAAGTGCTTTGAAATTATATTTCATCATCTACTACATAGGTTAAGTTTATTATTTCAATTATTCTTATTTGAAACAATAGACATAACAAAACAATATCATTCTAAGCATTTAACTTGACATAATTCCACTAAGTGTCCACTAAGTCAACATAATTCCACTAAGTCTCTATGTCTTTAAGTTATGTTCACTTATATCCACAATAGTTAGTTGGAAGTACTTACAAAGAAGGACATGTTACAGCAACTTAATACATTTGAGTTCGTAGTACTATTTCTGAAACTTTGAGTATTCCCAACTTAATATATTTAATTATTCTGAACATTGGGGTCTACATTGTTACTTGCCTCTTTTTGTTTCTGATTTTTTACTGCAACCCCTTTTCATTTCTTCATTTTTTTTAATCTGTTGGTCACTTGCCTGACTGATGGATTGAAACAGTGAGACCATGGTTCTCAGATACGGTTGGCCAAGACAGTCCAAATACCAAGTGAAATGGGTGTGACACACTCACGTGGACCTAAGTTATCTGGTCTGTCATTCATGAAACTAGCCAATAAAACACTGAAGACCATGTTAAAGTCTGGCCGCAAGCCCAACTGCACCAATATTCACCCTGTTATGGGCCACTGACCACAGTCTTATGGGCTATCTAGGCAATAGCAATTTTTTTTTTTCTTTCACCAGCCTACTGACCCAGCAGACCATCAGGTAAATTCCGGGTTCTCCTGATGGCCAGTCCACCCCTGGTGAGAACCACCAATAGCAGTAGCAGGAACACTATGGCTGCTAAATGCTTCTGTGTTTGTCTTTGTCCATTCGTCCATACGATGTATTCAAAATTACTTCTCTCATTTTAAATAAACTTGCTGGAAGGTTAAGGTACAGACAAAGATGAACCCCTTATATCAGATCTGGTCTTCTTCTTCTCATTATTACCTCAGCCAAGGAGGTATTACATTTGGGTCCATCTGTCTGTCTGTCTGTCTGTCTGTCTGTCGGCAGGATCATACAAAACGTTCTGAACGGATTTTGATGTAACTTTCAGGAATGATAGATAATGGGTCAAGGAAGAACCTATTAGATTTTGAGCAATGAAGGTCAAAGATCAAGGTCAAACTAAAGGTCAACAGCTAAAAACTGTGGTAATATCTCAGGATTCAGACAAGATAGAATCTGGCATTTTTTTAAATTCACATCATCTCACCTTTGGACATCAGATGGGTCAACACCAATGGCTCCATCATGTCATGTTTTGTCATATGATGTCATAACAAGCCTTGGTATCTCTGACTGTATTATTATTATTATTATTATTATTAATAAATTCAGTTTATTTGCCAGACACTTGTCCAAAATCTACATAAAAACATATAAAAAACACATACAAATACACATCACAAACAGACCAAGACAATCAAACTCGAGAAAACACACAGAGGAAAAAAAATTCTTAAAATATATGCAGGCATTTAATCCAGTGTACTCTCAGCCTGGTGATCCAGAATCCAGGATCTCTTCTGGATCATCACCAAAATCTAATCATTTGTTCCTTGTGACAACCCCAACACGTCATGAAATTTTCATCAAGATCTGTCCATAACTTTTTAAGTTATCTTGCTAACTAACAAACAGACAGACAAACAAACTGGCAAAAACAGTGTGGACCTCTCTACATTCGAAGGGGGGAGGTCTGCCTTGGTGGAGGTTTGTGCTCTCAGAGTGCTTTTCTAGTTATTATTAATTATTATTATTATTATTATTATTATTATTATTATTATTATTAATAATAATACCTTATGACCTCAGCCTGTCATTAAAAACTAAATTGCTATACTATTGTGAAAACATAACTTCTTTTCAACAGTATTTACTGCAGCTTTTTTGTTTGTTTTTGTTTTGAGCTAAAACGATAAAAAAAAAAATGTATTTTAATAAAATGATGTGCTTTCAAAGCCACCTATGATTAGGTACCAGTATACTATTAGACAATGCTAATCACACATTTTATTAGACTAATGGGAAATCACTAAACAAATAAAGAAACAAACATGTTCAGTATTTTCAAGTTAACATGTTCATGTAACAATAATGAAAATACAAGTTTTCATCTTTACAGTAGTTCTTAATAATTAAGCAGTAATTTATATAAATGTTTTTTATAATTGTACTCAATTTCTTTTTTTTCAGAGTTGGAAACACTGTTTTCACATATTTTGAATCACTGTGTCCTCTAGTTTTTCTATTTTCTTTTTCTATTTTCTACCTCAATATCCGTCAATTTAAAATCAATACATAAAGAACTCTGCCCTGTCTTAAGGAAGCTATGATTTGAAATACTCTACTTTTTTTAGATTTAAAAGACAGAATAGAATAGAAGTACTTTATTGATCCCACAATAAGGAAATTAGATGTAACTGCATACAATTTCGCTATGACTGATACCAGCTTGGATTTTATTCAGTAAAGGGAAAGGTAAACATCATGAATTTCCACTCTTTGTATATTATCATTGCATACGAAGATCCAAGAACACAAAGTTGAACTTGAACTCGACGTTGTCTAGAAAACTCTACTATTAAATTCACGATCCACTCTCACCATCTTCGAAAATGTTTTACTCAACATTTATTCTTTGCATCACATGAGTCTTGGAACTTGTTTTTCAGTTTCTGAGTTAAGTCCTTTTCCACATCTAGAATCACATGAATTACTAATGGTGTGACCCGTACATCAAAGTTTTATACATGCACTCTGTCGCTATTCCAGTTATTTTATGTTAGTCCACTCGTCTCATCTGTTCAACTTCAGCACAGTTACATCACCATCATTAGAGACTCAAACAATAAAATGGACTCTACCTCCTCCCCCCTCTTTGGCTTTTACTTCCTCTCCATCAAGTGTTTATTTGTTTGTAGGTGACATGGGGATAAAAGAGTGAGTGGTGCAATGAGGGACTTGGGCAGAGTCAAGTGCTTTTCATGCTCTGGCAGATCTGTAATAGCACTGGCTGCTGTGGCTATTGAAGAGTGCCAACACCTTTTTATTTTTCATCTTTACACATTGCTGTTGCATGTCTTCCCTTTTCTGTTCTCATTACATTGTCTCTCTTTATTCGTCTCACTTTCTTACTGCCCTTTTCTCACTCTATTTCTTTCTTCTCATTCCCTGTAGTCCTCTTGTGTATGCTTTTCCCACTGTCCGTTCTTTCCCTCTCCCATTGTCCTCTCTTCTTTCTCCCATTTTTATGTCAGTCATGTTACTCATTGCCAGCTGCTCCAAGTCTCTGCCCTGTGTTACTGATGTCTTACCCAGACAAAAGCCTCCTCTCCTCGGGCTCGATGCCATCCAGGTTAGCCGCCATTCTTATGTCTGACCCCCTGGAGGATTCAAACTCACAAGTGACAGATTGCAAAAAATTGTCTTGATGTTACCGTGGTAGCTTCAACTATGGCATGGAGCCCTGGATCCTGGGTTTAAACTGGTTTTATAAAAAAGGAAAAAAAAAACAAACATGCTGTATCCCATAGTTTGAAGAGAGTTTATTGCTGTAGTTGTAAATATTCTATATAAATACCGAATTTTAAGTAAGGATATTTTAATGCAAGTTCTGTATTCCTTCAAATAATGGCTAAGCCCTGAAAGAACCAAACAGTCACTGTAAAAAAAAAAAGCATCGACTGATTCAAAATGTTTAATACCTGTTGAGCCACTAATCTGATCAACATGAAAATACATGAGTTTAAAACAAAAACAAAAAAGTTTACATTTTATAATACCTACACACAATTCACTGTGTATTAACTATTTGTTACTTATTTGTTAATGTATTGTTCATATACAATTGATCATAAACGAACCATTTTAGGACACATCAGATGCACACACCAGCGGGAGGGGGTCGTTCTGTCCAATCAGAACCCTCTGTACTTCCTGCTCTTAAAGCCCAATTAACTAGAGCAGAATGCACCCGATCCCATGTAAACCTTCATATAGAATTAACATGTCCATTTAAACACAAAGGAAATAGCTTTAATTCAAAATGATTTTATTCCGAATAAATAATCATTATGTAAATGTAGCAAATGTGAGGCTAATGTAAAGGGTGGAGGTGGAAAAGTTCTATATAAGTCGAGTTCATTTAACTTTAATGCATAAACGCCCCAAACAATTTTTTGTGTTGATGTCTAAATGAATATCTCTCTCTTATCTCTCGTCATCTGAACCCGATTTATCCTCACTAGGGTCGTGGGGGTCACTGGGGGGTGCTAATCCAGCTACAATGGGTGAAGGCGGGGTACACCCTCAGTATCAGAATCAGAATTATTTATTTGTCACATGTAGATGAGTATCCACAGTGAACACTCCCTTAAGACTGTGCAAAGATGCAAAATGCAAAATATAACTATACAAATATAACAATATAAAAAAATATACAAGATAAGAGAGAATAAGAATAAGTAAAATATAAAAAATATTAAGAATATAGAGTAAAATATTAATAAAATATAGCCTGGAGGTAATATAAATATGTACATGGAGATGCATATTACTATATATTGAGTGGTGATGGTTGGGGTTGATGAGTGGGGGGTGGGGGCTTATGTGGTGGGCAAGGAGTTGTTCTGATAGCCTGGGGAAAGAAGCCAGAGGCGTTTACCTGCTGGCAGCCACTGAAAGTGTTCATTGTCTGGGTGACTAGTGTCCTTTAAATGTATGAGTCTCCAGTTCATCTCAGGGCTGAACATATAAAGACAAACAATCACTCTCACATTCACACCTATGAGCGATTTAGATTAACCAGTTAACCTATCAGTGCATGTGTTTGGATGGTGGGAAGAAACCTACGTAGACACTGGGAGAACATGCAAACTCCACACAGAAAGGTCTGGTGTGGGAATCGAACCAGGGACCTTCTGTGAGGCACAAGTACAAACCACTGCACCACCTCACCTCCCCTAAATGAATATCTCTCTTCATCTAATCATTACCAAGTAATTTATGGTCATTTATTATAGGACTATCCTTTGCATTTTGCTTTTGTTTTCAGTGAAAAATAATTATTTTCCTATATTTAATTTACTGGCCATATAAGTGTAAATAAAAGCTCAGTAAATTAAAAGATTATTATATCAAAACAGAAAAGGTATACATTTCCAGGCGTAGGGGGCAGAAGTCTGAAAAGCAGAGATCAAGCTGTTTGACCATTTTTATATTACTTCCACCTTTTATTTATTATTATCAGTTATTTAACCCTTGTGCGGTCCTTCGTAAAAGGCACACTGGCTGTGTCCTACAATTGGGTCTTAAAAACCCAGATTCCAAAGTTCAATTCCATAGACTCATCACCCCACCCCCCAAGGATATATTACTGTTTTCAGTAGTAAGCAATGGCATCCTACAGTACGTATAAAAAGGTACATTTGTGAGCCACCGGGTCTCTTTGACCCGAAGGACCGCACAAGGGTTAAGTTATTTATTATCCAACCACTGCCTCGTGTCATAGGGGTGTGTTTAGGAGGTATGAGTGTGTGTCGGTGTGCGTGGTGAGGGTTGAGACTGAATGGGATAATTGTGTCATGAGTACATTTTTGAATTACTGATTTTAAATTGTTGAGTGCCTCGTATTTCTAATTATCTGTAGGGAATCCTGTCTGGTTTTGGGTGCACTACTACTGTGTGTGTACTTTAATGACAATATAGTTTGATTTGATTTGGACTTTTGCAGAAAAAAATATTCATCCTACATAAAAACAAACATCTCCACCCACTGTCATTTGTCAAATGAATCAGTGTTGCATTTGATGACAAGCTGTATTTTGCCTCACTTTTTTTTTAGTGTTTTGACAGGATTAGTGGTTCATCAGGAGAAACTTTTGGATCTTTTAAGGCACAGGTGTCAAACATGCAGTCCAGGGGCCAAATCTGGCCCGCCAAAGGGTCCAGTCTGGCCCCTAGGATAAATTTTAGATATGCAAAAATAGATATTAAGATTTTAATAATCATTTTAGTTTCAGTTACAAAAATTACAGCACCATCATTTCATTCTGTGCTTTCAGTTAACAAATATATATATATATATATATATACTGTACATACACACATATCTAATAACGATAACAAGTATTATTATTATTTTATTTTATAACTCATTTTGTAACTGAAAAAGCAATAGGTAGAAGCCCAGGGTTATTTGACCTGTCCTATACAACCCATTGAATCACCAGCAGATCATTAATAAAAGAAATATAACACAAGAGGGGAAACGAGGAAAACAAAAACAAAACAATATTTACCTGTAGATTATTAATCTTTGTCATATTAAATAATTGTACATAGTACTCCTTCATTAACTTGCCTTTCAATGTATGTCTTATTTCATTGGTGGTTACTTCAGATCAAATGTAGCTGAAAGTGGCCCCTGAACTAAAATAAGTTTGAGACCCCTGTTTTAAGGGTTAAAGTTCAATTCATGCTGTATCTGAGAATGTGGTGTGAGTATTACAACTTTTTAAAAGGTTAAAAGAAGGTTATAGATGGGCTTGAAACTGACTGCATGGACCGTGGTGGATGGATTTAGAAAATCACATTCCTCACACTTGATTGCGAACGATGGGAAGAGTTTTCTCCTGTGGTGACAGAGGTCGGGGTTTGATGGACGACGATTAAAAAAAAGGAGGTTAAGTACAATGACGGAAAAAAAAGTGGTATATGGAAAGGGTTGCTCTGTGTGGGTTGGGGTGGGGTGGGGTGTAAAAAAAAAAAAAAAAAAAACAGAAAAGAGAGAGGGAGACAAATGTAAACAGAAAGGAAAGAAGAAAGGGAAAAGAGGTAGAGTGAGATCAGCATTGTGGCCCAAAGCTGAATGCTGCCTCTATGAGCAATAGTTAAAAGGACACTGAGGCGTGAGTCCCTGTAACCATAGCAACCTCCCAAGAGCCCTGTGACGGACGGATAATAGTGAGAGAGGAGTTCCTTTTCTCTTCTCCACCCCTCCCTCCTTCACTCCCTCCCTTCTTCTCACTTGTTCTCACTTCTACTCCTCACTTGGGCAGTTTGTTGGATCCTTTGCATCTTATGGGATTTTCCTCGACTCCCCTGGCCTGTTTTTGCTTTTCATGTGCGCTCTGAAGTTTGGAAGCTCAGCCCGGTGATGGCTACTCCACACAGCCGTTTGCCATAATTGCTTGTTGTCGTCTTTTCGAGTCACTTTTATGGACTCTCGCAACTATTTGAGGACTTTATTTTTATGCACCCGTGCGGTTGTTTTGTATTGGCATAGGAAGAAATGTGCTCCAGAGGCACCGTCTCAGCTCGTGATTCCTTTGTCTACATTTCAGAGGCTGTGCTGTCAAACCATGGTGCTGCCCCTGAGACCAATCGCCCTGAGAATATGCAATGCTTAACAGTGAGTACTGTGCAACTACGTATTCTGTTTGTGCATGAGAATGTGAAGTTTGTGTATGTTTGTTTCTGCATATGTGGGTACATGTTAACCTGAGCAAAGCAAAATATTGTTTAAGTGGACAGATATTAGTTTTTTGTTGGTTTTTTTTTAAGGAATTTTAAGACTTTATGAGAGCATATAATGTCTTTTTATATTGTTTGCATGCAAAATGGAAAGATAATCCTGTGTTAAATAAGTACAAAGTTGTTGACCCGTGACATTATGCCATGTCCAACAAGCTCATCATGCATAAACATGCCTTCAGTAAGATCTTTGCTACATGCGTTCCATGTTACACATTCTCAGCAGCCATGGCAACTAATTGAATCACGCATTTGAGCTTTGAGCACTGAATAGAGCAAGATGTCATTTTTCTGAAAGACAGTTGTTTATCAAAAAGCTTAGTTGCATGTGAGCAGAAAGACGGTTTGTCATGAAAAAAAAGAAAGAAGGGGAAGGGGTCTGTGTATGTGTGGGTTTGTGGGAGTTACTTTATGTTACCTTTCTACCACAGATCTCTCCCTGGTTCTTCTCTTTTATGTTTCATATCTTTGAATTCCTCAGCTTTGTCATATTTCATGTTTGCAGTTTCTGTGAAGTCCATTTTCCCTCCTTGTTCATTGTGTTGATTGTATGGAAGCGACACATAAATTATGAGGAAAGAATGAGGAAAGACCACTTAAAGGGTTTGGAAAAACTCTGATGATGCTTTTACATCTTTCAGTGGGGTGTGGGGAAATAATTATTTATGTCAGGACTTGCTTGACATGGCAGTGACAATAATAGCAGTAGAACATTGTTCATTAATAATCTCACCACTTAACTAGTCTGTCTGCCTTCAATTTTTTCCTTTTATTCTCCTGTAATCCTAGAGAAGGAAGAGCCCAGCACCTCTGTGAATCAATGCTTTCACAGCTTTTTTTCTTTATCTGACAGGGTCTGTACATTTATTGTTAAATACAATGTATGTCATTCTAGCACTTAAATCTTTACAGATTAAAAGTACAGCAGACAGGTATAAAGACTGATGAATAAACCCCTGCACTTTGACAGGAATCAAGAGAATAATGAATATTCTCAAAAAGACTAAAAGAAAAAAACTCAAAAGGGCTAAAAGAATGAATATCATAAATGAACACCAACATTTAAATCATATATTTGCAGTAGCATTATAACCTGTATGACCGAGCTTGGCCCATTTGCGCTTAACATGAAATACATATACAGACGGATCCTTCTGTCCATCTTTGGCATTAATTATCTGCATACTTTGGTCCATTCTTAATAAGGTTGTGGATGCAAATCCAAATGGAAGAAATTGCAGATGAGATTTGAGGAGAATAATTTCCAGAATTTGGAGAAAATACATTTGGAAAATTTGAGAATTAGTAGTTTGTGCTTTTTTTCAGAATTCTACAATGACAACACATATTCTTACTTTGCTGTTCTGGTAATACAGATACAAAAACTTGAACAACCCACAGTGTTTCAGATTTTAGATGATTATCCCCCTCCTTCTCCATCGATTATGTTTTCCTTTGACATTAAGGTGTTGGAAAGAAAGCATGATGCTTATACTCAAATGACAGCAGTAGCTCAGGGGCTGGTACCCTGGAGGTATCAAGCCCAACAAACTAAAATGTAACAGACATGAATTTTCGTTTAAAGTATGTGGATACTAAGAATAAATATAGAAAGTTTACTTCCTTTTGATTTTCTTATGACCAAACTCAAGGATCAAAGGAATGAAGGAAATGGTCACAGAGTTGATTTTCATTAGATTTTCAGAAAAGGTGCTATATGGTCCAGAATAGTCCCATCACATTTTGGTGAATGTAGGTCAAAGGTCACCAAAAATGTGTTTTCATTATAGAATAGAATAGAATGATCTTTATGGTCATCATACACAACACCGTGTACAACAAGATTTAAAAGACAACTTCCCAGACAAGATAAAAATTGAAGTACGAGGTAAAAACATAAATAAAATATATGAATATATTACTAAAAAGTATTAAAATGTATAAAAAGCAGTAAAATTGAGAAAAACACAATAGAGAGGACATGACATTAGTATAATAAATATATAACTAGAAAAACACTCTGAGAGCGCAGACCTCCGCCAAGGTAGACCCCTCCCCCCCGATCACCACCGAAATCTAATCATTTCCAGATCTCTTCATTACCAAACTACCCTGACAACACCCCCCCCCCACCCTCCTTCCCCCCTCTCCCAAATCGAACCATTTGTACCTTGTGACACTCATAAAGATATCATGATTTCTCCCTCCCCTCTCCACCGGATCACCACCAAAATCTAATCACTTCCGGATCTCCTCATTATCAACATACCCTGTAAATTTCATCAAAATCCATCCATAACTTTTTGAGTTATCGTGCTAACTTTTTTTTCTTCTTTTTTTCCTTTTCTTTTTTTCTTTCTTTTTTTTCTCTTCCTTTTTTTTCACTTCTCTTTTTCCTTTTTTTCCTCTTTTTTTTCTCTTATCTTGCTAACTAACCGACAGACAGACAAACAACCTCTGGCAAAAACATAACCTCCTTGGCAGAGGTAAATATATAAATTATATAAATAAATTGCCCAGGTGAACAGTCATACAAACAGCTACTGAATGTTCAGTACCCTGATTGCACTCAGGTAGAAGGTGTTGATAAACCTAGAAGTGCGGGACGTACTGTACCTGTACTGTACCTGTACTGTACCTCTTCCCTGAGGGCAGCAGGGCTCTCTTAATGATAAGTCATACTGTAGGGCAGGGGTGTCAAACTGCGGTCCTCAAAGGCCGGTGTCCTGCATGTTTAAGATGTTCCCCTCTTTCATTTCACCTGGAGCTCATTGCATCATTACCAGTGTTCTGCAGAACTGATGAGGAGCTGATTATTAACTATTTAAGTGTCAGCGCTGATGCATTCTGAATGGATGATTTAGTTTAAATATTCAGAAAAATTCTACCATTTTTCTTTTAGTTTTGTGGATGAAAAAGGTGTCAAAAAGCAACTTCTTTTTTTAATTAAAAAAAAATAATAATTTAAAGGCAAAATTAAAACTGCTGGAACCAAAGTTTTTTTTTTCCAAAAATTTCCACATTATTTTTTCATTTTGTAAATATGTATTAGTTTTTTTGTTAATTTTGTTGCTGATTTTGTTTATTTTTCTACATTTAGTTTTTTTTAAATGTCATTATTTTTCTTAGATTTTCTGCCATTTGTGTCTTACTTTGCTCATGTTACCAATTATTTTGTTAGCTTATTATTTTTGTTAATTTTATTTTTTATTTTTTACTGATTGCTAAAATCTGAGGGAGTTAAAGGATTAAACTGAATCACATGGAAAAGGGAAATCTCGAAAACATGCAGGACACCGGCCCTCGAGGACTGGAGTTTGACACCTGTGCTGTAGGGCAAATCAGGTAACATGTGTAAAGGGGGTGGGGCTTGTTGTGCCAGGTACCACTTGTTATGTTTGTATCTTGTCTAAATCCCTGTGAGTCATGAAGGTCAGTAATTTACCTGTCCAAAATCAAATGTATTTTCTACCCTTATAGATAGTAATTTATTAATTATATGTTATTGAATTACAGCATCAAAGTTAATTTGTAATTATCATGTTGGCGTTGTTATAGGGCTCTGTTACTTACTCAGTTTGAGTCACTCCTGTAATGTTTTGGGAAATCTGATGTGCATATTTGTGCAAAACAGGCCATTTTATATGTCTTGCTCTGAAATTTGTGGTGAATTCATATGAATTTGATTGCATTAGGTCCAGGGTTTTTTTGCTGACTAGGTTTACAGTACTTAATACATATGAGCTACTTAGAAGTGGTTGATATGACCAAACAACACATTTGTTGCAAATAAAATATAATTCAGAAGCTCCTTTTTTCAATTCACAGGACTCACAACACACTGGCACTTATAAGGCTATCAATGTGTAATCAATAAATTATACTGTACTGACTCAGACTGTACATTTTATGCAAGTCTCTGATTTTTGAAGATTCGTATTCATTTGAGTAAAGTCCTACTGTTTCATTTTAACTTCTTCAATAGTGCTGAAAGTGGACTGGTTTTATTTGTATTCCTCATTCAATCTCTTGACCCTTTTTTCAGTGTTAGACCAGAGATAGGATTACAGTCTTGCTATGGATGGTGCATCATTGTGCATGCTTTTGTTCTCACTACAGCTGTGGGGGTTTAGTAATATTTCTGGGTCCTGAGTTGGCCACTTTCCAGGCAGACTTTCATAGGAAATTGGCTCAGTCTTCTGTTCCCTCTTGATGCCAGCATAGATAATGACAAATTCACTTTTTCAGATTAAGCTTCCTGTGTGACAACGGCTGGAGCTCATAATAGTATCTTTCTATCATGTCATTGTTATCCATGATACATCACACATCTGCAACATTTGGTACTTGTTTTAGATGGTACTTAAGTGATTTGAGTGGACTATGTGTCTGCGGAGAGAAAAAAATTGAATATATAAGGGTATTATACAGCTCTCAATCCAATTATGCACTCAGATCTGATTGTTGAACAGCGTATTGTCGGACAACAGCCAATCCTTTAGGATAGGCTTTTGGCCTAATTAGTGGACAGACACATGGAAACTCAGATGCTGTGGCTATTGTGAGCGTCTCCTATAGAGAGTATAGGACAATAGCTGTGTTTACATGGGAGCTTTTATTCCTGTTTAATTCTGAATAAAGTTTAATTCCACTTTAAGATGACCATGTACACACCTAATTGTAATTCCAAGTTAAACTTAATTCTAAATAAAGTCACTAGTTTATTGTGATCTATATTCTGTAATATAATTAATGTAATGAATTGTGCTTTAACATTATTCCTGTCATTCTGCACATGCTTCTGGTCTCGTCACAATGATGCACATATTTGATGCTGATGACGCTGCTGGCATTAATATGTTGATATATTTAACCAACTCTCACTTAATTATCCTTGATATAATGACACTTCCTTTGAGGTTCTGCCCTGGACTCCTTTGGTGCTTCGTATATGGTGTTGTCCACAGAATCACAACTTCACTTTAACCACAGGTCCATAGTTTAAACTGACAAGTGACAGTTTATGTTGACTCAAACGATTGAGGGTAAGTGGGCCTCCAAATTTTTTAAATATTGAAATAAATTAAGGCCGACACTCGTGCCTCACAGTAAGAAGGTCCTTGGTTCAATTCCAACGCCAGAACTTTCTGTGTGGAGTTTCTGCGTGGCTTCCTCCCACCATCCAAACACATGCACTGATAGGTTAATTGGCTCATATAAAAGTGCCCATAGGTGTTAATGTGAGAGTGATTGTTTGTCTATATATGTTCAGGCCTGTGATGAATTGGTGACTTGTCCAGGGTGTACCCCGCCTTTGTCTGTTGTAGCTGGAATTGAACCCCGTGACCCTAGTGAGGATAAAGTGGGTTCAGAAGATGAATGAATAAATTAAATTAAGGTCAAGAGTACATACTCGCTGTATACTGCACACGTGTGACACAGCTATAAAAAGAGATGAATACACAAGGTGGTAGTTGTTTATAATGACTCAATGTGGAGACTGCGGAGGGTTCCATGACATTATAGTGCCAGTCAGATGTCTGTGGCTCATGGTGTTCAAGGTTTAAGGTAGCTTTATTGTCATTCAACATATTAAAAACAAACATGACGGATGCAAGTTGTTCCACAGGCCCAGCATAAAATAATAATGAATAATGATAGTAATAAAAATATAATAATAAATAACCAGTTGCTAAAGTCATCACCAAAAAGTGCTAAAAGTGAGGTAAAATACAGATAGTATGCAAAAGCAGATTAAAATAATGCAGAGGACAGCTTCATAAGCCTCACAGCCTCATGAAAAAAAGCTGCACCTCAGCCTTGTTGTCCGGGCTCTGAGGCTGCGCAGCCTTCTGCCTGAGGGGAGGGGGGGTGAACTGTTCATGAGATGGGTGGGTGGGGTTCATTATGATGCTTGAGGCCCTGCTCCTGCACCTGTTCAATACTATGCAGCTGCTATATGGCATTTTATTTAATCATTCATGTGCAGATTCACTGATGGTGCAGTGGTTAACGTTCGTGCCTCAAAGCAAGAAGGTCCCTGGTTCGATTCCCACACCAGACCTTTCTGTGTGGAGTTTGCATGTTCTCCGCATACACATGCACTGATAGGTTAATTGGTTAATCTAAATTGCCCATAGGTATAAATGTGAGAGTGATTGCTTGTCTATACATGTTCAGACCTGAGATGCCTCTAGTGACTCCTGCGGCCCTAGTGAGGATAAAGCAGATTCAAATGATGAGACGAGATGTTCAGATTTACAAAATTACCAAATTCAATTGTACTAGACATGGTCTGCCCTAAGAATTAAACCTCTGTAAGGTTTAATTTCAAAATGTGGTCTCACTGGTAATTAAGCCTTTACGGTATGTGTCTGTAACAAATGGATTTATGCTATTTATTTCCTCACTTACTCTGTATTTTTCTTTTTTCTTTTATTCTATGGACGTAGTTTCACTGTCCTTAATACAGCTTGAATGAATGGATATCAGTTTTATTATATGAATGTTTTCATTGTGTTTTATATTTCAGCATTAATTCTCATCATTTACTGTGTAGTCAGTACATGATGATTTAGTTAATGTATTTTTCCCTTCAGGGATAATTCTATCAAGTGCCTCTGAGGGTATGTGTACCCCTATTTGAGAAAGACTCATCTGGTAGATAGTGTTGAAAGGATTTTTGTGTTCGTTGATTGGAAGCTCCAAAGATGAGTTCAATATACAGTTTGTCTCAGTTTATTAATTTATTCAGGTCACATGGAAAATACAAAAGCCAGTGCTAGTCTGTGGACCAGAACCCCACAGGGCTCAGGCCCAAAAAGCCCCATATTCTGGGTCTGAATTGACAACATTGTCTTGGGTGACTCTACCCCGAACAAATGGGTTGGACGACACACATCCTCTGACGCTGTCTCCTAATTGGGCCTCACCTATTGATGTGGCTGTCAACCTTAGACCATGCTGTATGTACAGATGTAAAATTCAAATGTGTGTCTATGTCATCAAAACAATATCTCAGTTTACATGATAGTTCACAAAATATTATCTCAATCTTGGCCTTATCACGTCACATGTGCAGGGCTGTCACACCTCAGAGTAGCTCAGATCAATACTATTGCAATAGATATAGATAAAATAATGAAATAATGCATATATATATTATTCAAATCTCACTCTGTCTTAGTCAGTCTGTTGTGTGTTTGGGCAAGACACTTCACCCTCCTGCCTCCAGTGCCACTCAAACTGGTGTATGAATGTTTGGTGGTGGTCAAGAGGGACCGTAGATGCAAAATGGCTGTCACACTTCTGTCAGTCTGCCCCTGGGCAACTGTGGGGATGTATGTAGTTAACCACCACCAGAGGGAGAATGTGAGAGCGAATGCATAATACGTCACTAATGTAAAGCCAAAAAAGTGCTACATGAATCCAATCCATCATTATTATTATTAAATAATAACAGTAATAATATATAAACTAATCAGAACAGTGTGTTATTACTGCCATCAGTGCTGGGCTTCCACCTTGTTGCCAAAGATTGTAAAGTTTTATAACACTTGAGTGAATTACCTCTACTAGTGGAAGTTATGTAATCGTAATATTAATTGTCAGTCTGTTTGTCCGTCTGATTTTAGCAACATAACTGAAAAAGTTATTGATGGATTTCAACAATATTTTCACAGAATGTCCAGAATAACAAAAGCAAAAAGTGATTAGATTTTCTGGGTGATCCGGATCATTATCTGGATCCAGGATTTCTTTGTAGGATTGTTGAGCTGCATTTTGTAATAACGATGCATTTTGTAATAAATGTCCAAAATGTAATAACTTTTTCATTTCATTTTGTAATAAAGGCACATTTTGTAATAAACTGCTCCAACACATTTTGTAATAAATTTTGCTGCATTATGTAATAAGTTATTACATTTTGAGAAGATTATTACATAATGCACTTTTTTATTCTCTAGAAAATGTAATAACACGGCGCATTACGTAATAATTCTAAAGCATAGTTTATTTGTTTGTTAATTGTATTTTACTTTGATTTGATTTGATTTGATTTGATTTGAATGATTTATTTCGAACATGCGCAAAGTGCAACAATATTCAATACAGCAATAATAATAATAATAACAATGACATGTTCGAAAAGGAGTAGGATGAAGCATAAGCTTATTTAATCCTACCCCTTCTTCACTTCCTCAACAACCTAAATACATCTTGTAGTAATATAGTGCATAGTACAAAAAAGATGATAAATAAAATAATGACAATAACAATGATAACAATACCAATAATCAATAACTGAAGTACTAAACATAGACATATATACAAAAAAAGAAAAAAAAAAAACTAAAAACAAATGAGCAGATAGGAAAGTAGGTAACAAATAGAGTTTTTTTGTTGTTGTTTTCTTTTTTCCCTCCCTTCCTTCTTCTTCTTTTCCCTTTTTTTTCTTTCCTTTTTCTAATTTTTTTTTTTTTTTTTTTTTTTTTTTGCATTTTGCTGTCATTTTTTATTTTTTATTTTATTTATTTTATTTATTTTATTTATTTTATTTATTTTATTTTATTTTTCTATTCATTCACTTATTTTATTCATGTATTTATTCATTTATTTATTTTTTATATTTTTAACCCCACAGAGGGGGAGTCAACAGTGTTTCAGATCAGTACATATTCCAGTCTGGCAGACATATACTAGACTATTTAGTGCATGTGTGTGACCATCATCGGTCCTCCCCGAAAGCTGAGCAGACATCCCCCATTAGAACTCTCCCTTACAAGCCAGTGAGTGCAGTGCTGCACCTCAGTGATGTGCGGAGGAAACAAAGGCTAGACAGGATGGACAGGACGAACGGGGACAGTAACCAACAGGCAGTGCTATTGTAATTAAAGACTGCAAGGTGATGTGTTATTCCCAACCACCAACTGTCCTTCAATAAAAAACTAAAAAATAAATAAGTAGATCAGAAAAAGAGGAGAAAACCAAACCAGCACAAAAGGAGAAACAAAAAACAAAACAAAAACAAAAACAAAAAACAAAAAACAAAAAAAAAATGTAACAATCGGCACTGAGCACCACAACCGTGGATGTCCTGATAGTACAAAATAGAATGCAATGTAATAGAATAGGCCAGAGGAGGACACCAGTGCAGAAGAAAATGAGTCTAGTGTAGAGATTGTGGAGAGATTCTCAGCACATTCTGGCGAGTCCCATCATTCGTTGAAATGGGACTCAGTAGTAGCTGGTGAGACCCGATCAAACATGCAAGTGTGAAAGACCCCGAAGCCCAGAACAGCAATCACGACAAGGCAGGGCCAAGTCAACAGGGCAACCCCCACCTCGGGCCGCAGGAGCCACAGGACGCCACCCCCAGAGAGCCACCGGGACCACTGTGAACGACACAAACCCGGAGAACAAGAGGGAGCAGCTACAGACCCCCCCCAGCGCACCAAGACCGACCCAGGCGGCCCGGGGCACGACGACCCACCCGCCGCCCCAACCCCAACCCCGCCCACCCCAGCCCCCACCAACCCCCCCCACCCCACCACCCGACCCGCCCAGCCGAACCACTCACCCCCCCCGCCCACCCCCGAGGGGGCCAACGGCCCCACGCAGCCAGGAAACCAGACACAGGGAGCGAGCCGCCCACCGAGGGGGCGGCAACCAGCCCATCACAAGGCAGGCCCACACCAGGTGCCGGCCGGAGGACATCGTAGCCCGGACCCAACGCGAGTCCAGAGGGCAAAATGGACAGTGTGCTGGGGCCCGGCAACGCCAACAGGGAGATACCCCCCACACACCCCGCACCCTGCCCCAGGTGAGCACAGTACACCCATGGCCCTCACCTCCCCACAATGCGTCCCAACAACCCCCACATGCCACCAGCCCGCAGTACAGCCACAGCGCCCGCCAGACTGGCCAATCCAACCCCCGCATCCAGCCAAGAGCCATGGCACCAGCTTGGACCCGACGGGCAAGGAGGAGCACCCCCCCAACCACAGCCCCCAGGTCCCGGGGACCCCCCAGCACAGCAACATGGATAGTAGTCTACCCCCGCTACCCCATAGCCATAAGCCATAAGGCATAAGGGATAAGGGGGGCCGGATCCCACCAGCGAGGCCATATTAGTGAACCCCCCCATTCCTCCCTGTTAATATGTCTCCAGGTCCCTGACTGGAGACATTATCCCTGCACCGTGATTGTGTAACCCTGAGTGTCATGTGGTGCATTAAAAGTGGGGAAGCTGGTCGAGGCATCCAGGGGGCAGGCCAGGGGACCACAGAGGATGGATACTCTGGCCTACCCTGGCCTATGTTCCCCAAGCCATCCCAGATCTACCCCCAAGGTGTGAATGTGTGTGGTGCTTTAAAAGAAATTAGAGAGCAGGGGAGGTAAGCAAGAGGGGAATGGGGAAGAGACAAGGCCGTAGAGCCCTGCCATCTGCCCCACCACCGAGCCCAACATTCCTGCTCCCACCTGCTCTCGAGGCCCTAACTGCTGTGTCCCTATATGTGCCTAAGAGTAGCTATATACAGTGAATTGTGAAGTGTGTGAAGTGCACCTTAAGAGGCAGTCTGGTGTGGATCCGGCCCATGAGGACAGAGCAGCAGGGGAGACAGATAGTGAGACCACTGCTACTGATGTAGAGGGCCCCCAGAGCCCCGAGGCAAGAGGCCGAGGTGGGCCCACCCGAACCCGACCGGCCCAGCCAGCACCAAAAACCCCCAGAAGTCGCAGTGCTAGACCAGCGCCCCGGCAGACGCCGTAGTCCCACTACGGGCCAGCCGCACGCAGAACCCCGCCCCGGAGGGAGGGCCAGGCCGCACCATCAGGAAGCAAGGGCCAAGAGCCCCCATGCCCACCCCGGATCCAGCATGCCCAGGATGCAGGACGCCCACCCCGCAGCACCACCAAAACCCCACCCAACCCACTACTCCCCAGGACAGCGCCAGGACCGGACAGAAGCCCCCAGCCAGCAGAATCTAATCTCCAGTGGCGATACACAGGCAAGTGCCAAGGCCTGTGCCCAGATGAGCCAGAGCCACCCCCCAGCGAGACGACCCAGCCCCCATGCCAGTCCCCCAGGCAGCAGAGGGCCCCCAGCCCCCCCCAGGGGAGGGAGAGGGACAGGGACGAGCGGCCAGGCGGGAGAGGAGGGAGGAGGAGGGAGGAGGAGGGAAGCAGGGCAGGAAGGGACAGGGGAGCGACCGGAGGGCCGACCCACCCCGAACCCCAAGGCCAGCCAGGGCGCCCCAGAAGAGACCGGCCACCGACACCCCCAAGGCCCCGGGAGAGCGCACAGACCCAGCAGATCCAAGGCCCAAAGTGCATGACTTTAATTTGGTCATGCACTTTTGGAGCTTAAGAGGTTAAACAACGTAAGTGTCTTCTGCTTATTTACAGAGCTGCTGTGACCAGATAATTTATCCACTAAGATTATTTTAAAAAAATATATGAAATTGCCTCAAAAGGCTAAACAAACAACACAATTTCTATTTCCAAAAATATTTGTCATTTCAAATTGTCTTTATGTTTAATGTGTCTAATTACCAGCCAAGACATAAACCATTTAGAATGTTTTCCAAACAGCTCCTTGAGTTTTAATGCCACACCACCAAAGTGCCCTGCTGCTGCAAAATGGAATAAATTATTACAAAATGCGGCTTTATTACAAAATGAAATTAAAAAGCTATTACATTTTGGTCGTTTATTACAAAATGCGTTTCAACAAGGATTCTTTACTATTGCCAGTTTTGACAGAAATGCTTCTACAGTAACTCAATATACTGTATAATACTGGTGTAAGTCTGCGCTCTCCAAGTGCTTTTCTAGTTTTTTCTTTATGTGATCTGTCCTTTAGAATCTGACAGCGCCTGTGGTTCACAGTTAGACTTTCTTATGAGATCCTTGTGTCTGTGAAACGTATCCGTGTTGGTTTTGAGCTACTTCAGGATGTGAACCAAACTAAGAGCAGTGCTCATATGGAGCTGCACTAATAAGATGGACAGGATTAGACGGACGGGAACTCACCTTTCACACACTGGTCACACACACAAACAAAGCCACATGGACATCACTTACTGTTGAGTACATTTGACCCTGAGTTTTCCATTGTTTTTACTCCATCTCCTGTTTTTACTCTGAACCAGCTACCACAACAGTTCAATTCCTGTCATTACATTCCTCACATTTCCGGTAATAAAGATCACAATCCATAATACTTTATTTACAGAGGTGGTCATAGTACTCCCATTCTCTACTTCAGTAGAAGTACAGGTACTTATGTGAAAAAATACTCTGGTAAAAGTAGAAGTACTGATTCAACTCTTCTATTTAAGTAAAAGTAAAAAAGTACAACTTCTCGATTGTAATAAAGTACAAAAGTAAAAAGTAAAACTGCTTTTTTTTGTCATGAATGCAGTAATACTTCAGGAAATAAAATCAGAAATGTTTCAAAAGTATCTAAAATAAAGCCTTTAAAAGTGAGTTGCTGTGTAGATAATGTGTTTGATCGAGTCACAGTTACTCAGTTTTATGGATATGAGCAGGAAATTTGGGAAAAATGTGGGAAGGAAAGTCACAATTGAGATATATATGTAAAAAAGTTATAAATTTGAAATAGAAATGCATAATTTTAAGAGAAATTGTGAGAATTATGAGATAAAAAGTCAAAATTATGAGATAATAGTCATGTAACAATAATATATAAAGTCACAGTTTTCCTCTAAAGCGACTTATTATTCGTACTGTTTAGTAGGGAGTAAAAGTAAGAAAGTTTCCAGAAAAATAAATCTTCTAGTAAAGTACAGATACCTAAAAAAAATCTGCTTAAGTACAGTAATGAAGTACTTTTACTGAGTTATTTTCCACCTCTGTGTATTTATCGCTGGCACTTTTATACAATTACTCATACGTTTAAGTATATATTTATTAACTAGTAACTAATAGTTTATATTGTATGTCATGTTTTGCCTACCATTCTTAATTGCCACTTTTTTTTCCCTTTTTTTTTTAAATCCTCGTTTAATTATTCTTTTAAAACATATTCAGACACTTTAAGTTCTCTTGGTACTCAAAGTAAGATTTTCATTGTACAGGAAAATCTGTTTCTTCACTGTACACATCCCATAAACCACTTTGAATCCTGCATCTACCAAGATTGTTTTTCATGTTATATGTGCAACGCTGACATGGAACAGGTTGGTGTTAGGATTTGTTGAAAGCTGCTTCCCTTTCCCTGTCTTTGTCATTTTTTTCTCTCGCTCTTTATCTCTGGGTGAACCAGAGTAACAGATGATTGTGTGGTTTGTGTGGGACAGTCTCAGGGGGCAGTTAAAGGAGGGGGAGAGCCACATTCACAGACTAAATTAGGGGAGAATGAAAGCCTTTTAGGACTTTCTCTTCTTTCCTGTACCCATTCTCTGTTACCTTGTCCTTTCCAGACTGCTGCGTATTTCCTCCTTTGCATTCGTGGTCTTTCCCTCCCCCTCACTCACCCCATGGCCATCACCCTCATTATACAAAAAACCCTCTCTGTCCTCACACACATTTCAGTGATTTACTTCAGATTTTTATCCACACAAAAATGTCCCTCACCAAAAAAGCTTTCCACTAACCTTTCCTTTTACTGAAAAAAAAAAAAAAAAATTTTTTTTCAGCTTTTCTAAGGATGTACGCTTCGAACTGTAATTTTTAAAATAATTATCACATGTCTGTAAGACAGTATGCTTTAAAAATGTCACATCAATCAAGCTCTTTTTTTTTTTTTGTCATCATAATCTGGTTATCTTTTAAATTTCTCCAAACTACCTGGTGCTCCTACTGTTTGCTTTTGAAGTGATGTAGGAAGGGTGTATTTTTTGGCATTTGGGATAAACACTACTAACAGGTAGAAGATAAAGTTTTGTCATGAAAATAATCCACTGCAGCTTTCAGTCATATTTAGCAAAAGTTTAATGTGGATGGATAGATGGATAGATGGATGGATAGGTAGGTAGGTAGGTAGGTAGGTAGGTAGGTAGATAGGTAGGTAGGTAGCTGGTAGGTAGGTAGATAGATAGATAGGTAGCTGGTAGGTAGGTAGATAGATAGATAGATAGATGGGTAGATAGATAAAAACTTTATTAATCCCCCTGGAAGGTTCCTCTAGGGAACTAGTGTTCCAGTAGGTTCCAGCAGCAGTACAATACTGTACACCAGGGGTCCCCAAACTTTTTCCTGTGAGGGCCACATAACTTTTCCCTTCTCTGATGAGGGGTCAGGGTCAGTTTGTAACAGAAACAATGCGATGATTTCAGGAGTTCCTACATGTAAAAAAAATTGTTTTCCAGAAAGTCACAATCAAATAACCATCTCTGGGTTCTTTACAGAATAAACGTCCATTGAACATAAACGTCTTTGTCTTAACAGGTCCAAGTTCATCTTAGTTGTCAGAGCAGAATGTCTGACTTAAATGACTCATATGAGCGTCTGTCAAAGTTCATGTGTTAAACTAGTCACTAACTAATAGTTAATAATGAAAATAGTTCATAATTAAGGAACATTTTATTGCAAAAGTCCAACTTTGTTATCAAATAAAAATACACATATGAAAAAAAAAATCAAAATGCTCTCTGGTATTGTTCAGGGGGCCGGACCAAAAGTGGAGGCGGACCGTATCTGTAGTTTGGGGACCACTGCTGTATAATAATAAATAAATGTACCTTTGAAAAGAACTGTGTCAGTCATACAACTCATACCAACAATGAGCTTCTGTGGTTAAAATCAACCACGTCTCTTTGTTGTTGTTTTTTTTAGCATTAAAGAATCAGCTTCACCAGAAATTAAAGACCTGGCATGAGTTCACATCCCGATGTCATCAATTCCCAATTATGTTTACAGGGCTAGAAAAAAAAAAGAAAAAGGTGAACTGTTCATGACATTACCAGGGAGCAGAAAGTTCATGAATATTAACAATAGTTTGCTTCACACAGGACAATATGTCCCCCTGCATCACTTTGCCTGTCAGCTAGCATTAGCTCCAAAATTGTCTCTGTGAAAATGGTTCTGACACTTGTGTCGGATGGGAAAAAGATGGGAAGGAAGGATGAGGTGAGCTGAAAAGGGGACAGGGGAGGTTAGATTTTCTGGCTGGCGTCTCAGAAATAATGAGTATTTATTTATTTTTTTTTCAGTCAGAACGTATTCCTTTCTGGATATTTAAGTCACAGTGCTTGGGCTTCTTCCATTTTTAGTCTGTTCCCTGATCCAGATAAAGGTCCAGGATGTACAGCTTGATCCTTGCCCTTTGCTGTACACCGTAGTGACAGAAAGTTACAGCCCGAGCAAACTTGTAATCCTTTCACATATCTGTAGTCGTTGTTGCTCCACTGAGGCGGTGGCTGAGGTAGGTTAGTGGGTCACCCATTCATCTGACCATTGAACAAAACACTCTAATTACTCACAGTGAACAGGCCAGTGTCTTGCACAACGGCTCCACCATCAGACTGAAAAATACTACTTGAATGCAATCCTTTTTACCTGCCTGTTCCAAACATAGTCTAGGAACATAAAGTGGGTCACAGACCTGTTTTTATTAGAGAGACGCTTTGTAGAGTAACATGCATAAGATGATCTAACAGCTATGGATATGTATGGGACAAAACCAAATTAGATATTTAGGTAACACTTTATAATTCCTACGCACAATTGACTATGTATTAACCATTTGTTACCTATTTATAAATGGGTTGTTCATTATGTATTAACCATTTGTTACCTATTTGTTAGTGTATTGTAAAGGTTCATACTAGTGTAAATGTAAAATTTTATTATTTTCAACCAACAGGTGCAGTGTTTACAACTGTTTCTTTGTTTACTTGTAAAGCAAATATACAAACACTACACCTGTTGGTTAAAAATAATCTAATTGTACATTTATCTTTGGAAGACACTAGTATGAACCTTTACAAGACATTAACAAATAGGTAACAAATGGTTAATACATAATGAAAAAAGCATTTATAAATGGGTAATAAATGGTTAATACATAGTCAATTGTGTGTAGATATTATAAAGTGTTACCGATATTTATTAAATTAAATTAAATTCTTTATTTCAGACACAGCAGCGGTCCATAAAAACAGGAGACATGAACACACATACACACAGAACAGATAAATATATTTATATAAGAATCGTGTTTAAATTATTAAAATAATTAAATCTCAGGTTGGAGACTTATATGTGCATTCATAAACTTACATCAGACTTATCACATGTTTTAGGACCTTATTGCTTGAAGGTGGATGGATGGATAGATAGATAGAAAAGAAAATGTCACACAATATACAGCTATTTCATTGTTGCTCTTTAATAATCCTTTGTCTAAAAAGGAGTAAGAAGAATCTGAACTTCTATTGTCATACCTCAATTTTACATGACTTCTCTAATCAACTAATGTATACTGTATAGTCCATATAAAGACAAGCTCAAGAATTAAATGACTGAAAAACAGAAGAAATTATTACATATTATATTATATACTGTTGATTTTTGAAAGTATTAATGCAAATAGGTGAGAAACCTCTAACCAAATTAAGAAGCATCAAAGGAAGGAATGAAGTGAGACTATTCGAGTGCCACTAACCGTTGTTTGTCTGTGAGGTTTGGCATCGACAGCTCCATTTTTCATGTGGTAAATCACCAAAGTGCATATGACTTGACTTGGTCTGATTGATTTTCAGCACATAAAAGGTAAGATATCTTACTCCCAACTGTGACTGGGACCTGACAACACAGAGGTTGCATTCGTGTGTGAAGTTTCAGGACTCTCCACGGTCTCAAACCCAAACAGATCCACAGATGCATGGTGGATTTGTGTGTTGCTATGTTACAGTAGTTGACATGGGAGTTTTTATTCCTGTTTAATTCCATTGCATAGAATAGATGCATAGGTGCAATTAAATTTCACTGTACCATCTTGAGTGCAAAACAAGTATATAAAACAAACACTTTCCACACACATACATAAAATGGCATTCTTCGTGATAAAAAAATAGCATTAAAACACTGACAAAATAATAGGCTCAAAAGTCCTATTTAAATATATATTTTTTTAATTAAAAAAGTGTAAATATATATTTAAATCGATAAAAAGAGAGAGGGAGACAGAGGCAGAGATAGTAATATATATATATATATAAAAATATATATATATATATATATAAAAATATATAATGTATTGGAATAAAAGTTAATTCCGCATTAAGACAACCATGTAAACACCTAATTTCAGTTGAACATACTAATTCCCAATTAAACTTGAATTCCAAATAAAGTCACTGGTTTATTCCAATCTTAATTCTGAATTTGATAATTCCACTGCTATGTAAACAGTTAATTCCGCTTTAACTTTATTCCTGTTGTTATGCTTCTGGTCTGGTCACAATGATGAACATATTCTGCACTGTTGGCATAAGTTTGTTGATTCCAAAGGTTGATTTGGTCGAGCTGCTGCTTCATAATTAGCACAAAAATAAATGAAAAAAATCACAAGTAGTATCTGGTCTAACATGTTGATTGTTGAAATTAACGCAAAACAGGAAGTGGGTGTGATTGTTTTCTTCCAGTAGACATCCAAACGTTAAGTGGCCGTTCTGTCCAATCAGAACCCTCTGTACGACCACTTCTTAAATTCCAATTAACTAGAACCGAATACACCCATTTCCGATGGAATTAACATGTCTATGTAAACATGAAAGAAATAGCTTTAATTCTGAATTATTTTATTCTGAATGAATAATTCCAAATTAAAAAGCATCATGTAAACTTAGCTACTGTTGGAATCGACAGCTGGCTTTAGAATAACAACCATGATCTGTCTCTGTAGCTCACAGACTTGTTTACTGCAGCATTCTACCACGACAGATTTCAATGTTTGAACAGTGGAGGAGTTGATTAATAAGGTAGAAACATTTTATAAAATGTGTTAGAAAAAAGACAGTTCAGGCAGTTTTGTGATTGTCATTCAACAGAGGGAAGCACATTGCATATTGCACATGCAGATTTATTTTAGACATTGAAACTGTTGATATTTTTGTATATATTTTTTAAGTTTTTCTAGATACTTTATATATCATTTTAAAAATATTTTTTGTGGTTAAGTTAGTATTTTCTTTGATCTCAGACATATGCGTAGGTATTCCTTACCTGACATGTTTTTGCGTGTAACTTCCGTCTTCGTCAGAGGGTCAGGTGACCCACATACTGTATGTCTGATATAAAAGAAAATACTAACTTAATTTAACAGGAAGACATAATGAATTTTCTACAGTTATTTTTTATGGTTGTTGTTTCAACTGGTTCTGGAATAAAACACAAGTTATTTTCAGACATGTCTTTTTCACATTTTTCTTTTTTTTCCCCCCACCTATTCAAATAATCATTTAATCCAGCGGTGTCAAACATGCAGCCCATGGACCAAAACTGTTCCTCCCAAGGGTCCAATCTAGCCGGCAGGAAATATTTGCAAAGTGCAAAAATTACACCGAAGATTTAACAGTCAGGATGTTGAACTCATTTTAGTTCTGTGGCCACATACAGACTAATATGATCTGAAGTTAAGTAATAGCATAATAACCATTTAATATGTTGTGAACAACCTGAAAATCCTTTGCAATTTAAACAATATTCTGCCTGTCAACATTGTGTGTAATGCACTTGTAGAAACGTTTATGTAATTTTTCATTATTTATTGTCTTTTATTGGACTGAAACAATGAGGGAGAAACTTTACCCTGTCATTATTATGGTATTATTTTATTGGTTTGATCTGATACAAATTAAAATTGGGCTACATGCTACTATAGCATTTTTCAACAGTAGCATTCCTGCGGCTGCTTTGGCGAATCATGTGTAAAACCAGATTTTATTGCATGGGTCAGAGGATGACAGCAAAGATCAGAGAACATCTGTGACTGAACATGTTTATTAATGTAGCAATAATTCTGGCTTGACAAAT
Source organism: Siphamia tubifer (assembly GCA_020466265.1). Lineage (NCBI taxonomy): Eukaryota > Metazoa > Chordata > Actinopteri > Kurtiformes > Apogonidae > Siphamia > Siphamia tubifer. The sequence continues at coordinate 70,673,859 of CM035794.1, read as the reverse complement.
CTGTATCCTTGGCAACGGAAATCGTAAAATAATAGTTGACCTTACCCAGTGGTCACTGATGTCACACAACAGACACACCAAAGAAAGTCCAATTTAAATTGAGGTAACTTGAGCTGATCCCTCATTAACAACGTGAATGCTAACATGGATGCTAATACAAATGCTAATGCTGTAAAAGGCTAAATACTGAACGGTTCAACAATAATAACCTAGTGCTACTTTTGTGGCAGCTCCCGAATTACATTTTTTCTATATATAACTTTTTTTTAAGTTATTTATCAGCATTTAGTCTAATATTATCCTCTGTATTTACTTATTTCTCCAATGATTTTCCTATATTTAATTCACTGACCATGTAACTGTTCATAAAAGCTCAGAAAAAGACTTTTTCAACCAAGATATCTTGACTGAATATAAACCAAGTGTCTCCATCCGCTATCATTTATCAAACTTAATGGCTTTTACTGGTGTTGTAATGTTGTAGAAGACAGAGGTAGTGTTTCCACATGCACTACGGAGCCTCTGAACTTCCAAATGGCTAATATCTGATGCCCATGAAACGGTGACAAACTCCATTTTACACCAATTATTTTAACATATTGACGGGTTTCCTTTAGTTTTGTCGTTCCGAAGTTATTAAACATTTTAAATCAGTAGATGATTTTGGTCGCCAGTGGCTATTTGGTTCTTTGATCAATAAAATTGCTTTTATTTTACCCATTGTTGCACATTCACATGCTTTTCAAGATTGATTTTGTTTTTGATAATGTTGGTTTTAATTAGAGCCGCATAATATATTGTTTAAGCATCGACATCGCAATGTACGTGTGCGCAATAGTCGCAATGCAGGTCTTGTCATTTTCATTTAATTTGTTATTATTTTTTATTTTTCATCTATTTGTATGTATTTTAGATTTTTTTATGATTTAAAAATATATTAAAATGAATTTAATTTAAATTTTTTTGTATTTATTATTATTTTTATTAATTTTTAATGTATATTTACTTGTCTTTAGTAAAAAAAAAAATATATTTTTTTTATTATTAATTTTATTAAATTATTTTAGCTACAAGAAGGATGATACAAAAACGTATGTTCTGTATCAACCATATCGTAATGTTAAAAAAAATCACATTGTAATTTTTTTTCTAATATCACGCAGCTCTTTAATTATGAAACAAATTAAATCATAATTTTAATTTTTTAAAATTATGAGCCTTAAGTTTTTTGAGCTGAGCAGCATCTTTGTTTTCCTTTCGTCTCTTTATATACAATTCAAAGCAATAGTTTGTGACACTAATTGCACCACTCCAGTTGCTCATCTCACCATTTATACGTGATACGTCATCATTTTACTGCAATCACACTATTCCCAGAGTTGTTTTAAAAACCCTGTAATTACAAATCCTTAAAGTTAGCGTATCCAGATTGATGTGGAAATCCAATACTAGAAACAAAAGACCTTTGACCCCTGCACTTGGCCTTAGACCTGTCTCTTCTATTCACTGGCTCTGAAAACCCTTTTGTCTTTGATGTTTATTCAGGTCAAAAACAGAGGCAGACACAGAGAGAGCGATCCCACACTACTAAACACCAGATTGGCCTCGTCTGGCTCCTAGACAAGCTTTTCAAATGCTTCTTTCACTCCTCTCCCTAAGACGTGCTTTCTTCTCCCCCTTTCTTCCTTCCCTCTAATCCGTCCTTCTGCCTATTTAGAGATGAACAGCGCAACATGAAAGAGAGAGAAAGTGTTTTTTGTGTGCTTGACGGGTAACCCTCGCCCTTTTGAAAAGGCAAACAGGGAAAAGCTGCCATTACTACTGGCATGAAGGCATCTTAAGACAACGGTCTTTTCTAAACACTTTATTAACACTGTATAGACCAGTACAGCATCACTCCTTTTTCGTCTCTCTCTCTCTCTCTTTTTTCTTTTCTTTTTTTCTTTCTGCCACTTCTTCTTTTTTGCTGTGTTTCATTCTATCATGCCAGAAATCCAACGATAAATAGGTAAAAGAAGCAGGGTGGGAATTCATGGGGTTGTTAGGGGTTAGATTGGCCACAGTTATAGCCATAAATTAGCTGGCTTTTCCCCCTGCACTGCTATAGAGGAATCTGTTGTTGTTTTTTCACAGATTACCACCTCTTTCCCAGGCATATACTGTATATTGGAAAACAAAAATACAAGTAATGTTTGGATAACTGAAGGAGGAGGAGAGAAGGGGGGGGGGGTGTGATTGTCCGGGTTTGCAGACCTGTGAATTTCCGTACTGTGTAGCTGGGGGATAAGTGGGAGGAGGAGTAGGGGGGGGCAGAAAGGAAAAGCAGAGGAAATATGGAAGTTGAAATCATAATAAACAAGCATAATGTCTGGACGGAGACTGCGTAGCATGGGAGCTAAGGTGGAAAGGGCCTGACGAGGTGTGAAGTCTGACTGAGGGAAGTCTTTGTCCAAACAATACCTCTGTCGTTTTTTTTTTTTTTTTTCGTTGTTGTTGAGAACAAAACCTTCATAATGGTATCATAAAGGTTTTATTTCAAGGTTTTGGGTTTTCACTCTGCCATCTTCCAAAGCTGTCACAGTACAAACTTGGGTTATGCTCCTGATATAAGCCACGGCTGTACATATTTTGTACAGACTGAGTGTTGTAGCACTTTTCACAGCCTTATAGTGTGGACTCAGGAAGTAAACTGGTCTTATCGGGGGCAGACACACAAAGCTGTCCTGGCTGCGGTGTGGTGAAGTATGCGTAAGTGCATGTGTGTGTGTATGTGTGTGTGGAAGAGGTGGCGGTGGGAGGCACTTCCTCCTATTCTTCTGCTGTTGAAGAGTTCCCATGAGCGCCCCTGCCAGGAGCGACAGTGTGGCCTGAGCAGGCCCGGCCAGCGCCAGTCTCGCCTACATGACGCCGCAGAACAGCGCACGCACTCTCACACAGCTGAAATCAGGCTCCGAAACTGGGGAGAAAGGCCACCGCTGTACACAGGGGGGACACAGAACGAAAAGCCAGCGAGTGTCTGATGGAACTGCAGGAGCTGAATGGAAGAAGGAAACAAGCTAAGTGAACTTTTACGGAAAATCAAGAAGGACACCTGAGACTGGATGAAATGAGGAGTAGGGAATTGTAAATGCGGAAAAATGCATTGATGCCTGTAGTCATTAACAGTCCTTGGAATGGAAAAGGGTGCAGCTGGAGGTCAGTGGCAGAAAGAGGCTCTTACTCAGACAAAATGAGACTCATTCAAGGCCAGTTAAGCTAAAAAAAAAACAAACAACCTTCCAAACATTTTGTTTTCTACCAAGGTGACTCATTATTATTATTAATATTATTATTTAGCACCACCTCTGCTGGACTGTCACTTGGAAATTGGACATTTCAGTCACTTCCAGGTTAAATCCATTTGTGCTTTGGACAGCTGTGACAGTGAAAATGATCCACAACACCCTTAAGTCTTCGCCGCTGCAGGAGCACAGTCCCAGGATCGCCCACTCGGCTGCACGAAGGAGGCTTTGGAGATACTCAGGCTGCAGAGCATCCGGCTCGATGGAAAGTCAACGACACAGCGTGTGTGTTCTGTCTGCGGACCTGAACCCTGGAAACAGAGCAGGAGCAGCAGCAGGAGGAGGAGGTGGAGGTGTAATACACACAATCCATGGACTGTGTCACCTCTGCATTGGATGTAGACTGCCTCAGGTGTGTCTGAGAGAAAGTCGATGGGAGAGAGCAAGAATGGGGGGAGGAGGGGGGGGGTGAAGCTGAAGAAGACAGGATAAGGTTGTGAGTACGATACCAGGAGTATGAATGGAAAGAGTCTGAGTGTTTCTAAATATAATTTACAAACAATGAACTACATAGTCGTACTCATACTTGCAGGTAACATGGGTGATCATGTATTTTTTTTACAACTGTACAGAAGAAACATATTTAACTGCACTTGCATCACATTCAGAAATGATTAATTTACTGTAAGTCTGTCTCGGACATTTCAAAGATTTGCACATTTTTCAAGTGGATGACCAACTATACATAAGCGGTGTCAAAGTCATTTGAGTTCAGGGGTCACATTCAATTAGACTAGAATAGAATAGAATGTCTTTAATGTCATTATACAAAAGTGTAACGAAATTGAAACATGCCATCGTCATCAGGTGTTATTAAAAAAACTATATATATATATATATATATATATATATATATATATATACATATACATATGTACACACAGAGCAATAAGATAATATAAAAAGTAAAAGATTGGAAGTTATAAATAGAAATAAATTAGGAATAAAAACACAGACTAACATACAGCATTAAATTTGATCAGAAGTGAGCTGGACCAGTAAAATAAAAACATAAAACTATATAAATAATAATCAACCCCACACTGTTGTCCATGTTTTAGAGGAAAAAAAGTCAATTAACATAATTAAAATGTTTACATCTACAAACCATCCTTTCAAAACAATGTGAATAGCATGAACAAACTGAAAACAAGTGTAATTTTAACATTATTAAACTTTAGTTTGTCATTTATATGTGTGTATTATAGCTTACAAATACACAAAACATTTAGTAATAGATGGAACAGAATTAAACTTGTACTTTTAGGTTGTTCATATTCTGTTTATTCAGAATTTTTTTTTTTTGCAAAATTATACTTTGTTTTCATGAAACTAAATGAAAACATTTACATTAACAAAGACAAAAAGTTTGACCTGTGAGTATTTTATAGGTTATTTAATGAGAGTGAATTGGTCTGAATGTGGAACCTCAACTAAAATGATTCATGTATTATTGTAATTTTTACATTTCACAAATTCATCCTAAATGGCCAACTAGACCTTTTGGTGGACCACATTTGGCCCCCGGGCCACATCTTTGACACCTGTGGTCTACATTATTTATCCGAGGAAGGGAATGGACACAATGAGACACAGCTCTGCTATGGTATAAACCAGGGGTGTCAAACTCATTTTAGTTCAGGGGCCACATTCAGGTAAATTTGATCAGAATTGGGCCGAACCAGTAAAATATAAACATATAAATAATAATCAACCCCAAAGCATTGCCCATGTTAAAAAAAAAGTACATTCACATTATGAATGTATTTATATCTACAAACCATCCTTTCAAACAGTGTGAATAGCTTGAACAAACTGAAATAACTGTGTAATTTTAACATGATTATCATTTACATGTGTATAAGATACACAAAACATTTAGTAATAGGTTGCATAGTATTAAAATTGTACTTACTTCTCTTAAGACATTTCAGGTTGTTGATATTTGTTCTGGTTATCGAGATTTTTTTGTGAAATTGTACTTTGTTTTAGGTAAACTAAATGATAACATTTACAAAGAAAATATGAGAGTGATTTGGTCTGAATGTGGAACCTCACCTAAAATTATTAATTAATAGATTAGTGTCAACTTTACATTTCTCAAATTCATCCATAGGGCCGAACCGGACCCTTTGGCGGGCCAGATTTGACCCCTGGGCCGCATGTTTGACACCTGTGCTATAAACCATTACCACTTTTCTTTTATATTAGATGAGATTACAGAGAAAACATCACTTTAGATCAAACTAAATACATATAATCTTATGATCAGAATAGCATAAAAATGGTTTTATTACAGCTTCAGGACACAAGCCAAAGTTGGCCTACAAGACTTGAATGTGACATGACACATGAGTCATAGATGGTCGTGGGTGGTGTGACGCCCCAGTCATTGAACATACTGACCCAAATAACATAGTTTTACCAGAGAAGAAGAAGAAAAAACACTTTGACATAGATGCTGTGTGTGTCTGTAAGGCTGTGTAATGTGCGTATCACATGTTTATATGTTCATATTTGATTATTCTACTTGCACAATTACATGGGAATAGAGTTTACATGCACCTATGAGCCATTAATGCGTAGCCTTGTCTTGCGTGTGGGTAGGCAGATAAAATATGCACTGTCTGGTAGGATGGAGATCGGTAGCATTTCTGCTCATGTCTAACCAGATCATAGCATAAGGGTGCACACGCTCACATATGCATGAACTCATACTATATACACATGATTAAAGATACAGGAACAAAAAAAAAAAAAAACACAACAAAGTGAAAATGTAGTTCTCTCCTCTCAGTCTATGTTTTTAATATAGAAATGTAAAGAGCAATCACCCGACACTGTTTCATGTTTGTCAGTAGAGCTGAACCTATGGGTTATTTTTTTAGAATTGAATGATTTATTGATTCTTTTCTTCAATTTCATTACAATAAACTATTATTTGAAAATATGAAAATCATTGTAAAAATTTAATAATCCATGTCTGAAAATGACAAATAACCTTCAGTGCCAGCTGAAACAAAAACAGAAAAAGTATGAAAGTAAAAAAAAATATACATATACAGAGATGACAAAAGTTATAATAGTTTAACTTAAATAAATAAAAAAAATATCTATTGCTATAAACAACAGTAAAGTCAAATGACATGACAATAATATGTGCACTACAGTCTTCAACACATTTGGATTCAACTTAATAACAACTTATGGAACTAATGGTTGTGTTGATCCTAATGTCAAAACAAGGCAGTCAGAGACAGCAGACCTCTGCTAAGGGTTGGTTTTTCATTCACACATGATGTGATGGAGCCATAGGTGTTGACCCAACTGTCTGAAGGTGAGATGATGTGAATGGAAAAAAAAACCCCTGCAAGATTCTATGTTTGAATCCTGACACATTACCACTGATGTGTTTTAACTGTTGACCTTTAGTGTGACCTTGACCTTTGACCTTCATTGCTCAAAAATGTAATGACTCATTATCTACCATTCCTGAAAGTTTTATTAAAATACGTTCAGAACTTTTTGCGTAATCCTGCTGACAGACAGACAGGCAGACAGACAGACAGACAGACAGGCAGGCAGACAGACAGGCAGACAGACAGGCAGACAGACAGGCAGACAGACAGACAGATAGACAGACCGACAGACAGACAAACAGACAGACAGATAGACCGACAGACAGACGGACGGACTCACATTTAATACCTCCTTGACAGAGGTAATAAGCATCCATGTGAAACACAGCAGTGGAACCAATGTTTAGTGGGAGAAAACTTAAGGAAATAAAGCTTGGATTCAGGAAAATTGTAATTAAATATTTTTTTAAACAATTTCAGTTGATTAATTAATTGTTTCAGCTCTACTTCTAAAAAAAAAAAAAAAAAAGCCACGTTTCCAAGCATCTGTTTACATAGTAGATTTTCTCCAACCTGTAAAAGGCCAACAGAAGTGGGTAAAATTCACTCAAATGACCTGAGTAACTGTAATGTAATAATGTAATCACATACTACAGCTTTAACTATGTTTTAAGCTTCATACCGTGCTTTAAGTTGAGTCAGTTCATGTTCCCTTGATTGGATTATTCATTCTTCAATAACTTCATCCACATACTGTATAAATATTTAATGCACTCTGGGAACTTTTTCAATGAATTCATCTCCATTTATTTTCAGACGTATATCTTGTGATTGATGCCCCAACAATGTATCAAATCAACTGACGAATCACACTCATTTATGATGTGCTTCCTAGCTTTTTCTCCTGCTTTGTGTTGCAGTTTAAGGTATATTTCCCAGACCTTCAAACTAAATTGGAAAAAGAAGCAAGAAATTAAGTCCATTCTGCTTAAAAAATGAAATGAAGCTGTAAAAAAAAAAAAAAAAGTTCCATGGGTTGTGGATGAGTTGGTCTAAACGAGGCAACTCTCAAGAGTTCCTTTTACATCAAACGCCACACTGTAAACCCGAATAAGTTAGCAGAATGTAAGGCAATCGATTGCCTCAATTATTTTAAATTGATGAAACTTTAAAAAAAAAAGTAATTTTCCAGAACAAAAAAAAGTGGAGATGCTTATTAAAGAATACTTAAATTCAAATATTACATATTAACTTAGTATTCTAAGGTTCTGTCAGTGTTCAGTGTCTTTGTCCAAGGACATTTGGACTTGTGGACAGACAGAGCCGGGACGCAAACCTCTGACCTTTGAGTCATTAAACGATTAAAACAACTGAACCACAGCCGCCCCTGAATTCTGTTATTCTGTTAACGTTTTGTGATTGCAATTTTTTTTTTTTGGTGTGATATTGGTGATTATTGGAAGTGATTTGAAATTGTATTTCATCATCTACTACATCAGTTAAGTTTATTTTTTTCAATCATCCTTATTTGAAACAATCGAAATAACAGTACAATATCATTCTCAGCATTTAATGATTTAATTCCACTCAGTTGTACCTCATCTATGTTTTTAAATTATGTTCACTTATATCCACAATAGTTCCCCTTAATAAAAAAAAAAATTAGTTGGAAGTACTTGAAAAAAAAGTACATGTTACAGCAACTTAATACATTTGAGTTAGTAGTACTGTTTCTGTAACTGAGTATTCACAACTGAATATATTTAATTATTCTGAATATTTGGGTTATAGTACATCCACAGCTTTGAAAGAAAAAAGTTACAGTTGTGACTTTTCTATATTTACTTACTCTATACTTATTCATTCATTATCTGAACCCGCTTTATCCTCACTAGGGTCGCGGGGGTCACTGGGGGCCTAATCCCAGCTACAATGGGCGAAGGCGGGGTACACCCTGTATGACACGCCAGTTCATCTACTCTATACTTACTTTTCTTTAATTCAATTGTAGGACAGTCCTTCAAAATGTTTTGACATCTTTAATTTCAGTAAAATGTTTCATACTCTCTGTTCCTTTGATTGTCTTTGTCATCTGTTTTGTCTTTGTCTTCTCTCTTTTCTTCTTGGCTCCTGCTACAGTACCAGTACTTTAATTCATCTTTTTTAATCTCAACATCTTTGTTTTTTTTATTTATTTTTTTTCCCCCCTTGACTGACTTCAAGAATGATAATTTATAATCTTTTTGCGGCCATAAGAAAATATATAGACACAGCAGGGAACAACTTTAGCATATTTGCCTCTGTTTGTGTTTTTTCAGCCATGAATAAGAATGAAGAGCAGATTCTTGTGTATTTTTCTAAGCTCAGATGATGAAGGTCAATAGCCCTGTTTACATGACAGTTTTTATTCCTGTTTAATTCCAAATACATTTTAATTCAACTTTAAGATGAACCATGTAAACACCTAATTCCAGTTGAAAATGATCAATCTGAATTAAACTTTAATGCCGTATAGTGACTGGTTTATTCGGATCTAAATTCCAAATTCTATAATTCCTCTGCCATGTAAACAGTTAATTACACTTTAATATTATTCCTGTCGTTCTGCACATGCTCCTCCTCTCGTCGAGATGACACACATATTCTGCTGCCGGAGTTAGTTTGTTGATTCCTATGGTTGACTCGGTCGAGCCGCTGCTTCGTAATCATCATAAAAATAAATGAAAAAAAAAATCACATGTAGTATCTGGTCTAACATGTTGCTTGTTGAAATTAATATACAATTAGGAGTGGATGCAATTGTTTTCTTGCAGTAGACATCCAGGCGTGAAGCACCTTCTCTACCCCCAGCATTAACTAGAGTAGAATACACTCCCATGTAAACCTTTATTCAGAATGAACATGTCCTTGTAAAAATGAAAGAAATACCTTCAATTCTGAATTATTTTATTCTGAATAAATAATTCAGAATTAAAAAACACCATGTAAACATAGTACTTGTCCTTATCATGTATCAGCCTCAACATGTAATATAACCTGTGATGATATTGTAGATATACAGTATGTGACCCTCCAGCACAAAACCAGTCACTTGGGTCAAATTTCAGGAATGAATTTATCTGAAAGCTTATTAAAAATACTCAAGTGACACTAATTCAACCAATCAGAGGCTGTTTTTCAACATCGTCTTAGCAACAAGGGATATTTTTATACTCGAGAAGGCTTTGTTTTGAGGTTTCCCATTGGTTTAAATATATAATTATGTAGATTTCTATTTAAGGGTTGTCTAGAGGGAATCCCAATCTTTCCAACGGTACCAAACATGATGAGGAAATACCTAAAAGTGCAAAGAAAGGCCATCTTTTCAGCCTATTTTTCTTAGTGTTAGACTTAATTACTGTCAGTCCGTTGTTGTCCTTCCTAAAAGACATGATTTGAAACACTTACGGTAGGAATGTTACAAAAACTCATAGTTAGAAGTTTTCAGAAGACATTTTATTTAGTTATTTTATTAACTTTAAATTGGCTAATTTTAACCCATATAACATATTTGAGGCTATAACTAGAAATACTACTGTGAGACTGAACCATTGGTTTTGTGCTGGAGGGTCACATATCACATTTTCATTCCCACATAAAATGAGAACCAGTTGAGTTGACTTCAGGGAAGTGAAATATAAGGTAACAACTGTAGCCCCTAACAGTGTGGCATGGGCTACATGAAATCACTGGACTATGAGAAGCTGCAATCATACCCGACATTTAAGGGTCATCACCAGCTTCAGGCCCCAGAATAATCACCCTGTTTGCTGCATCTCAGTTGTTGAATCTTGCTCTTGGGTCAAGTTTGCGATTCAGCAGCAAATATGTAACATTCCTCTGTTGCATCAAAAAAAGACAGTGACAGGCAGAAGGACAGGCAGGATTCTCTGTGTGTTTTGGGCCCCCAGTTGACAGCGGATGACATGGAAAGAGAGATGTTTTTGATGAAACTTTGTTGACTTTGGCTCAGGCTTTCGGGTACAGGTACAGAGTGTCTGACGAAGTGGAAGTTAAAGTGGAATAATGCATTAGGAAAAGGTTCGTCAGTACTGTCTCTGTATATAGTATACGTTTGTGAATATTATGCATTTGATCAGATGAATACTGTCTTTGTTCCACAGTATTTTAGAATAATAAAAACACTTGGGCAAATCTAATTGGACAGTGGATTTGATTAGTGCCTCCAATCTATAAAAGTATCCATACATATATTTTCTGCATTTATAATACAACTTAGAAGAATAAAGTCTGTTTGGAGTGTTACCTGGAACCTGTCTTCAAGTAGGGATGGTGCTGTTTGATGACAGGGTTAATCCATTTCAAAAACATCCAAATTCAAAGGCAGTCATCTGCTACAAATTTAAAAAGCCTTTATTTTATGGGCTAATCATGATTAAAAAAATTTACACTACTACGTGTTTCAGCTACACAGCCTTCGTCACTTCTTGAGGTGAAGGCCCTTGACCGCAACGCATAGGCTGATGTGTTTTTAACTTTGGCAATGTTTTATTAAATACTTTGTTAATATAAAGTATATTTTTTTAAATCTCACCTCTGCTTTTTTTCCTTTTCTGGACTTTAACCTCACCCGGTACAGATGAGCACCTGAGTATATATAATTTGCACAGTCTCCTCCTCCCTTTTTTGCCTATAATACAACTTACTACTACAGTAATGCTGCACAATTTGAAAAAAATGTGCAACTGCAGTTATATTGTAGACTATGTGATAATTTCTGATTACATGATTACTTTCTTGAATATTAGGAACAACACAGAGAATTAAAACACTTTAGAAAATACAAACATGACACAACAAATACAAAGCCTGAAGAATGCAGTAGTGTCTTTTCTTCCCAAATAACTTCAAATAAAAATTATTTAAAAAAAAAAGGGAAAATAACGATATTTCTGCAAATTGCATAAAAGTTTGTTCTGTCTGCTCCCTACTTACATGCACAGCTGACCAACCTCATCACAGGCTCTTATTCACCTGTGAACGTATGCCAGTGCTGACACTTGTGCCCCCTCCCCCACCCCCCCATACTCAGTCATGAACAGTCACTGTCCCACTGAGGGGAGCAGGACTTTTCCAGCTGCCTTAAACTCACCACAACAATGACCTCATTAAGTTATTAAATATATACATTTGGAATGTTCCATCCCGTAATCGGGGGCTGTGGGGTGGATACAGTTCAGTCGTGTTGGCGTAAGTCATAGTGACTTGTATGTTCGCTGTGCACTGCTTAAAACTGGGAAGTTACGTGACTATACCTGCATGTGGACGTGGCAGACACTCCTGTTCAGTCTTTGTAGTGATATGACTCCATTTTAATTTTTAATTTTGAATGTTTGTGTTTTTATAAATGTTAGATAAAGACTTTCATTAACAAAAAAAGAGAGACAGAGTGTGTTCACAGGCACACATGCACATTTTCTTACATTAAATTACAGTCACTTGTGCAATTACAGTACAGTATTGCACAGCATAACATCATGATTGTGATACGATTACTCGTGCAGCACGGCTTGAACCTTTTAAAATACACTCTTTTTCATGGAACTAAAACCTAGGTTTAGAGTTAGTAAACCTGTTTACATCATGGGAGTAATCAGATGATTGTAATTATAGCTCAGGCATTTACATGCACGTAAGAAACATGGTTAAAAAACCCAGATGTAAACACTCCAGTAGCCTGGTGACCCAGACTATAAGTTGCAAACCATAGTCTTGGCCCACATGGGCAGAAGGCAAGCAGCTGCTCAGGGCTGTGGGTAGCAAAAAATAATAATAAAAAAATCACAAGAAGTCAGTATTGGCTCTCTGAAAAGTTGCCAGAAGTCACTAGATTGTGTTGTGACATCGTCTATGATGTAACCACGCCCATATAGCATGTGACGTAATCACTTGGTTAGGCAAGGCAAGGCAAGGCAAGTTTATTTGTATAGCACATTTCATGTACAGGACAACTCAAGGTGCTTTACACAAAAACAGAAACAGAAGAAAATTAAAATCATAAAGATGCATTAAAAGACAATTAAAATCAAGACATAAAAACATTTTAAAGCAAATAATAATCTAAGTAAAAGCTCCAGTGAACAATAATGTTTTCAGGCCTGATTTAAATGAACTGACAGTTTGAGCAGACCTCAGGTATCCAGGTAGTTTGTTCCACAGGTGAGGAGCAGAGTAACTGAATGATGCCTCACTTTGTTTCGTCCTTATCTTTGGAACACACAGTAAACCTGTTCCTGATGACCTATGACCTCAGGGCTCTGGATGCTTCATAAGGAACCAGTAGGTCTAGGATGTATTTGGGTCCAAGGCCATTTAGTGCTTTATAGACTAGGAGTAAGATTTTGAATTCTATCCTTTGACCCACAGGAAGCCAATGTAAGGATTTGAGGATGGGTGTGATGTGGTCCAGTTTCCTGGTACTGGTCAGGACTCTGGCAGCAGCGTTTTGGATCAGCTGTAGCTGCCTGATTGATTTTTTGTTTAGACCAGTGAAGACACCATTGCAATAATCTAATTTACTGAAAATGAATGAATGAATTAGTTTTTCTGTATCTGGTTTGGACAGAAGACCCTTGATTTTAGCAATGTTCTTTAGGTGGTAATAGGCAGATTTGGTAATGGCTTTTAAATGTTTGTTAAGTTTCAGGTCAGAGTCAATAATTACACCCAGATTTCTGGCTTGGTTAGTCGTAGTTGTCATTTGTTAAGTGCTTCACCATATTTCACCATCAAATGTCAACGTCTCACCACTTTTCAGTTGATTTGGTTTGATCTGACAACACTGTCAAGTGGATTTTAATTCACGTGGCATTCTTTTTTTTTTTTTACGTAGAAACAAGAAGTTACTCGGTTATGTTGCATCATGATGTCATGGCAAGACGCACGACACACTGTTCTACAGAAAACCTGTTGGAAAGTCTATTGGGCAATGCTGAAGTATACTGTGTACAGATCAGAGCTCATGTGCAGCGCTTCTCTCACCAGTGAAAACAGCTTATATGGCCATGGATGTGTCACTCACAAAATTCAGCTCAAAAGTCACTAAGTCGCTAGATGATTTGTTTTAGTCGACAGAGATGGCCAAATGTCACTAAATCTAGCGACAAAGTTGCTTAATTACCACCACTGATGGGTGGAACCAAAACCGTCGTGGTTCAAACAGTCTGTGCCAGTATATGCTAACGGTACGACCAATCAGCGTAGCAGTGACTGTGATGCTTTCTCAGGACGACAGAAACCAGTGGGAGGTGGCATACCATGGAGATAAACAAGTCATATAGGAACAGGAGCGATACAAAGAATAGTGGTTTAATCTGTTGTTGTGCCGTTTCCAATGTTGCAGGACTGTGTCGTCATCCTGCCAAGCCCCGCCCCAAAGACTCAAACAGGCAAAAAAAAAAGATCCTTGTTTTGTGGTTGTTAGCCTGGGTTAGCTCGCCTGGTGTGGCTAACGCTAGGCTTAGCGAGTCTAGACCAACACACCAGGCAAAAATAGTTTTGGCCACTCGGCACATTCATCTAATTTACAAGGCTAACACTCCAGTCCATTATCAGATTTCTTTTAGAGGGGGTAGTAATGGTAGAATCCTTCCTTCCTGTTATTGTTTTCTAGATACGTTTGATCACGTAACTTCCATTCACTGTTATTTTTAATTGTGTTCACACATGTGCAGATATAGAAGAATGAAATAATTCAGATTAACCTGTGTACATGCAGGAAGACATCAGCGTATCAGTTACAAATCCAGGTGTACTAATGTGATTTCTCATAATAAGATTACTGCCGTTATCTGCTAAAGCGTATCAGATTATGCTGTTTACGTGATCACTTAAATCACCTGATAACTCCAGAAAATGGATAATGAGTAGAGTATTTGTGTTCAGTGTTAATTGTAACAGAGGAAATGAAAAGGGTTTATAATCACTAGGGTTTCACAAAATGACACAAAAGTACAAAATATCAACCTTTAGCCTGAACTATCCTCATAGTGTGGTTGTTTACATCATGCATCATCCTTCACTTCATTTTCTCTATTATTTTTGTCTCAAATATGGCTGGAATCTACAGTTCTGGCTCTGTTTTTGTTGTTACATGCTATCTGTTTTACACAAATAATGGCTTATGACAAAATATAACCTCACTTTTTTTTGTTGCAAAACCTATGCATCTAGTCTAGTTAGTTTTCACACTGTAATTTTAACAGTGGACTAATGTATCCTACCATCATTATCTGATGGTCTAGGAAAAAATGAACCAAACACACCTGATGGAATGTTTGTCCCACTCCTGTAGTCCAGGACATATTTTCCTTCTGTGAGTTTGGTTTGTATTAAACTGGGAAGTTTTCTTGAAATCTTGAAATCCTAGACCAGCAGGTGTGAAATCTCCCATAGGCTTCATTTGTAAGAAAAATCTTCTAGTTCTTGTGCTTAATATGGAGCTTATTCTGCTCCTCGCTTGTGGAACAAACTATCTTAATACCTGAGGTCTGCTCAAACTGTCAGTTAATTTACATCAGGCTTGAAAACATGACTATTCACTGGAGCTTTTACTTAATTTCTTAATTGTCTTTTAAATATTTTATGTCTCTTATTTTAATTGTCTTCTAATGCATTTTAATCATTTTAATTTTCTTATATGTTTTATGTAAAGCACCTTGAATTGTCCTGTACACTAACTGTGCTATACAAATACATTAGCTTTGCCTTATCTTACCTACATCAGATTACATTGGTTCAAATATAACCCCAAAATGCGTTGCTGCCAGTGATCTTATGAATGCTAAAGTGACTTCAAGTTGAAACAGGCTTGTCTTTTCACTCACTGTTTAACACTAAATGGATGACTCATATGTTTGTTTTGCTGTATGTTGTCATGGAAAATAATTGTGCACGTGCAGCTTTTGTCGATTTGAAATTTTCAATTTTCTGTCAGTTATAGTGAGAGTTTCTCTTTCATCTCCCAGACTTGTTTTTCTCGTCTAATTGGGTTCAGTGGGAAACTGCTGTCAGCACACTTTTAATAGGAAGTAGAAGAATACAAAGCTTCTTAATCATCCCTTAAGAAGGAAGTTGATTATTTTGCCGATATACTGTCTTGGCTTCCTTATCGGTCTTGGAGAAAAGTGAGAGATTCTAGTGTGTTACTTTCCCAGAATGACTGTTTCTTGTTTGTGTTTGTGTTTTCTGAAGGTGACTATCCTTCGAGGAAAGGATGGATATGGGTTCACCATCTGCTCAGATTCCCCCGTGAGGGTTCAGGCTGTGGATCCAGGCAAGTTCCACACAACACTGGATTAGTTTGAATCACAGGCTCATTTGAGCTCAGATCAAGTATGTATGTGTGTATGTGTGTATGTGTGTGTGTGTGTGTGTGTGTGTGTGTGTTTGAATGTATGTATGTATGAGTGCATGTGTGTGTGTGTAAGTGTGTGTGTATGTATGTGTGTATGTATGTATGAGTGTATGTGTGTGTGTGTGTGTGTGTGTATGTATGTGTGAGTGTATGTGTGTGTGTGTGTGTGTGTGTATGTATGTGTGAGTGTATGTGTGTGTGTGTGTGTGTATGTATGTGTGTGTGTATGTATGAGTGTATGTGTGTGTGTGTGTGTGTGTGTATGTATGTGTGAGTGTATGTGTGTGTGTGTGTGTGTATGTATGTGTGTGTGTGTGTGTGCGTGTATGTATGTGTGTGTATGTATGTATGTATGAGTGTATGTATGTGTGTTTGTGTGTATGTGTGTGTGATTGAATGTATGTATGTTAGAGTGCATGTGTGTGTGTGTATGTGTGTGTGTGTATGTGTGTGTGTATGTATGTGTGTGTATGTATGTATGAGTGTTTGTATGTGTGTGTATGTGTGTGTGTTTGAATGTATGTATGTATGTATGAGTGCATGTGTATGTGTGTGTGTATGTATGTGTGTATGTACTGTATACACTTATGTACCTTTTCACCTTTTCCTGTCCCTATGGGTTTAAAGAAAGAAATCGAAATAGAAGTTGCTAATGAAAGTAGTGGGCCATATTAAAACACGATAAATGAACACTCTGACAAACCGTGCTTCATCCACAAACACCTGCGAGGGAGTTATTGAGTGAATTTTTATCCGTCTTCCTTCTAATAGGGGGTCCAGCGGATCAGGCAGGTCTGCAGCAGTTGGATACCCTCCTGCAGCTGAATGGTCAACCAGTGGAGCAGTGGAAGTGTGTGGACTTAGCACATGCTATCAGGTACTGACTGTAAATCCCCACACGATGGGATATTCCAATGAGCAGCAAAGATGATTTATTGCATGGGTGGGTAATTAATTTTCCTATGGGGCCACATGAGAAATGGTGATAGTTATTAAGGGCCTAATAAATTTACCCATAGCTCTGTTCAATATCTCTTAAAAAAACAGTAAATGAAACAATACAATGAAAATTTACTAAACTATTTAATGAATATTCACAAAAACATTTGTGAAAATGTATTAAACCAACTCCATATTAACTTTACATAAAAAACCCTGACTGCAAATTTGTTTGTGTATCTCAGTTCCTTTTCTGACTTCAATAAAGAAATACTTAGAAGTCCATATTGTGTTAAAATATCTGCATTCTTCATTAATTTTTTTGGTGTTAGCTGACATGAATGGGCTGAAACTGAGCAACAAACCAATTTGGTACATAAGCCTTATGCTAAGTGTGAAAAAAACCCTTCATTTAGCAGATCCTTCAAAATAAAAGCTGTAGCAGCAGCAATAGCTGGCCAGTCAGGGCCAGCTATTGGGCCGCATGTGGCCCCCGGGCCTTATTATTGCCTTTAGGGGGCAAAGACCACAGCTAGTACACTATGTTAAGGCCCATTTATGCTCACTTTATATATGGAAACTGTTACATCCATATCAAACATTGTCAAGTGTCACTGCTTTTATACTTCCATGTGTCCATTGTGCTGGAAATGCAATCAATCCACCAGAGGGTACCACTCTGAATGAACATACTGGCAAAATACAGGGCAGCCATGGCTCTGTTGGTAGCAAAGGGTTGGCGGTTTAAATCTCGTTCTGTCCTAGTCAGTCTGTTGTGTCCTTGGGCAAGTCACTCACACTGGTGTATGAATGTTCGGTGGTGGTCAGAGGTGCAAAATGGCAGCCAAGCTTCTGTCAGTCTGCCCCAGGGCAACTGTGGCTACATATGCAGTTTACCACCACCAGAGTGAGAATGTGAGAGCGAATGAATAATGGATCACAAATGCAAAGTGCTTTGAGGGGCCAAAAAACTCACTCTAATTCATTATTATTATTATTATTATTATTATTATTAGTAGTAGTAGTAGTAGTAGTAATAGTAATAATAATAATACCAAAATGAAGGGTTAGGGTTTTTTAGAGAAGCAAGATAACTGAAAAAGTTATGGCTGGATTTAGATTAAATATTTATATGTTGACACCAGCAAAAGGAATAAATGATTCAGTTTTGGTGGTGATTGGTGGGGTGGGCACATGAAAGTGAAACCTATTGTTCATTGACGTCATTTTTTCGTAGGGGGGCTGATCTGTTGAGTTTTTAGATGAATTCTTTCCAGTACTAACTCTGTGTTTTTGCATTTTATTCACATACTCTAATCATTGTACTGATGAGTCCAATTTGTACTTATGACGCAGCAGTAATTTGGGACTTGGTGATCTTTTCCCCACTTATTTCAGTTCAGTTCAGTTTTATTTCGAGCACACAATAATCATCAAAACATCATTGAAAATTGTCAACAATTCTTTTTTTCCCCTTGTACTCAAAAAGGAGTAAGAAGAAGTGAAACTAATAAACTCCCACCCTGTTTTACAAACCAAAATCCAAACAGATACTGCATTAACACACAATATACTTTTTTATTGTCCAAATTATATTTATTTCTCCTTTGTCTTTTACTTTTCAGAAACAGCGCCAATGAAATCACAGTGGTGGTGTGGCGCACAGGCCCTTCAGCCAAACCTAATTTTGAAGGCCTCATCCACCGACCAGCCTACAAACCCTCCACCTCCAACTATGACGCCCCCTCGCCTCCTACTCGCAGACGTGTGCCAGATGTTACAGCCAGTAAAACCCCCCCAGCGGTGCCACCCCTCCCAGCCCACCACCGCAGTGCTGCTGCGCGCAGGCTGCTGGTCAATGGCTCAGAAGCCGGAAATAGTAGCGGCGTAAGCGTAGGGACCCTGGCGTGGGGCGCCCAGGGAGGTTCGTCTGAGGAGCTGGATGGGAAACCCCGTCTCCTCCACCACTCTCACACCGCCACACTGAAAGGAACCAGGGTGAAGGCATCCAATGGGGACAACTATATCATCCTGGCCCCCATCAACCCTGGAAGCCAGGTACCGCAGACTGGTGGTGGGATCCATCTTCATCAACTTCTTCGTCCTCCTCATCCTCATCAGGGTCATATGGTGGCCCATCCTAGATATGTGTCCTTACCTTTCATCCCTGGTGCTGGTAGATAGAAGGACTGAAACATACACAACTGGGCCACTTGGGTTCCTGCTCTTTCACTGATATGTGCTTCAAAACCCAGTTCAGAACAAAGATTCACAATGAGATGAGTTTGATTTAAGGTCCTGTTGAAAAGTTACAGTGGCGTGAACTGATCAATCTCAAGTTGACTGATGATGATCGAGTTACTTTGTAGGACAGAGAGAGATACTGCAAGTCGTACGATCACAATATATTATTATGTTACATATTGATCAATATTAATTCATTTAAACATAAGACTGATTTGAATAGGAGACCTACCCTGTAAATGTTAAAGATCATAGGCTAAATTGTATATTAACACAGGAAGCATTCTTATCCTCCATTTAAACACATATTAGTACATCTGTTATTACACAAAAATAATGACGGAAAAAGTTAACTATTTTAACCCTTAAAGACCCAAAATAATTGTTGTCACAGCTCGTTATGTCTTTCCTTGTTATGTCTTTTAATCACCATTTATTATATTATCCTCTGTATTTTGCGTTTTTCACAGAAAAATCTGGTATTTTTCTATATTTAATTTACTGATCATGTAGAGGTCAATAAAAGCTTAAATTAAATTCAATGGTTATAATATGAAAACAGGGAAAACTGAAGAAAAAGTGACATTTTTGCAAAATATATCAGTAAGTGAACTTCAAAAGACACATCTAGAACCGTTGTCGTTGACCACACTCCATGGATTTTACTGGTTTTGTAGAAGATGACGGTGTTACGCATTCATCACAGAACCCAAATGACTCATATCTGATAATCATGAAAGATGAGAAACTACATTTTGCACCAATTATTTTCATGCATTGATAGGATAGATTAGATCAGCAGATGCTTTTGGTTGCTGGCAGTTGTTTGGGTCTTTGAGGGTTAACTAATATTTGTATCCTATGAATTTAAATAAAATTTAGTACCAAGTCTGTGGGTGACATTGGAAAATGTAGCTCCAAGTGTTATATTAAGACAAGTTAAACGATTGCACTCAACTAATATAAAAACATATACATGAAAAACAAAAACACATAAAAAAAGGCCTTCGTTTGCATATTGGAAAAGGAGTGGGAAGAAGCAAAACTTACTTAATCCAACCCCTTCTCCTAAAAAACAAATAACAAATAACAAATCAAGCCCTTTGGATCAATTCAGTTCATTTTTCACATCAACAAACACATTCATACAAACTAATTTTTACATACCAAGAAAATAAAATCTGAATATAACATCGCAATATCAAGGTTTATATATACAATAATAATAATAATAATACAGATTATCGAATAATATACACCCATAATTACATTGTAATATAAATATCTAATATTCATAGTCATAAATACACCTACATAAACACACACACACACATTAATAATAACAACAATATTAATACTATAATTAATTGAGCCATTTGCCAATATTTAGATTTAATAATAGGTTATCTGATAATATATATTTATAAAACATAACAATATTAAGGTTTTATATATAACAATAATATAACATTCCTAATATTAGGGCATCATTAACAAAATAATCCATGAAAAGTATGTATTAGAATCAATCATGTGTCTTAATTATAAGTTCTCATTATGTTGTTGCAGAATGATGTCTTTATGAGTGTCTTTATAATTGATCAGAATTCTGTTTTGAGACAGTTTCACCATTTCGCCCTCAGAAGCGTACAGTTCTTATCAGCAGCTCTCCTGGTCAAATTCGACTCTTTCGAATTTAGACTTTTTTCTACTTATTAGAGACAGCATTCACTTTTTTTTCTCTTTTTACTAGAAATACAACTGTAACAAGGGAATTGGCAGAGCATACGTAAAGAATTGTTGCTGTGGAAATGATGTGTAAAACTGTCAGGTTTTCAGAATGTACATTTTCCAACTCATCTTATTGTGAGTGTTTGGTCTGAACTGAGCTCAAGACATGTTTTAAACACACCACACACTTCATATATTTCAGTATCATGTAGACATTGAGTGTTAAAAGTGAAATAATACATTTTCTGGTTGTACTATGTGAACCTATGATAGTAGTTCTTTTATGTGTGCTACATAAGCACAGTTTATTAGAAAATAACATGCGTATCTGACATTTAATTTACAGATATACAACGGATTCATTATCCCTGTGCCAGTATTTATATAAATGTGAGATAAATGTAAATGTAAAAAGAAGCACTTAAAATATAAACGATGAAAAAAAGATTCTTCATGCATATTTTAATACAAATACACATACTTCGTGACTGATCTGTGGCATAAAATCCAATATAACATGTACAGTGGTTGTATGGGCTAAAACCTCATCATAAAAACATAATAAAGTCCTTAAATCCAAAAGGCTGAACTGAATTCCTCAGCTAACACCCTGGCAAACATTGAATACTAACCTTCTTTAACCACCTAAGGTCAATACAAAGCATGTCGGCATTAGTTTTTTTCTTCTAAAGATGATCTAGATTCAGGTTCCAGCCTTTTCTTAGTTGCTCAAGTTTCCTATAACACTCTGACAACCTGTCTTCTGCTGTCTAGTTGCTCCGTAGTGTGTGTGTGTGTGTGTGTGTGTGTGTGTGTTTCCTGAGTCTTTGTGTGTGTTTTCATCTCAATACATCATAGGTTCAGTTAAGGATATGTTGAATCATGGCAAAATATGCAGCTCTGAACATAAACAACCCCCCAAAAATACCATTGAAATAAGAAACAGTAGCAAGGTGTTTAGAGTGTAAGGTTTTCTAGTTTCTTCTGAAAAAAAAAAAGGTAAAGGTAGAGTATGTTACAGCCAGTGTCATGCAATACCCCTCAAACAGCACAATTTGTGTCCCCTGCAAAGAAAGGAGGTGGTTTTTGAGAAGATTTTGTTGTGGTCTTGGCAGGCTAAATATACCCAAAGCCCTATGGAAATGGGTCATGTTGGTGACATATAACACTGCCATAATATTCCGGTTCACAGACAATGAACTTATAAAACTTCCCTTATAAGACGACAGAAAAAACCTTCCACTAGTGTATCCTGACATACTGAACATGGAAAGTGCTGAAGGCTTTCTATGCGTATCCCCTCAGGTGATGCTAATTTGTCGTGACAGGTTGAAACCATCACAGGAAAGATGATAGTAGACTAGAAACTAAATTCATTGTCATGGGAGAAATCTGGTAATTCCCTTTTTAGACAAAAGCTTCCCCTTCCAAACCTTTCTCACTTAATTGCCTCAGATAAAAAATATCACATTATAGCAGGGGTGTCAAACTGGTTTTAGTTCAGGGGCTACATTCAGCCCAATATGATCTCAAAGTGGCCAAACCAGTAAAATAATAATAATAATAATAATAATAATAATAATAATAATAATAATAATAATAATAATAATAATAATAATAATAATAATAATAATAATAATAATAATAATAATAATAATAATAATAATAATAATAAATTAATTATTAATAATGAAATAGTGAGGGGAAAAATTACATTATGATAGTGTTTACATCAATAAAATTTCCTTAAAAATCTGAATAACATGAAGAACTTGAAAAGTCTATTTAATAAGATCAATTACAGCTAACATTATAATTACAAATATTCAAAACATTTATTAACAGGCAGAATATTGGTAAAATTACACTGACTTCTGATCAGACGTTTCAGGTTGTTTTTTTTTTCAGGTTATTCACATTTTTTGTAAAAAGATAGTATGTTAATATCCACATTTCCCTGCAATTTTCCTTTTTTTTTTTACACTAAAACAAAGATAAAATCTGCAGTTTTCATTTTTTATAGGTTATTATGATTATATTTTATTGAACTGACCCAATGGAGATCTAATTTTTCTTTATGTGGAACGTGAATTCAAATGATTTTTAGACCATTGATTGTTAAGATATTTAGTGTCATTCATCCTACGGGCCAGATTGGACCATTTGGTCGGCCGGATTTGGTCCCCGGGCCTTATGTTTTACACCTGTGCATTATAGTAGTAGTTTTTCAAATATCAATACAGGATTTATATGGTGTAGTTAAGAAGCAGCACATATTAAATTGTGCTGCTACAAGGATACTGGCTATTTAAAGTAATGTCATCTTATATGATTTTGTTTTCAGATCTTGAGGCCTGTTTACCAAGATAACCAGGCAACCTTAGGTAAGATGTGCAGTACTATGTGTTCATGATGTCAGTGGTGTGATGGTGTTCTGTCTGACATCCTTTGTGTAAGTTGGCAGTGGTATCTTTTTACGATGTTGGATGAAAGCCAGTGTTCATTAAATGTCTGACTCACAGTTAAGGTCATTGTGGTTTCTAATTACTATATTAAATCCACTTAACATTTGGCACTATTGAATAGCTTAAAATTGAAGTACGCTGCTGAAATAGTCAGGTTCCGGGGTCGCCAGCTTTTTTTTTTTTTTTTTTTTTTTGCTTAAGAACGAAAAATGTCTCTTCAAGATGGGAATTCATTATGGTCATTATCATTATGTAAGTATTTTTACTGCTGAGATGCAGCAAAAGGTATTCAGATCAATATAGACTTATATATTTTATCAGATTTGTATCACGGATATCATGGATCTGGAAGGCTGAATCCCATGTCACCCCTTAGCCCTACCCCAGCCCCTACCCCTAAAGCAACCCCTTCAACACTCACCTATGTCATCAGTTCGCTCCCTGAGGTTTTACGTAACTAAAAATGATAGCTTTAACCAGAACTTCAGTTCAATTAAATTTTGTTTATAACGCCCCAAATCATAATAAGGTCGTCTCACTTTACAGAAACACAATCAACTACAGAAATAATTGAAATGTCCCAGGCATCCCCTGTCGGCAAGAAAAAAAACTTCAAAACCCAGTGAGAAAAAGAAGAAATCATAGATGTATGTAAACACACATATCTGCTGCTGTAGTTGTTCTCATGGGCTTTATGCAGATATTTTTTACTAATATCTGTGTCGAATTGGAGAAGTGCGATGCATCGAGCGATGACTCCATGTAATTAACGATATTTTTCTTCATTTGCGTTTTATGGAGAAAATTCCCATTACACATTGCGACAGTAAATGGACGGTACTTATATAGTTCTTTTCCACCTTCACGGTGCTCAAAGTGTTTTACATTAGCCTCACATTCACCCATTCACTCACACACTAGTAGGTTTCTAAGGTTCTGTCAGTCCTCCAGGGAGACTAAATCAGGCTTCAGTGTCTTTCCCAAGGACACTTCGACACGTGGACAGCCAGAGCCGAAATGTGAACCGCGAATGCTCTACCAACTGAGCCACAGCCGCCCGACGATGTTAAACTTTATACAATACAACAGTTATCACAACTTAAAAACAGTTATTTACAGTAAAATACTACATTTGTGTACTTCTTTCATAGATGCCGACATTTTTAAAAGGATTCGCATTGTATTCTGGGAAATTTCTCGTACCCCTCCGTTTGGAGTCTGCCTCTGGAAAATCTCCATATTATAGGGCGGCTGTGGTTCAGTTGGTAGAGTGGGTCGCCCAATGACCGAGAGGTTGGCGGTTCGCATCCCGGCTCTGGCTGTCCACATGTCGAAGTGTCCTTGGGCAAGACACTGAACCCTGACTTAGGCCCCCAGTAGGACTTCCCGTAGACCTTAGAAACCTACCTATGAGTGTGTGTGTGAATGGGTGAATGAGAGGCTAATGTAAAGCGCTTTGAGCACCATGAAGGTGAAAAAGCGCTATATAAATGCAGTCCATTTACCATTTACCATTTATATATATATAAAGCCCTTCCCCTTCCCCCCTACCCCTCTGCCTTAATGTGAATCGAGACCCCCGTACTTCTACACGTGGACAGAGGGTAAAGGGTCAAATGAGGTTCAGCCTAACGCTAACGATTCCAAAGTTGACTCCATCACAAGCAGTCCATTTGTGACACCATGCCAATAGGTCACTTTGGCAGTTTTGTCGCCAAGTGCATTGTGGGAATGGGAATTCCACACAGCTGCAGTATGGCTACAGTAGCACCAAACACATGAACGGCTTCATGGCTTCTTCCTGTTGCGGTTTTGTGGAATTCCAAAAGTTTGGTTTATAAACAAACAGTCCACTTGTAGGGGAGTCAACTTGGAATTTTTTCACAGAGAGGGAAGTGATTCAGGTGTGTAATCACTAACAGATTTTCGGAAAAATTGGGGATGAAAGTCATAAGCAGCTTTAAGTAAAAGCAGATTCAGTATAATCTGTAAGATAACACATCTGCACCTGAACACCCATGACCGGACTCATCAGCTCATACCAAAGTTTATGGACAGATGGACGGACAGACGATCAGCTGATTGCAATACCCTGCAGGTCTGTTGAGCTCCATTTTATAATAAACATCCAAAATGCCATAACTTTTTCATTTCATTTTGTACTAAACTGACGCATTTTGTAATAAATTATTAAATTTTGCAGCAGCAGGTGCTTTGGTGGTGTAGCATTAAAACTCAAGGAATGGTTTATGTCTTGGCTGATACTTAGACATATTAGACATTAGGACAAAGTGAAATTATGGAAATATTTTGGAAATAGAAATTTAGTTGTTTCTTTAGCCTTTTGAGGCAATTTCATATTTGTTTAAAATGAATGTTAGTGGATAAATTATCTGGTCACAGCAGCTCTGTAAACATGTAGAAGACACTTACATTGTTTAACCTCTTAAGCCTGAAGGGGGTTTTCTGGCAAATTCTGCCTAAAATGCATGCCCAAATTAAAGTAAAATACAATTAACAAACATCGGGAGGCGGCCGCGGGGAAGACCCAGGACACGCTGGAGAGACTATGTCTCTCGGCTGGCCTGGGAACGCCTCGGGGTCCCCCCTGAAGAGCTGGAGGAGGTGTCTGGGGAGAGGGAAGTCTGGGCCTCCCTGCTTAGGCTGCTACCCCCGCGACCCGGCCCCGGATGAAGCGGTTGATAATGGATGGACAATTAACAAACAAACTATGCTTTAGAATTGTAATTATGTAATGCACCATGTTATAAAATTTTCTAGAGAATAAAAAAAAGTTGCAAGTGCATTATGTAATAATCTTCTCAAAATATAAAATAAAAATATATTTATTCCAAAATGCGACAGTTTATTCCAAAATGAAATGAAAAAGTTATTACGTTTTGTACGTTTTATTAAAAATACGCGGCTCAACAAGGTCATGTGGTTAAAACTGTTAAACGAATTCTTCAGCAAATTTTGCTGTTGACTGTCCCCAACATGTTTTTCTAGAATAGAATGACATTTTTAAATCACATTCTACCATTAATGAATACAAAAGAGTAGTGTCATGCATTAGATTCTATACATCTGCATTTCCAGAAAAAAAGCAAACAAATTAGAAGTTTGATTTTGAAAAAAATATGAAAACAAAAGTGCAAATGATATGTATGCCTTTCCATAACATTATTAGGAATATTGTACTGTGTTACCAGTAGGTGGAGATCTGTATTATGTTGCGTATTCCTCGAAAACACAAATGTCAAACTGCAGTCCTCGAGGGCCGGTGTCCTGCATGTTTTAGATATTTCCCTCTTCCATGTGATTCAGTTTAACCCTTTAACTCCTGAGAACTAACAAAATAATTGGTAACATGAGCAAAGTAAGACACAAATGGCAAAAAATCAAAGAAAAATACTACAATAAAAAAAAACAAAAATGTAAAAAAAATGAACAAAATGAGCAACAAAAACTGAAAAAATTTTGAAAAAAAAATTACTAAAGAAGAAAACTACTATTGAAATTTGGTCCCAGCAATTTTTATCTTGCCTTTAAAAAATGTTTAAATAAAATTACAAAAAAAGGCACATTGTCCATGCACAAAACTAAAAGGAAAATGGTTGAATTTTTCTGAATATTTGAACTAAATCATCCATTCAGAACACATCAGCACTGACATTTAAAGAGTTAATAATCAGCTCCTCATCAGACTGATAATGATGTAATGACCTCCAGGTGTAATGGAAGAGGGAAATATCTAAAACATGCAGGACACTGGCCCTGGAGGACTGCACTTTGACACCCCTGGTCTAAAAAAAACAGAAGATTAACATTTCTCAAGACAAAAGAATTATTCAGTCTCATCAGTGCTGTTGTATCACACATATGGCATTAGTCAGTTGATCATCATCACAGGAGTTAAATCTCTGCTACATATGAATTTTCAGCATCTATAAAAAAGGAGTGTCCATTTCCTTTTCCAAATTCCAATATGGGCCTGAGAGACATTTCTGCGAATACACGTATTTTGGAATCATTCTTAGATCGTTTTGTACCACTGGGTTCATCAGAGCATTCAGTCTTTAGCTAAAAGACATGTTTTTATACAATAAAAAATACCAACATTTGACTCAAAAATGTAACAGAAGAGAAGAACAAAGTTAATATATGATGTTTGAAGTACTCGAGTACATTCAGGAATGTACTCCCATACAGGCATTAGGAACATTATTCCATATATTGATTAATTTTTATATTTGACTTAGTACATGAAACAATATTAAAGGGTCTGTGAACCGTTTTTGGGAGAGGGCAATTTTAGATGGTCATCAGTAACATACAGTTACACCAGTGGTTCTCAAATCCGGTCCTCGTGGCCCAGTGACCTGCATGTTTTAGACATCTCCCATTTCTTCTTTTTCTTCTTTGTAAAAAAAATAAAAAATAAAAAAAATTCAAAATAAAACTACAAAAAATGGAATTAATGCATTAATTAAAAATAAATGTAATAGATTTTTTTTTAAATTAAAAGAATAAAACAATGTAAGTAATGTAATTTAAAAAAGGTAAATATAATAATAATAATAATAATAATAATAATAATAATAATAATAATAATAATAATAATAAAAAAGAAAGAAATTTAAATAAAACAATTTAAAAATTGTAAATAAAATAAAATAGAAAATTTTTTAATTCAATGTAATTAAAAACTAAATAAAAGATAATAAATTTAAACAATTTAAAACATTTTAAATAAAAATAATATATTTTTTAAATTCAATTAAATTTGAAAAATAATATTAAAATAAAAAAATCATTACATTTCATCATTATCAGGCTTCTGAAGAGCTGATCAATATTTGAAGTAGGGGTGTATATGTTATATATATAAAGTATATAAATAAAGTTAGATTGCTTGATTGACCTACTTACCATTCACCTACCACATATCTTCCCCAGATTCAAAAAAACATTTGGCACTTTACCCTTTTTTTGGCGGGACTCTAGAAAACATGTCCCGCTCCCATGACCACCGCTCTCTGTTCCCACCCGCTCCAGCAACAGGCTGTCAAATAATGGCCCGTGTCGCAGTGCTTTGCAATTGTTGGACTTTTATTTTGAAAATGTATCGTCGTTCTGTTTTCCACATTGGTATGAATGTCTCATGAAACAGCCATGGATGCTTTATGTGCAGTTTATGAAAGCAGTTATGCAGAGGTGTTCAAAGTACACACATTCTATACTTCTATACTACTTGTGTAGTAAAAATACTCTGGTAAAAGTAGAAGTACTGATTCAACTCCTCTACTTAAGTAAAAGTTAAATATTACAACTTCTCAATTGTAATAAAGGACAAAAGTAAAAAGTAAAACTGCTTTTTTTGTCATGAACGCAACTTCAGAAATCAGAAAAAAGTTACTGTGTAGATAATGTGTTTGATCCACTGACAGGTACTGAGTTTTGTGGATATGGGCAGAAAATGAGGGAAGAAAAAGTCACAATTGAGATAAAAAGTAATGAGATAAATATATACATATATATATATATATATATATATATATATATATATATATATATATATATATATATATATATAGTATATATATATATATATATTATATATATATATATATATATATATATATATATATATACTATATATATATATATATATATATATATATATATATATATATATATATATATATAAATTGCATTGTGTGAGGTGACTTATAAAACAATGTGTATATAAATGATTGTAGATGTTTTGCGTAAAGGATAAATAGATATAAAAAAGTGTCTTAAATCATAGAATGCAGAAGTTGCTGGATTATTATTTTGTAAAAAGGGGGTGGGAGTTTATAAGTTTTACTTCTTCCCACGCCTTTTCGAGTGCAAGAAAAGATGTTTTGTGTATACTTTTATTTTTACCATCATGATTGATCTCCTGATGATTTTGTGTACTCGAAATAAACTGAACTAAACTATACACATATATATATATATTATATATATATATATATATATATATATATATATATATATATATATATATATATATATATATATAATATATATATATATATATATATATATATATATATATATATATATGAGATAAATACGCATAATTTTAAGATAAAAAAGTTAAAATTACTGGTTTTTCATACTGTCACATCTGTTTAGTTTGAAAAAGTAACTAGTCTATTCTGAGAATGTAAAGAATATGAAGTACAGATGTAGGGAGTAAAAGTAAAACATTGACAGAAAAATAAATACTCAAGTAAAGTAGAGATACCTAAAAATATGTACTTAAGTCCATTGACCGAAGGGTTGGCGGTTCGATTCCCGCTCTGTCCTAGTCAGTCCGTTGTGTCCTTGGGCAAGACACTTTACCCTCCTTGCCTCCAGTGTCACTCACACTGGTGTATGAATGCGTATGAATGTTCGGTGGTGGTCGAAATGGCAGCCACGCTTCTGTCAGTCTGCCCCAGGGCAACTGTGACTACATATGTAGTTTACCACCACCAGAGGGAGCATGTGAGAGTGAATGAATAATGGATCAATAATGTAAAGTGCTTTGGGTGCCTTGAAAAGCGCTATAGAAATCTAATCCATTATTATTATTATTAAGTACAGTAATGAAGTACTTTTACTGAGTTACTTTACACCTCTGCTGTTATGAATGTGTTATGAACTCACCCGTCAAGTAAAGTGTTACCGAAAATGTTTTAGCGTTTCATTTTCCAAAACTTGTTGTCACTTGACTTTATCGCAGCTGTAGTTTGTGTTTGTATAAAAACTATCTCACCTGCTCTTTCCTCTCCAGCAGCCAGGTTATACCCTCGACGACAGGCTTCTGTTCCACAGCCACAGGGGGGTGGAGGAGGTGGAGCTTTATCTGGAGGTACAACCAGCGGTGGTGGTTTGTCCACCCGCACCGGCTTCCTACGGCGGTCCAACAACGCCAAATCCTCAAAAACAGCATCCACCTCCACTAACTCTGCTGTACCCAACTACCAACAACAGAACGCCAATTTTGCCAATTACCAGAACTGCACCATCGTGCGCTCACACACACCACACGGCAACTACGGATATGTCAAAGTGGCACCCAAGATCCTTATATTTCCCATCTTTGTGCAGGTAGGTGTCGTGGTTCTTTTTTTGAATATTAAAATAATTAACTTTTACTCTATACGTTTTAATACAAACTGAACTAAACGTTTGTGGATACCTAACCTTAAAGGGATTATCAGGAGTAAAATTCATTTTAGCTCAATTTTTAGATGACTGGGATAACATACATACTGTATCGTTGATGTCAAAGTCACATCATTGGGATGTACATTAAGAAATTCCAGTTTATGTTAACATGGAAGTGATTAGGGCATGTCTTTTCAACACTATTTTTAGACCTCTTCTAAAGTTCTAAACAACATCACACTTACATGGTAGCAAGTAGAGGGTCCCTGTTGAGCCGCATTTTGTAATAAATGTCCAAAATGTAATAACTTTTTCATTTCATTTTGTAATAAATGTTGCCACATTATGTAATAAGTTATTTCATTTTGAGAAGATTATTACAAAATGCACTTGAAAATGTTTTATTCTCTAGAAAATGTCATAACATGGTGATTACATAAAAACATTTTAAATTCTAAAGCATAGTTTATTTGTTAATTGTATTTTACTTTAATTTGGGCATGCATTTTAGGCAGAATTTGCCAGAAAACCCTGTTAGAACTTAAGAGGTTAAACAATGTAAGTGTCTTCTGCTTGTTTACAGAGCTGTTGTGAACAGATAATTTATCCACTAAGATTCATTTAAAAAAATAGATGAAATTACCTCAAAAGGCTAAACAAACAACAACATTTCTATTTCCAAAATATATCTGTAATTTCAAATTGTCCTTATGTTTAATATGTCTTATTACAGCCAAGACATAAACCATTCCATGAGTTTTAATGTCACACCACCAAAGCACCTGCTGCTGCAAAATAGAATAAATTATGACATAATGCGGCAAAATTTATTACAAAATGAAATGAAAAAGTTATTACATTTTGGAAGTTCATTACAAAATGCACCGAAAACTGCGGCTCAACATCCCTAAAGGTGAACCCAAGTGTCCTGAGGTGTTCATGTCATGATAGTGTGTCCACAGTTACAGTACCTTTTCCAGATGCACTTAAGAGGAAGTCTGAAGTAGTTGATTGTTACATACTCTGGATATTCTTTTTTAAAAACAACATCCTGTTAGTAGGGTAGCTTTGCTGTTGCATACAGCTTCATTTACATTTTTAATTAAATTCTGGACGCATTGAAATAAAGGTATTTTGTTGATGACAGGTCCAGAATATAAAACAATAATGACAAGACAGGGTTTTGTCATTGTAAATACATAAAAATAAAATCTATACAAATAAATAAATGAAAAAAAAAAATATATATATATATATTGCAGAAAATACAATACAAATATTTGCAGGACCTGCGATGTGACTATTACACACGTACATTGTGATGTTGATGCTTAAACAATATATTGTGCTTCTCTAATTTGTAATCTTGGCAGCTCTAGTTATTAATGTGCCCAGTTTTTACAATGCATTTTGAACTTATTTTAACTATGTTGACTTAGACTTTTGATGATTGTGGTGTCACTTCCTGCTATTTTAAATATAACATACTCACCCCGACCCTACATCACAGTAACACAGACCTGTTGAAGTAGCCGTATTACCATACCCACCACCAAAGAGGAAGTTGTAAGTGTCATTAAACCACACTCACAGGCTCATGTGTGCTCTGCTTCTGTCTTCATATAATCATTGGTGTTTCTCACAGTAGAAAACACATTGTTCTATCTTATCTGTTAGTGTTTTTGGATTTTAAAGACAACATGGATTTGGTACGGCTTTACCCCCCTTCACCTTTTTTATGACTTTGTGATGATAAAAACAAAAAGATACTAGTGTAAAGAAATATAGACAAATATCCCAGTGATATTTCAGCTAAAGTTAAACTCTAAAACCTTTTTTTTGTCTTTTTTTTTTACGTGCAGCCTCTTGATCTGTGCAGCCGAAATCTCATCATATCAGAGGAGATGTTACTGCATGAGAGCCAGCACCACTCTCTTAAGGTAAGTTTTATAAAATATACTTTATAAAAGACACCTACTCCACACATCTTATTTTTATATTCATTATTACATATTTATATTTTTATTAATGCTATTTTAGTACATTTAATACATTTTTTTTATTTCACTTTAATGCATATATATATATATATATGCACATGATGTCACCTAGAAACACATTCATTTGTTTTATTCTGGAAGTCCCCAAAAAGCATGGGGGAACAGTTTTAAAGTGAAACAGATTTAAGATTTTTTACAATTTATTTTATTTTATTTTATTTTTCATTCATTCATTCATTCATTCATTCATTCATTCATTCATTCATCTTCTGAACCTCCTTTATCCTGACTAGAGTCACAGGGGTCAGTGGGAGCCTATTCCAGCTAAATGAATGTAATATATATATATATATATATATATATATATATATACCTGCAACTACAGGATAATTGGGGGGTCTGATGTACTACACTACTAGCACTTTGTACTACATGAACCATACATGATTGATTGATTAATATGATGCTCATATTGTGTGACTCGTTGGTGTGAATGCATGAATACAGGGTGGGTTTTGTCTGTGTAGATTGCATGTTGAAAAAGTGCAGAAAAATGTCCAACTGTTCAGGGATTGAGCACTTTCATTGACTCTGCCAGATAACGTTTTCTGTGTGGTTCAGCAACTGTTGAAATGGAAGGTAATTCTGGGCTCTCTCTGGGGTCAGTCATAAAACAAATATTTAACAGCCAATGTTTGTCAGGGAGTTTCTCTCTGATGTGACACTTTATTCAGACTGTTTTTTTAAACAATCTCTGTGTGTTGTTCCAGCTTTACTCACCACAGTCTGGCCTTGAGGCAAACATAAAAATCTTATTATTCACACTAACTTTAATGTGATTAACATGCACAACACTTTTAGTGAATTAATCAACACAGTGACTGTACGTACATTTGAGCAAAATAGACTTAAGGAAAAAAGAAACTGCTGTAATTTTTGTCACTTGTAAAACCATCACCACCACATATTATCTACAGTATATGCCTTAAGGCCTTACTGAGCTGTTCTTTTCTTTTCCTTTTTCTTTTTGTTTGCTTGGATTATTATTATTATTCTTTAATAAGAATTGTTTGTATGGCTTCCAGGCTTTTTCGGGTTTGATGTAATTATTGTTGAATTGAAAGAAAAACTATGTCAGACAAAGCAACAGACAGAATCATTGTCAACAAATGTTCCAATGTGGTGCAACGTTTGTGAATGTGCGTTTGTTTCTCTGTATGAAAGTTGTTTTTCATCTCCCTTGTCCTTGTACTTGCATCCTCTTCCACCCACTCAAACCTAAATGCTAATACACACACACACACACACACACACTCTCTCTCTCTCTCTTAACCACATACTGGCTCCATCACAACCCCCCCCCCCCCCCCCCCCCCCCCCCCTCTGCTATCTCACCATGCAGAGGAAGCCACTGCAGCAAAAGCATTGTTTTGAAACAGTCCCCTCTGTACTATATAAATGAAACTATATGTGTTATCTTGCATGGTACAGTAGCACACATTAATTTAAGTGACCATTATGCATGAGTTGTGCTCATGTTTTTAGTCCTTGTACTTTGTTCCTTGCATTTATTTTCCGATTGAACTGACTTGACACTTTTATTTAACCAACGCAAAAGAAAAAACAACCAATCAAGGACAGTCATAGTGGGTTTCATAACTCTGCATTAAGTTTGTGTGTGTGTGTATGTGTGTGTGTGTATTCCTATCTTTTTGGGGACATTGAAATGTTTACACAGTCACAAAATGGGGACCTCTGACACCATGTTGACCAAAATTCAGGTCCCCACCAGAGTTAAATATAAATGTAGGTGTTTCTGGAAGTCCCCATAAAGCATGGGGGAAACAGGTGCAAAACGAAACATATATTTGTCAAAGGTTTTAAGATGTGTTTCCTCTTTTTTTTTTTTTTTTTTTTTTTTTTAACAATTAATTAATTTTTTATGCTTTTTTTCATTCATTCATTCATTTACTCATCTTCTGAACCTGCTTTATCCTCACTAGAGTCACAGGGGTCACTGGAGGCCTATTCCAGCTAAATTAAATAAAATTAATCTTTTTATATATATATATATATATATATATATATATATATATATATATATATATATATATATATGTATATATAAAATGTGGTAGGAAGCTCTTCGTTCTGTTTTTATTTTTAATATAAATGTCTATAAATGAAAATATGAAAATGTTGCAAACCAGACCCCCTGCAATAATGCAGGAGGTTCTTCTTTAAAGCAGACATAGGGTCAAGGCTGAGTGATGTAAATGAACTGTAGAAAACTGTTATTAGTGAAATATAAAATAGTTAATTGAGAGTTAGGATTCTCTGAACTTCAGCTTAGTCCTTTTGAGTGGTGACTCTGAAATCCTTATTTTGTTCATTGTTAGTTTGGTTTCTTTTTTTATGCTTGACTGAAATGACCAACCCAATTATAAACTGTTAATACTTTTATTTTATGTTTAATTGTAAAAAAATAAAAAAATAAAAAAAATAAAAAAAGACAATATTACAGCAACACTAGCATGGTCAGAGGCATGGCAGGAACAATATGCACACTGTAGACAGAAATTATACAGTCAGTAAAAGTCAATAAAATCAATTTAGAAAAAATATTTAGAGTAATGAAAAATGGATTCACAGTTATTTACTTTATTTGCATAATGTAATTATTATTCAGTGCATATTCACGCTGTATACAATATATTGTCTTACTGTAGATGGTTGGTAGATTAGTTTTCAGTCCAACATGCAGAAGGGTGTTGATGCTGATGTATGTGTGAACCACACTTCCTGTCTTCGGACCAGAGGTGAGATTGTTCAAGACTTGGACACATGTGTGAATGTGTGAAAGTGTGAAGTTTGTTCATATCTAACGTGCTTTTATATTTTTTTCTCACATGTTGGTTTGCGCTCACCCTCACCTGCTGTCCATTTCATGCTCATGTATCAGCTCTACCTCTGTGTGTTTTTAGGTTACAGTCTTCATCTACAGTGACTTGATGCTCGTGACTCGTGAAGATGAACCAGGCAGGTGTAACGTCCTTCAGAGTCCGCTGTACCTCCGACAGCTCCGACTGCAGGATGGTATGTAAATATAGCCAGTCATCAAAGTGTGTGCAACACTGTCTGTAACAAAAGTGTCCAGAATTATAAACACAGAACGCAGTTATAAAAGCAGCTAATTATACAAATATCAAAATAAAACAAAACAATAACCACACAAAAACATGTCTAGCATCAATAAAAATGCCCCCCAGAGGCCCATATTTAACCTTAAAGACCCAAATGTTATGTTGTAATATTACAACACTGGCCCTCCTGTGGATATTTACAGTAGTTACTGCAGTTGCAGCTGTAAAGCTTTTTATGTCATGATTTTGACTTTTTATCTCATAATTTTTACTTTTTATCTCATGATTTTGACTTTTTATCTCATAATTTGTACTTTTTATCTCATGATTTTTAGTTTTTATCTCATAATTTTTACTTTTTATCTCATAATTTTGACTTCACTTAATGCGCCTTATATATGAAAATCCTTGATAAAAACCATTCATTGACAGTGTGTCTTATAGTGTGGAAAATACAGTAATTACATCATCTGTTTGAGTCTAATACAATGATTGTCTGTAAACTATTGGGGCAGGGTCCTAAATGCACATTGGTAAAAACACAGTAATGGTCTTTATTGTCTTTTTTTGCTTTGTTTTACTAGTACATTTTCTACAAACACCCACTATTTTTTTTCCAAAACGACATTCTAGATGAGATATTTTATTACATGACAAAGAATGATTTGAATGTTGCAAAAAACACAATAACTAATAAATGTGTCAAAGTTAAATAAATAAATATATCATTACATAATTAATTAAATATGTCACTAATTGATTAAAACCAGAATTAAATACATACATGTGTTATTAAATGTGTCAATTCATTAAAATACCTATTCATTGGAGGTAAAAAAAAAAGCCCAATATATTATTACTTGAATAATTAAAACATTATTTCATGGTCTTTGTGTTGCAGTGAATCATGAATTTATTTTATCTGTCAACTTCATCCATCAAAGTCTTAACAGCTGATTGGTTTCCCTGCACATCAAGTCAAGACAAATGATTCCACACAAAGTATTAATGCAGAGCTTGTGAACACATTCTCTGGGTGGCGCTATTAACCTCTACTTTAGGAAACTAAACTTTATTGGCATCAGCTAAAAACCTAGACTCTCGGTCCGCTACTCCCAATGGAGTGGGTTTGACTACTTTCACATTAGCCCCGCCCACTGACTTCGATGGGCGACGTTGACAGATAAAATAAATTCATGATCCACTGCAACACAAGGACCATGAAATAATTAATTAATTAGTCAAATAATAATATATGATAAGGATTCAAGAAAAAAAGTGGACCCACATGCAGGATTCTGACACGGGAGTAAGTTTTTAACAAGTTTATTGAGAACATTTCTATTCTATTTCCTGTCCTCTATTGTAAGTCACTTTGGATAGAAGCATCTGCCAAATGCAATGTCATAAAAAATATATAATAACAGATCGATTAGTTGCTGTGATGACGATTGTCTGATGGAATGTGATCAGACCAACAACTATGGGACAAGACAGAACCCAGAAGGGCCCGTGGGGCCGGGGTCCCACCTCAGCCAGGAGACTCTCGAACTTGTGCGCATGTTAGACCCCTTGGTCCGTGTTTCAAGATGGATCCCAGATGACCCCTGGTGCCTGTTGTACGTCCGCCCCCCCCCCCCCCGGTGATGCGTTTGGTGCATTGAGTTCAGAGGGGCCCCATCCCTCTGGGGGAGAAGATCCAGTGAGTCCCCGGCCCTGATCCGGTCACTGCGGAGGAAATGTGCCCAGTGGGGTCAAAACCCACACCCGCTGAAGTTGAATCCTGGGGGTGGGCTGTGCAGACCCCACCTGTTTACCTCTCAACGTTCTTTTTCCAACTTTCCCTTCAGTTACTTCTTGAAAATCGGTCTATGTCAGTATTTAGCCTTAGATGGAGTTTATCACCTATTTTGGGCTGCATTCACAAACACCCCAATTCCCAGAAGATCGGACCCTGGCACCACTACAACATACATGGACCCAGATGACCCCCCCCCCCCTCCCTCAACAGGGAAGCAGAAAATGCCACATGAACTGTTCATTTAAAATGTTCATTTAATTATTTGAGCATCTTCTATGTTATTTGTGTAATCAGGAATGAGGGTCCTAACATCCAACGGAAGCTTTTTTTCCTCTGCCCCCCCCCCCCGTTTCTTTTGATAAATCACACCCTGATTATAACAGTATATGTTTGTTTGTTTTTACCTCAAATTAATTGGTATTGTAATGAATTAATGACACATTTATTTATTCAAATCCAATGTATTTAATGAATGATGTATTTAATTATTTAATGACATATATATTTAATTTTGGCACTTTTAGTCCTCCATATGAACATACCCACATTACAAAACTAGAAATAAACATTGATTACTCTGATTCCACAGATGTAAACAGTTGAGCTTAACATGAGGATATTTAGAGGAAGGTTGCACCAGTTCCTGTTGCTTTGTCTTTTTATTTCTCCTTGATATAAACAGTTACCTCCTGTAGCCGTACACAGAGAATAACACAGTCAGCGTCCAAGAAAAGTCTAATAAAAGGGTCTGAGTGTAAATGCATGAGAGGTGGGCAGAGGTGGGGCCAGGTCTGTAGACACAGTTGAAACAATTGGAGAGAGAGTTTACGTTTAACCCTTGGAGTTTGTAAAAAAATAAACCCCCAAAAAAAACATAATCATTATGCTTTTAAGCTACTTATATAATTTTGTCATATGAAAATTAATCGTTTGTGTTATATTTTGCTCCACAAGAGAATTATTTTGTGAGTGAGTGAGTGAGTGAGTGAGTGAGTGAGTGAGTGAGTGAGTGAGTGAGTGAGTGAGTGAGTGAGTGAGTGAGTGAGTGAGTGAGTGAGTGAGTGAGTGAGTGAGTGAGTGAGTGAGTGAGTGAGTCCTTTGGTTTTGCTGTTGAATTAATCAAAGGTTCATATGAAATTCCATTAACCCTTTAATGGAGGAATTATGATAAAGTTAGTCAAGATTTATTTCCTAAATATTTTTATTCCTCTTTAGACCTGAAAAAAAAAACAATGTTATAGAAATATTTACAGTTCCAAAAATGTCCACTAACATGTATTTAAAACATAATCACGACACTATGAAATAAAACATTTTAATGCAGTTTTTGTTTAAGAACAAACTGTTAATTACAGTCTAATAACAACAAGCAATTGATTTACCCATAAACATGTTAGTGCAGATCAGGTATTATGAACAGCTAAGTTACAGTAATGATATAAAGTGACTGATATGGAACTAAAACTACAAAACCCATGAATATACAAGAAAAAAACTGTAGAAGAACTGTCCACTGGACATCTACAGTATGCATCAAAAGGTTAAATTGAATGCAGATCATTCATCCAAGTTTGGAGTAGTAATACAAAAACTGCAATTTCATAAAATCAATAAAAGGCAAGGTAAAAAAAAAAAAATAAAAAAAAAAATATATATATATCATTAAGTGGACATAAACTAGTATTTTAAAGATCATTCAGAAATGAAAACGTTTTTAAAAATTCTGAAAAAATAATATGAAGTTTTTTAACGCAAGGTGCAAAGTGTGCATGAAAAGTGTTAAAACTATGTTTTATTGCTTTTGAGAAATACCTGGAATATGAAATAACTGTTCATTACATATGGAGCGGCCGTGGCTTAGTTGGTAGAGCAGGTCATCCAATAAGGGTTGACGGTTTGAATCCTGCTCTGTCCTAGTCAGTACATTGTGTCCTTGGGCAACTCACTTTACCCTCCTTGCCTCCAGTGCCATTCCCACTGCCCCAGGGCAAATGTGGCTGCAAATGTAGTTTACCACCACCAGAGTGAGAATGTGAGAGTGAATGAATAATGGGTCACTAATGTAAAGTGCTTTGAGTGACCAAAAAACTACTATATAAATCTAATCCATGATTATATTCTTATTGGAAGAAAACCACCGCACCTCTGATGTAGCTAAGGGTCAAATATATGACACGTATTGTAAAATAATATTCATGTAGTGGTCACTTTCTGTATCATATCCAAAAAAAAGAAGGACATGCCACCACCCACAGTATGTATTTGATGATTTTTGCTCTTCTGCTGCAACTTTTGGGCCAGATATAACATTCTTTTGTGTCATACCCATATCCTGCTGTTATCTGGATGTGCTGCAGCACTGTCTGGTTTGTAGATGGGCGTAGGTTTGTTGTTAATCTACTGGACCACCTTTTCCTTTTGAAAGGACAATATACTTTGATTATTCCTAAAAACATTGCATTTTTTCCCCATATGACTTCGTTTCATTTTCATTTAGTCATTTTATTTTCAAGCACAAAAACATTTAATCTTTCAAAAGCCAATAATTGATAAAACAACAAGACAAAGACAATATAGAATAAATAAAAAAATAAGAATCCAAGTAACATATTCGAAAAGGAGTGGGAAGAAATAAAAAACTTATTATCTCCCACCCCTATTGTACCAAACAATAATACAAATGCCAAAATATACATATATAATTCTATTCTGGTTTATTTGTTTATTCGAACAGGTAAAACAAAATAAATAAAAGAATTT
This sequence comes from Siphamia tubifer, assembly GCA_020466265.1. Lineage (NCBI taxonomy): Eukaryota > Metazoa > Chordata > Actinopteri > Kurtiformes > Apogonidae > Siphamia > Siphamia tubifer. Next base: position 70,633,455 of record CM035794.1, on the reverse strand, counting down.
AAGCAGAAATTAAAACGACACCTCTTTTGCATCCTAGATAACTATACCTTGTTCGAAAGGGTGTAGGATGAAGTTAACAAAACTTATCTAGTCCTATTACTCAGTCAGAGCATGCATATATATATATATATATATATATATATATATATATATATATATATATATATATATATATATATATAACAAAAAGAAAAAGTGCATCAGAAAAAGGGAAACCTGTTCCTTGCTAGAAATTCATATTTCCAATTGTTTCCTGTATTCACTTAGAATATGGTTCTAACTTTTGCACTGATTCACAGATTTTCAGTTCTTTACTACAGTTATTCTATTTTTAAATTAGTACATATAGGTGTTTTTTTAAACATATAAATCCCCCTCAGATTGTGTTTATTTTCTCTCACTTGAAACAACCCTTGGACACTTTGTGGAAACTTCTTTAGATTTGCTTTGTGCATTATTTGAATTGTTTTGAGGTCGACCAAATCCTTAAATTTTAATGGCATTAACAAAATGATACAAAAATATCTTATATACAAAATATCCTATAATATATATTACTATGTCTTTACACCTATACACACATCATACACTTGACCTCCTTTTTTTTTTTTTTTTTTTTTACTTTTGTACAACTAAATACATCCAGTTTACGGACATTGACCTTTGTTTATTCTTAATAATATTCCTGTTCAACTTTGTGTAACTATTTCAACAAACCGAACACATCTAAAACAGAGAAGGAAAAAAACAAAAAGGCAGAGGCACTCACAGATTTTCAAAAATATATATCAACAATGTATTTAATGAAACAATGTAAAAGCTAAAAACACATCCGCCTTCATCAGGGCATACACAGAAACTAACCTTAGGTGAAAGGTTTAAATAGGCACCTAAGGCTGTCATAAAGGGGGTGGAGTCAGTAATTATAATTATGGAGCAGGCAATTAACTAATTGGAACCCCCCCCCCCCCACTAAAAATACATTTACATATTTATAAAAGACTACTATATAAAATACTATTAAAATTTTTCTAAAAAAAAAAAAGAACTAAACAAAAAACCCCACTAAAAATACATTTACATATTTATAAAATACTACTATATTTTTCAACATCTAAAACATATTTCCAAACAGTGAAATAGGGTTAATTTTGATCAGACCTCAGATCACCTCCTATAGTTTGACTAAAGCCTGACTGTTCCAGCACAGCACAGATGGCACAGAAGGTTGTATCATTTACATGCTGTTCATTTAAGACAGATGGAGTAGCCATGTACCAGTGTTTCCAACTCCTTAGTAAATAAAGTAGCTCTTGTTTGTCCTGAAAGTAGCTGGAAGTTACAAGTGTAGCTGTGATTTGAGATAATTGTGACTATTTTACATCCAGTACTTGTGTTAACTGTCTCTGTTGACCTATATAAAAACATTTGGGTGAAACTATTAAGTTGCATTTTATTTCTTATCTGTTATGGGTGCAGTGGAGAAATAGCTCTGCAGTGATTTATTTGAAGTGAAAGTCAATACACTGACCCAAAGTACTGGTCACTTTTATTTACCTATAAATATCTGAACATCCACCACTAACCTAAACCATTTACTGATATTAAATGTTTAATACTTAATGATCCACTAATTCTATGAACTCATTAAACTTCTGCTCACTTTCACCTACATTTCATAATAAAGTAAATTGAATCCTGTTCTTGAACCATTTTGCTGTTTGATTATATTATAAATGAAAATATTCAGATGAAAACTGGAATATTGGAGGCAGTTCCTGTTAAATGATGCAATGGATAAAACATTTGTGGATATTTATGGATGTTTTGATGTGTTTTGGACTACATTTAGTTTGTTTTGGATGTTTTTGTTGGACTATGACTGTGTTTGTTGGAATATGGTTCCTCTGTGGATAATTATGAGACATAATGGTTAAGATCAGCTGTTTGTTATTTGTATTTTTGATCAGAAAGTGACTTATATCTTTCGAGGTGTGAGAATCTCTGTTGTCAAACTACATTAGGTCATGTGACATTTGGAACAGGTTTGGGTGGTTCGCTTAATATTTTTGAGTGATTACTTCTGGCCTATATGTGGACCCTTGGAAGTTTAGAGGGTTAATTAGTTTAAAATCTTACTCCTGATCTATAAAGCACTAATAAACGGCCTTGGACCCAAATACATCTTTGACCTGCTGGTTCCCTATGAAGCATCCAGAGCCCTGAGGTCATAGGTCATCAGGAACAGGTTTACTGTGTGTTCCCAAAATCAGAACCAAAGTGAAGCATCATTCAGTTAAGATTATTGTTACTGCATATTACCTAGTTCTACAAAAAACATAGTGTGCCTTATATATGGATTTATTCTGGTAGTGCTTAGTGACTGGGAATTTTGACTTTATCTCATAATTTTGGCTTTTTATCTCATGATTTTGACTTTTTATCTCATGATTTTGACTTTTTATCTCATAATTTTGACTTTTTATCTCATAATTTTGACTTTTTATCTCATGATTTTGACTTTTTATCTCATAATTTTGACTTTTTATCTCATGATTTTGACTTTTTATCTCATGATTTTGACTTTTTATCTCATGATTTTGACTTTTTATCTCATAATTTTGACTTTTTATTTCATAATTTTGACTTTTTATTTCATAATTTTGACTTTTTTTTCATAATTTTGACTTTTTATCTCATAATTTTGACTTTTTATCTCATAATTTTGACTTTTTATCTCATGATTTTGACTTTTTATCTCATAATTTTGACTTTTTATCTCATGATTTTGACTTTTTATCTCATGATTTTGACTTTTTATCTCATAATTTAGACTTTTTATCTCATAATTTAGGCTTTTTGTCTCATAATTTTGACTTTTTATCTCATGATTTTGACTTTTTATCTCATAATTTTGACTTTTTATCTCATAATTTTGACTTTTTATCTCATGATTTTGACTTTTTATCTCATGATTTTGACTTTCTATCTCATAATTTAGACTTTTTATCTCATAATTTAGGCTTTTTGTCTCATAATTTTGACTTTTTATCTCATGATTTTGACTTTTTATCTCACAAGTTTGACTTCACTTAATGTGTCTTATATATAAAAACCATTCATTGACCGTGTGCCTTATAGTCCAGTGCACCTTATAGTGCGGAAAATATGGTAATTCCATAATCTGTTTCAGTCTAATACAGTGATTTACTGTAAACTATTGGGGCAGGGTCCTAAATGGACATTGGTAAGAACACAATAATAGACTTTACTTTAGTAGTTACTGTACAAACACCAAGTGATTTTCTCCAAAACGACAGACATTTGAGATGAGATATTTTATTACATGACAAAGAATGAATTGAATGTTGCAAAAAACACAATAACTCCTTTCACAGTAACTGCCTTTTTGCTTTGTTTGACAGAGTAGTAGTGTTGTGATGTCATTGATGGCAGTTTTTCACATGGCTGGTTCCTGACATTAATCACATTTGAAGTTTTGACATATAAACTATAAGAATATATCTGCAGTCAGAACAGTGAGGAACAAGAATCTGATAATCATCATCATCATCATCATCATCATCATCACTTTACAACAGCTGTATTGTTGCTGCTCTGCCCCCTCCTCCACAGACAGTGCTGGCCTCGTCTTGACCACGTCTGGCCTCCACCCTTCACCCAAACAATCAGAAATCACCAGGGTGGGGATTCAGGAGTGAGGTTTGTGTGTCTGTGTGTGTTTTATAAGAGGACACACACACACACACACAAACACACACACACACCTCCACCCTGCTGCCTGTCATTGTTTTTTTGGTTCAGCAGCGTCATTCAGGAAAGAGGCACCGGGGATTGTGTTTGTTTCAGCAAGGGTGTGTGTGTGTGTGTGTGTGTGTGTGTGTGTGTGTGGGTGGGTGTGTAATGATAAAGTGTAGTCCAGAATGGGGGCTTTCCTGTCTTCCTGTCACCCCCATACTATCCTGAGGAGCGTGGGAAACACTGAACACACTGTCAACTACCTGCAACTGAAAGTAACACAACAGTATAGATAGATAGATAGATAGATAGATAGATAGATAGATAGATAGATAGATAGATAGATAGATAGATAGATAGATAGATAGATAGATAGATAGATAGATAGAGCAGGGGTTAACGAGTTATGTTTTTGTCTGCGTTTATCTGTTTGTCTCTCTGTCCGTTTGTCCGGCTGTGTGCAAGATAAGTCGAAAAGTTATGGACGGATATGGCTGACATTTTCAGGAAATGTTGATACTGGCACAAGGAACAACTGATTGCATTTTGGTGGTGATCGGTGGAGGTGTGTGTATGTGTATGTGTGTGTTTCGGGGGCGGGTGTGTAACTCATACGTAGCAAGGTAGCAATGTGATTAAAAAAGTTTCCTACTGTACATTTAAAGCTAAACCCATATCTAAAATGATGAAAAAAAATTACATAATTCTTGTTGTATATCACCCAATGCTATTGATATTATGGGGGTATAATCACATGCAGAGAATAGGCTGCTTTAAATCTGGGTTTATTGTGGGCTGGGGTTATGCTTTGGCCTGTTGTACTGATTTTCATTTCAGATATTAACACAATATATTAAATACATTAAGCAAACTGATGACTGCTGCACCTCTATGAATCATGCAATCAATCAAATGTTATGAACAGAACAGAACAGAACAGAACAGAACAGAACAGAACAGAACAGAACAGAACAGAACAGAACAGAACAGAATAGAATAGAATAGAAGTACTTTGTTGACCCCACAATTGGGGAATATGACATCACAGCAGCACAAATGTTATCACATGACACTTTATAATTAGAGCTGATCTAAACCAACACCCTATTACACTGAAAGTAGTATGAAATGCTCTGTAGATTTTTAAGCCCTGACTTCATCTGAACGCCTCAAAAGTGAAACTAGATCCAACAGTGACCTCTGCTGTCTGTCCTACGTAGAAGCACTGACACACACACACACACACACACACACACACACACACACACACACACACACACATACACACCATAGACAACAGCACCAGTTTGTTGTTGTTACCCCTAGAACAGCAGCTATTATTTTTGTAATTGATTAATCTATTGATTTTTTTCCCTTTGATTTGATTGAATTAAATGATTTAATAAAAAAAAAGGCTGTTAGACCAACTCTGGTGCTTTTAGAGCAATGTCTTTGTTAAATAAACCAATTGATTTAGAATTTAAAAATGTAAAAAAATAAATAGTTTCCCTTAACAATACAACACTACACCACATCAGCTCAGCATCACTTAAAATATAATAATAATAATAATAATAATAATAATAATAATAATAATAATAATAATAATTAAAAAAAATACAAACAAATATTTTATACACCAGTGGGTGCCCGAAGCGCTTTACAATTCCTCACATTCACCCATTCACACACACACTCATACACCAGTAGACAGCTACTGCCAATACACTTGTGCTACCTGACACCACTGGGAGCAACTTAGGGTTCAGTGTGTTGCCCAAGGACACTTCAACATGCGGACAGCCAGAGGCAGGACGCAAACTGCCAACCCTTTGGTCATTGGACGACCTGCTCGACCAACTAAGCCACAGCCGCCCCATACATATATATATATATATATATATATATATATATATATATATATATATATATATATATATATATATATATATATATATATACACACATACACATACATATTAAAATTAGAACAGCTTTGAAATTGGCAGTCAACGTTCTGTGAAATCCCACATTTGATTTAATTTATTTTTTTAGGTTTACATTTTTTTAGGCCTAACCAGGCTGTGATATTAAATACATAGTACCGACTCAACTTGATTCGACTCAGAAATTAGGAACTAAACCTGGAGAGTGTTTCCATGAGGGCCACTATCCTCCATATTTTAGATGTATCCCTCTTCTAACACCTGATTCAAATAATCAAGCTGTCATCAAGCTCTGTAGCAGCATGATAACAACTGTCAGGTGTGTTAAAAGAAGGAAACATCTAAAACATGCAGGACCAGGACTAGTGACCCCTTCATTAAACACTCACTGCTTTTCTCTCAACACAGCTGATCATAGATGACATATTAGGTTGTGTGCGTGCTCAGTGGGGCTTGGTAGAAAATGTGCATGAGTAGGAAGCAGAGGTGGGTAAATCCAGGTCCATCAAGTCAAAGTCCAACCATGTATTGGTTCAAACCTGTTCATTGAACCAGATAATTTGATAAGCACAATGTCTCATCCAGGTAAATGGGATAATTAGTGGAATCACCTGTGTTCAATGAACAGGTTTGAACCAATACATGGTTGGACTTTGACTTGATGAACCTGGAATTACCCACCTCTGGTAGGAAGGACTTAAAGAACACTGGCCCATATGTTAAAGTTTAAAAATCAATGTGGCCCCTGAGGCAAAATGTTTGCCCACCCCTGATTCAATGGGTTAGGGTTAGATATCTGCACCAAATGTATACTGTGTGTTTGGGCATTAACGCTTTTACTGGTCTGCTTGAGATCAGATTGTATGGACTGTATGTGGCCCCTAGTGGACCTGGTCTAAGTACATGTATAACAAATGAAGTAAGTTATCATTGTTCTATCAGTGTTAATTAAATAGATATGGATACAGGGCTAGATTGAAGGTGGAATGGGGGAAGTATGTTGGTCTGAAGCAGTGGTTCTCACATCCGGTCCTCATGGTCCAGTGTCCTCCATGTTTTAGCTATTTCCCTCTTCTATCGCACCTAGTTCAAGTATTGATCAGCTCTTCAGAAGCCTGATAATGATGTAATGGCTTCCAGGTGTGATGGAAGATGGGGATTTATTTATTTTTTTCATATTATTATTATTATTTTTTTTTTATTTTTAAATGTTTCCTTTTTTTCTACAATTTTTTAAAAATATTCTTTTAATTAATACTTTTTTGTACTTTTTATTTTTCTAAATTATAGAAGAAGTGGGGGATTTTTTTGTATTTTTTTTATGTTATTTAAAATTTTTTTTAATTTAATTTGTTTATTTTTATGTTTAAAATTTGTATTATTTTTTTGCTTTTCATTTTTAACAATTTTTTAAGGATTTTTTAAAATGTATTTTCTTTTTTTTTCTTATTATTTTTCATTAAAAATAAGAGGGAGATATTTAAAACATGTAGGACACTGGGCCACGAGGACTGGGTTTGAGAACCTCTGAATGGATGGTGCACCCTCCATGTTTCTGGGCCATAATGAACCGTTCTAAATGTTCCCCTGAAGCCCTGTTGCTCTTCACTCTGATCTGGTAAAGGAGTCCATGGTCAGTGTTCACTTGTGTATATGTGTGTGTGTCTGTGTAATAAACAACTAAGCACCAGTGTCGCATATAGATGTGTTTGTGTTTTGTCTTGAGGGGAGTTGGTCGATTAAAACCATATATCCTGACCCCCTCCACTGGCGTCTCCACTAGAGCACTACTTCCATGAATTGTGGGTGAAGCTGTTTATTATTAACACTTTGATGCATGAATTATGAGAAACTTAGTCAAGATTTTTTTTTTCTCCCAAGTGTTTTTTAATCCTTTTAAGGTTTGAAAAAAGGGTTAGGGTTAGAAATAAAGGGTTACAAAAATGTCCACTCAGCTGAATCCATGTATCATTTGTTGATTATTTTTTCAAAATAAAACCAAAAATAAGTCGTTTCTTCATTATTTGTTTCCAAAACCAAAATAAAAAAAAAATGGATGCAGGTCCGTGTATATTTTGGTATCTAGATTTTCCATTTATGAATGGGAATAAAAATTAAAAAAAAACATCAATTGAATTACACCGCGTTATCCTTTCAGTTTAATTTTTTTTAATTTCACTTTACAAAAAGAAATTCAAAGTCAACACAAATGAAAAAAAAAACAAAAAACAGACCAAAAACAATTATTATTCATATTTTCTGCCTCTAACATGCAAACGGAGTGGAGCAAGTCCTTTTCACAGTGGCTTTAAACTATGATTTTTCCACAAAAACCTCCAAAACAATCATTTCCCGACAGTTTTACAGTCGGACACTTTGATTTATTATTTATTTCAGTTTATTTGATTTTATTTTGGCCTGACGAAGAGTTTATAGACCTGAAACGTTGCCAATTTCCACTTATTTTCAGTTTAATTCTTATAATGAAATGTTCTTTTTAGCGCATATTTTAGTAACACGGCACAGAGCAATACACAATCATTTCAAATTCAATTCAGAACCAAAACATTAAAATGAAAATAATTTAATTTGCATCCATACAACAACGAATTAGACATCAAAAAACATAAAAAGAAAGAATTTAAACAGAATTAGCAGAGAATAACGTTTTGGTGCCGAATTGAATTTGTAATGATTGTGTATTGCTGTGTTTCTTAACTGTAGCCGCATATGTTTTAAATACACTCACTCATAGCCTCGGCTTCTGTGTTTTGCTTCGCTGTTTTTCTCTACTTTAAACTAATTGTAACTAAAATATACACTATTTTGTGCTAAAAAGAACTTTCCCATTTAAATATAAGAAAATAACTGAAAAACTCTGTTTCAAATCTATAAACTCTTCGTCAAGCCAAAATAAAATAAAATAAAATAATTAATGAATCCAAGTGTCTGGCTGTAAAACTGTCGGGAAATGACAGTTTTGGAGGTTTTTAAAGAAAAATTGCTGTTTAAAGCCGCTGTGAAAAGGACTTGCTCCGTTCTCTCTGACACAGAGAATATGAATAATTATTGTTTTTGGTGTTTTTTTGGTTTTTGTTGACTTTGAATTTCTTTTCGTAAAGTGAAATAAAAAAAAATTTAAATGAAAGGAAAATGCAGCATTATTCAATTGTTGGTTTTATGCTTCAAAATGAAAATCAAATAAACCTGTCGTTTTTTGTTTTTTAATTCCCATTCATAAACAGAAAATCCAAATACTAAAAAAAACAAAACAATTGATAACGTCCATTTTATCCAATTTTGACCTGAAGCAGAGTTGTCACAACCTTTACCCCAGATCCACACCAGCTTCACTTGGCTCTGCACCGTGCAGCTAAAAGTCGTTGCTGATCTGCAGTTAATAATAATAATAATAATAATACCTCAAACTTGTATAGCGCTTTTTTGGACACTCAAAGACACTTTACACAACAGATAAAAAATCATTGCATAAAAAAATGCAATGATTTGCAGTTGCTAGCGTGGGACCATTTCAGTATTTGTCGTCTCCATAACCTGGACACTTCATTCATCACCATGGACTCTGGCTGATCACCCCCCCCCCCCCCCAGGTTTTGTTTGGTTTTGATCCAGTTTATTTTCTGTCTTTGTTATTAAATCATTTTCCCTTCTACACTGAACATCTGAGTCCTCTCTCCACCTCACCCATCATGGCAAAAGTCCTGAAGCAAGTGGAGTAAACCAGAAATGACAAAGGTGGAAAACTACGTCGTATTTCGGGAAACTATGAGGGTCATCCTAAGACCTGAAGATGTGACGACGGAGTAAAATGGTGTTGTATCATACCTTAATGATCGTCAAGTCCAGTGGCCATGTTTGTTTTGGTTTTTAAGATTAATTTCCAATTTACTAAATTTGCTTCAGGTTAAAATTGGATAAAATTGGAAATGGAGGAAAACTGAATAAACACATCATTATCTATTTTTTTATTTGGGTTTTAGAAACAAAGAAGAAACAGTTTATTTTTTTTTTCATTGTCTTATTTATTTTATGTCGAAAAATGGCTGGATAACATGTGTTTAAGCTTTGACATAAAGAAGCGTGTATTTAAAATGCAATATCAGAACACTATGAAATAAAACATCTTTAATGCAGTTTTTGTCTAAGAAGACTTAATTACAGTCTAATAACAACAAGAAATTGATTTACATATAAACATGTTAGTGCAGATCAGGTATTAAGAACCCAAATAAATATGCTAGTTTATTGGTTTTTGATTGAATTGTCTTGAAATTTGGTTTTGAATGTATTGAATTTTAGGATAACGGATTGTTTGGCATGTATGTAACTAAGTAAAGCAAGATATAGTTATATATTTTCAATAGTTTGTTTATTTATTTTTATTGAGGATCATTAGTTTTGTTTATTGTTCTTATTTATTGTAATTTTTTCTTTTTTTAAATGTTATTTTTTGATGTATTTAGTAATTTTATTATTATTATTATTATTATTATTATTATTATTATTATTATTATTATTATTATTATTATTATTATTATTATTATTATTATTATTATTTTTCTTATTTTAGTTTTTTGTTGAATGGGTTTTGTACAGTAGAACCCCAGGAAGAATAGTTGCTGCTGAGGCAGTAATTAATGGGGATCTGAAATAATGAAATAAATAAAATAATAATGAACCGACTGATATGGATCTCAAACAATAAAACCCATGAATATACAAGAGAACAACTGTAGAATAAACTGTCCACTGTAGTGACCAGTATGCACCAAAGCGTTAAAAGTATTTGAACAAAACTCATGTTTGAAATAAATAATATGTAATAGTAGAAAATTAATCCCTATGTATTTTGTTTTACAGATTATACTGAAGAACTGAGATTCTACCTTATTCACATGACTGAGGTAAGAACAAGGTTTATGTGTGTTTGAAATACAAAATAAAAAGACAGGCAGAAAGAGAAAAATGAAAGCCTAATGTTTGTGAGCCAGAGGGACAATCGACCGCCCTCAAATCACATTACTGTCCAGACACGAGCACTGGCACAAACTGTCTTTTCTTTCTATGTCCTTCTGAATCTCAAGCGTTCACAAACACATTTTCATGTTTTCTTTTGACAATAGAATTGTCATTTGTGGATTCTCATGACGTGGTTCACTTCCTACTGTACGTACTGTGTACAGAAAGTCATGTTTATTATATGCACACATGCACTGATCCTTTATTAATACTCTTGTAGAATTATAAATTTTTAGGATTTTATTTTTAATCTATATTTATATAAACAACCCTTCTTACTCTATTTATTTTTTTACCTGAATGCACTTTTATTTCTTATTGATTACCTGCCTGACTGGAAGAAGCGCACAACAATTCCAACGTGCCTGTGCTGTAGTGTACTTATGCAAACGACAATAAGAGTCTATTCTATTCTATTCTATTCTATTCTATTCTATTCTATTCTATTGTTTTCTATTCTATTCTATCCAATTCTATTCTACTCTATTCTATTCTACTCTATTGTTTTCTATTCTATTCTATTCTATTCTATTGTTTTCTATTCTATCCTATTCTACTCTATTCTTTTCTATTCTATTATCTTCTATTCTATTCTATTCTATTCTATTCTACTCTATTCTTTTCTATTCTATTATCTTCTATTCTACTCTATTCTATTCTATTCTATCCTATTCTATTCTCTTCTATCCTATCCTATTCTATTCTATCCTATCCTATTCTATCCTATTCTATTCTATTCTATTCTATTCTATTCTATTCTATTCTATTCTATTCTATTCTATTCTATTCTATTCTATTCTATTATATTATATTCTATCCTATTCTATTCTATCCTATTGTATTCTATTGTATTCTATTCTATTCTATTCTATTCTATTCTATTCTATTATCTTCTATTCTATTATCTTCTATTCTTTTCTATTCTATTCATTTCTAATCTATTCTATTCTACTCTATTCTATTCTATTCTATTCTATTATCTTCTATTCTACTCTATTCTACTCTATTCTATTCTATTTTGAGGCATGAATGCACTTAACCCATCTGAAGAACAGCTCTACCATTGCATTTCATGTCATTTGTCAAAGTACAGTTACTGTTGTTCATGCACAAATGGTTGATTGATCTGAAATATATGACTGTAAACACTCTGCAGGAAGCAGTTTATTTTCACCAAAGCACTTCCATTTTAAAACACCACATGAATTCAAAGCATATGTTCGTTAGTAGTTCCTTTCTTTCTTCAGTCTATTTGCTCATGTAAGATGAAACGCGACCAGGATGAATTTCATTGACCTCAAACATAATTACTTCTTTTCAGATTGACTTAAAGCTAAATGGATGAAGAACTAGGGATGTAAATATATGATGCACTTTGGGATTTTGCTCAATCTTAACTTGATACAGTTTAAAATCCTCCACAGGATCGACCATATTTTTTGGACTATAAATCACAGTTTTTGTTCATACTTTGGCTGGGGGTGCCACTTATAAAACACAGTGACTTATATGTGAAATTATATAAAAAAAAATATATTATTCATTTATTTTATTTCGGTCAAAATACAAAACAAAACACAAGCACAAGGCAGGTAAGACACATTTTCACACATAATGAATACACTGCTTGACGCAAAAGGTTTACCTCACTGCTATATGTTAAACAAACAAAACAACAACAACAAATAAAAACCCACAATGCCAAAGTCAAACCCAAAAACAACTGTCCAAATAGAACACTTTCTCTACTTTCTCCTTTCCTTTTCTCTTTCCCTCTCCCTCTCTCCCCTTCTTCTTACTTTTACTTCCTTCATCCTAGTTTCCCTTTTCATTCCTTTTTCTTCCATTGTCACATATACATACGCATTAATATACACATACCCATATATACACACACACATACACACACATATATATATATATATATATATATATATATATATATATATATATATATATATATATATATATATATATATATATATATATATATATAAAGATAAACAGAAATCGATTACAGAACAAACAAAAATAGTAAATTGATTAGTCAATCAATCAATTAGTTTGTTAGTAGTAGTAATAATAATAATAATAATAATAATAATAATAATAATAATAATAATAATAATAATAATAATAATGATAATAATAATAAGACAGTTTAGTTATGAGTTTGTATAATATGTGTTGCAAGGTTTGTTTGCTATTATAAAGCAGTGTATTTATCAATGACCCTTGTTTTATATAATTTTTTGAATATGTGTATAGAGTTTGCTGTTTTTAGTTCATTGTCCAGAGTGTTCCACAGATTTACCACTTTGACTGTAGTGCATTTCCCTGTAGTATTTGTTCTCGCTTTTATTTTATTGAATATTGCTGTGCCCCCCCCTCCTATAACCTTTTTAGTTCCTGGAACATTTTTTCACCCTTTCCCACAGCATCTAGGAACTACATAGACTCTAGAACAGGCGTCTCAAACATGCGGTCCAGGGGCCAAATACAGCCCGCTGACAGTTCCAATGCGGCCCGAGGGATGAAGAGTGTAATAACCTATTCCATGTTTTCTTCTCAGCTTTTTCTTTGCCTATAAATGATGACAAGTTTGAATTTGTCTCATTGTTTGACTGCAGAAAAATATTAAATTACGAAAATATTTACATTTACAAACTATCCCATAACAATAAAACGTGAATAACCTGAAATATCTAAAGAAAATTAGACACAATTTGAACCATTTTCTGCTTCTGTTACTACACGTTTAGTGTCTTTGTGGAACTGATCCATAAAAAAACACATGGACTAATTATAAGTTGAGGCATAATATTGATAAAATTGCCCTTATTTTCCCTTTTTTTAAATATTTGGATAATTTATGAAAGTATTTTCTTAATGTAATGGGTGTTTTTTTTTTTTGCACTAAAACGATGACAAAAATATGTAATTGTCAATATATACAGGTTATTATGTTTTCTTTTTCCCATTGGACATCAAATCAGGCTGAATGTGGCCCCTGAAGAAAATGAGTTTGAGACCCCTGCTCTAGAACCTTCTTCATTCCTACTCACAGGCAGGGTCTTTTTTAGTATGACGTAGGTGTTTGGTGATTGGTAGAGCTGAGACCACGCCTATTTCTGTATTTCTTCATCTTGCAGTACAGCTATCATTAAAACCATCTGTGTAGTGTCAGTTGTGTGTTGGAAAACAATACGGGGAATGTAATAAATAAACAGACTGATGACTCAGTTTTGTTTTTGGGTTAATAAGGATGTTGGTTAAAGCTATGACATTAACATATGTGACTGCTCAGCACGAAAGTAGGCATAAGTCGCGCTGACCCGTTCAGAGCTACAGCCAAATTTAGGCTGGAAGGCGATTCTTTGTGTGTTTACATTTTATCAAAAAACGGTACCTTAACACCTCTATTTTCAGTTCCTGTGGTCATTACATTGAAATTCAATCAATAAAGGTGTTTATTGAGTCAATTATTTAAGCAGCGACAAAAGTTCAGGGATTGCTGAGCAAAGACAAAGACGACTTCCACCTCTTTTCGCCGAACAAAACGATCTCCGTTCCGTGGGTAAACACCCAAGTGTTTGGTACGAGGTAAAAGCTTATATTGAATGTTCTGTCCAATGATTGTAATACGTCACACTTCTGTCCTATTATTATAATATATAAAACTTCTGTGACATGTCCATCAGAGTGTCCTTTAACATCTGTGAAAAATTTGTGTCAATCGGATACAAATTATTATGCGTTGCTAAGGACTTCCTACCCCAAAACAGTCCAAAACTTTGACGGACAATTTCTCAAAAATGCAAATTGCAAAATGTGTCCATATGTGGATATTAAAATGACCATAACTTTGGTTTTACTTGTGATAGAAACATAATTTTTTCACCATCTTAAACCTTAGTTTCCACTCTACCAAGCTACACAGATAACTCAGTTTGGATTTCCAGACACTTATGCCTGGTTTCGTGGTGGTGGGTCACATATGTCGTAGTATCACCTGCCACTGGATTCTTCATCTCCTAACTCTCTCTGTAAACTCCTCCATTCTTTACATTACACGCTGTATTTGACCATAATTAACATTCCTGTGATACAGAACATAAACACTGTGATCTCCTCATAGATAATTTCACATGTTATTTTTACACTAACAACCACAAGAGGGACCTGTTGAAGCATTAGTATGTTCTTTATGCGATAATTATATGAATAACTGTTAAGATGTTACATTAACATACCAGGAAGGTTCTTAATTCCTTGTTTATGCATCATGTAACGTTAGCTGAATGTGTTACGTTAGCATAGCGTACACCTATTCAGCCTGTTGTTCTCTATTCTATTTTTATTTGAAATTGCCTTTAACGATTTAATATCTGTTCCTGGTGTTGGAATACATGCCCCCCCAAAAAATGCAACTTATACTCCAATGCTACTTATATGTTTTTTCCTTATTTATGATGCATTTTTTTTACTCCGGAATGACTTATAGTCCGGAAAATACAGTACTATACTAAATCAAAGCTGTGCCTTATTTAATTATTGACCCATATCATTATTTATATTACTGTATGGTTCACATTTATTGGCAGTTTGTATGTATGTGGGAAGAATGGAAGGGTGTTCATGATGTATCTAAAATGCATTATATATTGTTTTTTTCTTTCTTGAATACATTAAAATAAAAGATATATGATGATGTTTTACATAATATTGCCATGATTTCAGAGGCATGAGCAATGTTAACTTTGTACCATACTCCATCTGTGTTGTAATAAGTTCATGGATATTTTCTTGGACTGTTGACTGACGTACACACTGGATTTGTAAAGACATATTAACAACTTCACAGAAGTTTCTTTCTGACCTGAACTGAACTTTGTTTGGATCGTATATGTTAGTAACTTATTGACAAATGGTTACTGGTTACAGGAAGGCATTTTGTAGAGTATGCATAGAACCAGCTTCACAAAGTAATGAGCCTGAAAAATATCTGAAACTGTTATGTTTGATGAAGTATTAATTAATATGATGAAGGGAGACCTATACATATATATATATATATATATATATATATATATATATATATATATATATATATATATATGTTCTCTGCCCTGCTCCATGAATGTCTTGTTCCAGTAGCCAATTTAACATCAGGGTGTCCTGGTTCCTCAACCCCTAACGCGGACCTTGTTGCCCCGGGCGCCGTCCGAGCCGGTATGACTCTATTTATTGTATCGCTCATCGTGAGGTATAGGCATGTACAGCGTAAAGTGCCTTGCCTAAGGGGACACCTGTGTGAAGGCAACAGTGGTACCAGTAGTGATCGGAGCACTAGGGGCAGTGACCCCCAAGCTGGGAGAATGTCTCCAGCAGATACCAGGAACAACATCAGAGATCTCTGTACAAAAGAGCGCATTGCGAGGAACAGCTAAGATCCTGCGCAGAACCCTCAGGCTCCCAGGCCTCTGGTAGAGGACCCGAGCCTGAAGGAGACACCGCCCACGTGGGGCGAGGGGGCTTTAACCCATCCTTGATGCCATTGGGGCACCTGTAAGGAGCAGTGGGCACCCAAGGGCGGCACCCGGGGACCCATCTCCAGCTGCGGAGCCCGGCTAATGGTCAGAATCACCCGGCTGGAGGACTTTACCCTAACAAACATAGCCACCATGTCGTGATTTTGACCTTTTTGTTAATTGTGAACTTGACCTTTGACCTTTACTCAAATGGATCATTGCATCTGATGCACATTATATCATATATATGTCCATGTAATTTCATGGTGATATCTCAAAGTTGAGTTATCGCATGATATGTCTCTGCGGAAACACACACACTGACACACAAGGTGATTACAATAATGTCAATCAACCACAACCAATGTTGGGCGAGGTTAACTAAATTAAACTAAACTACATGACTTGTAGTCATTAGTTTAGTTTGGTCAAATAGATGACCCAGTTCTAAATGATATGTCAAATCTTTATAACGTACATTACCGTCTGTCTTTCCATATCAAATAATGAACAAAGCACAAATTCAACTTCTTCATTGTTTCGGAGATATTTTTTTTTTGCTTCATGTCCTCTGATAGTATGTCCTAGTTTTACGCTTGATGCACTGTTTTCCAGTGTTTTTTGGGGTTTTTTTTAACATCTTTTGGCTTGTTCATGTTGGCTGTTGTTAATGAACATGATTGCAGCAGCTGGTTGTCATCTCCCGTCCCTTTAGCTGCTTCTCTCTTTCTTTCCACCACTGCTCTCCTTTCACATTTCATTGCAATTACTTAAACTCAGGAAGGAGGAGTGACATAATCCGTTTCATCATCCTTTTACTGTTGCCATGCATAACATTTTCATCACTTTGTTCTTTTCCTTTCCACATCCCTTTTTCCCTCCTTTTTCAGCTGTTAACAACCTTCTAGCCTCTCAGTACCAATAACTATCTGGATGCCACATATGCAGGTGGCTCCTTTGGAATCTGTAGTTAATGGAAACGTAGAATGCCTCACTACTGGTTTAAAATATAAGCTTGAAACTGGATAACTCCAGGGGTGAGATTTAATTTTTTTGCACTCAGCCATTAGGACTTTTGTGCAGTTGGTGTCTGCTCATACAGTTAATCTTTTTACTGTGTAACTATATAAATACCAACCCTCTCACTGTGGCTGCGCACACATTGGGTTCATCAACCTATTTTTGCCTTTGAAATATTCTGCTTTTCCTCATTAGCAGTTTATGAATCTTTTAACAGCCTTTTTTCCCCCCAGAAATTCCAGACAGTATGAGAAGGACTTGATATATGTCCCACAGGCTGTAAAACAAGAGGGAGGAGGCGAGATTATTATTCAGTCTATTAAATTAAGCAACATGTTAAATGCTTACGTAAGGTGCGAGAATGAGGAGAGGCAGTTTGAGAAAGTTGAGGCAAATTTTGGATTTAATGATTCATTAACAAACTACCTGTCTATATATATATATATATATATATATATATATTCTCCTGAAGTATGATGTGCACATTAGGGCTGCACGATATATTGTTTGAGCATCGATATTGCAATATATGTGTGCACAGTAGCCTTATCACAGTTATTTTTGTATATATATATATATATATATACATATATATATATATATATATATATATATATATATATATATATATATATATATATATATATATATATATATATGAACACATCATTAGTGATGTTACCTGGGATCATTGAGTCAATGGTCAAATCCAACATCATACGCTCTCCTCCAGGCGACCCAGCCGGGGGTGATCACTCCCCCAACTTGTGTCCAGGTACCCCTGAAGCAACCTCTGCTGCTTCCGTGGCCTCCTTGATGGGCCTGTGTTTCCTGCCCCCCCTGATGCTGGTGACCCTACAGAGGGATTGACCTGTGAACCCTCTGCATCCCACATCCTCTGGGAACTTAAATTGTTACCCCATGTCAACCTTCAGCTCTCAGTCTCGTGCCATTGCTAGCAGGGCAGAGCAAGCGGTTCTGGCAGTTCTGCCATGTTGGTCCACTCAGGCCTTGAACTTGCCCGGTAGACTCGACTTATCCACCGTGCCGAGCCAAGCCTCCAGCTTCTGTCTAGTCGACTGAATGGCTTCTCTATCCCTTATTTATATTTATATTTTATATACTATAATTTATTTAATTTTCATTTATTGAATTTAAAATAGATTTTGAATTTATTTTTATACATTTATTTTAAATCTATTTATGTATTATTTATTTTGTCTTTTTTAATTTATTTTTTATTTAATTTAAAAAATTTTCATTTCTATTTATTCATTTTTAATCATTAATTCTATTGAATTATTTCAACTACAACAAGGCTGATACGGAAACATGTTCTATGTCGACTGCAGATCTGATTGACCGTTTGCGTCGGCACCACACAGCTGTTTTTTCATGTCGCAATATATATCGAAGGGTTAAAAAAAAATCGCAATATTATTTTTTTTCCTAATATCATGCAACCCTAGTGCGCATATTCTTTCTGTGTAAGACTTGTGTGTGTGTTTTTTGCAGCTTGGTAGGTGTCACTATCTATAATTGCTAAGCTGTCAGCAAAAAATCTCACATTTTCTGATCACATTAGTAACACTGCTCATAGTTTGACACCTTCGGCTTGAAAAGACCTATTGTCTTCTCAGCCTGAGACACTAACACAAACACACTGCAGTAAAGCACAAGCTCATGCGATAAATGCTGTATGTGCAAATGTACAAATGTGTCAGACATACCACTCTGACAGAGAAACAGTAAAGTGTGTTTGTTTCCACTTAACATTTAGTCTGCTCAGCGTAGTCGCTCTCTGCTGTCAGACTCATTCCTTTCAGCATCCTGTCAGATGCCCTGACACAATCACACACACCAACACAAAACATGCAGTCATCCATTATGGCTGATACACCTGTCAACAGTTTATTTCATACTAGAGGGAACAAACACTAAATACTGCATGGGATTCACTTTTACCCTGGGTAGGAACATGTGACATATGTCTTTAGATTAGAGCTGCGCAATATATTGTTTGAGCAGCGACCATATAATCTACTGTACGTGTGCGCAATAGTCACATCTCAGGTCCTGCAATGTAGGAAACAAATGAGCTCAACATTTTCTTATCTAATTTCAATAGAACCTGACACACACTGAGCAAATCACAATCATTAGCTGTGTTTCCATTCCAGTTTTTTAGTGATATTCCTAACATTTCGACAAAGTTTGAATGTGTTTCCATTGACAGTTGTTCTAGGCAGGAGCGTTGTAACTCTCGTGAAATATCATCCCACAAGTTTTCACTGCTGTCACCTTCGGAGCTTCAGATTGGCCATCACCCTGATAGTATTAGAGTTAATAAATCGGCTAATTCTCTCATCAGTAAAAGTCCCTGGCGAACTCTTTAAAGGCACTAACATGTCAAACAAACTAGCTGGCTCACATTATAAGGGTCTGTACATGTGGTCCCTACATTGTCAGGTTGAAATATTAAGTGTAAATGTGCTCAGCAGTTAACAACAACAACAAATTATTGTATGTGTATTGTAAAATTAAATGTATGTAGTGCTTTTTACACAGTGCTTGCACTTGACTCTACAGAACAGAGAATATATTTCTTTGTAAAAAAAACAAAAACTAACAGATAATAAAATGAAACCTTCACTGTGTCTACTGTAGGAATCACCGTGATCACTACTCCAAGATGGTGGCCATAATTCTCACGTCCCAGCAACTAATGGTTGTTATGGTTACAATGACTGCAGCTGCCATTTTCACTCTGAGAGAGTGATCATGTGACCATGTACGTCATGTCCTGTGATATATAATTGCAGAAAAAGTGTTTCCATTGCACTTTCGTGATATATTAGAATATCAAAACATCTGAAAATCCACCTCATGAAAGCGTGAAAACTTTTGATTGATATTTGAGTGTTTTGACCTTTCTGCTTGACCTTTGACCTTTTGCAATATTGATAATCCCATTATATGTATATATGCGTAAGTGTGTGTAATATTATGATAATATATCCAGTACTGATTAAGTTGTAGCGTGATATGTCTATGCTTGACACACACAGTGTTACAGAAGTTAATTTTGCGTTAATTTTTTCTTTCTCTAAAAGTATTGGTCGTATGTGATAACACTAATTATGAGAATTGTAGAAATCTTCATTCCACATTGTTTGGCACCATTCTAAATGGTGTGTGTGACCCTGTGTTCTTGAGTTATAACCGATAACTGATTTTGACCTTTTAGTTAATTGTGACATTGACCTTTGACCTTTACTCAAATGGATCATTGTATCTGATGCGTATGACATATATGTATATGCCCATGTAATTTCATAGTGATATCTCAAGTATTCATTAAGTTATAGCATGATATGTCTCTGCAGACACAGAAGCACAGATACACACACAGACAGAAAGACAGACAGACAGACAGACAGACACTCTCCCAACCAATGGTGGGGAACATTAATGATTAACCTTGATAACATGTCTTTGTATTTCTAGTTTGACTGACAGCGTACTTTATATACATGCATGTACTTGACAACATGCTGTAACATAAACTGCCTGATGGAACTGTTAGTATTATACGTGCACTTTTGAAAAGGCTCGCAATGAAAACACTACAGGTACCCTTTAATGTATATGGATAGACAGACAAGTGATTATAATGCACTTGAAACAAATATGCTGAGCTGGACTCATCAGGAAAATGGAGCAAGAAGAAGAAACATATTGAGCAAATTTGTTCAATGAGATCCAGGCTTATTATCCAGAGTGTATTTGGTTGGACAGACAGATTATTGGAATCCACTTGTAAGAGCCAACTAAATATACACAGCTCAGCAGTTGAATAGTATTTTTGGCATGGTTTGTCTGCATTTTGAAGCTTCTCTTCTTTTAATCCATTTTCAAAATGACCAAAACACAAAGTGAAGCTTTTAGAAATGTAATAAACCAGTTTGGCTGTAGTAGTGGGAAAATCCTACTTCCCTTTTTCAGGGTAAGTTTGGGGTAGAGGGAATATATATATTTATATTTTTTAATCTGGGTGATTTTGGTGGAAATGTGCCAAGGTTTTTCAAAGTTCCTGGTTTTAGTGAAGTTCTTGAAAAAGTTCCTACAGTGGAAAAGGAGCCAGCCAGTCATGTCCCATATCTAGTGAAATTGTGTATTTTTCTGGGATGAGTGAATTAAATTGCTTTCAACATTGTGCCTTTATGTTATCATATTTGCCATATTGTCAGACTAAGGGTCTCTGTCTCTGCTTTGGCTCCCTGACAGTATAGAGATCATTTCTAGTCATGGATTTGGGCAGATAATTAAGTTTGTTTTGAGTCTTGGTTTGATTTGTGCAGCTGTTGCAGATACAATTTTATTCGTATAGACTTTTGGTTTCACCCATATCATTTATGGTCTGAGGCTGAACAGTGTTGAGTGATGGTATAGACTCAGAATCAGTTGCAGAAGAGAATTCATTTCCTGAATTTGTAGTGCATAGAATGTCAATATCTTCAAGCCTATATGTCAGATGTAATAAATATGCATTGTTTTTAATGTTAAGTATCATTAGTTAGCATCCAAAGTCTTTTTTGTGAGTGTATGGATGTATTGGTTGTTCTTTGGATGTTAAAAGGTCTCATTCAGCTGAAAACCACTTGGCCACGCTCCTTTTGGAATCTGATGGATCACCCCAAGTTATCAATATAAATTTCAAGTTTTATTGCCTTTTTCTGTACATACAACAGTAGTGCAGACAAGATGAAAGAGCATTCCTCCAGGATCCATGCATTCACCCTCCCTCTCACCCACAAAATAGAAAATCTTAAAATTAATTAAAAATACAAAAATTGATTTAAAAGATACAAACATTAAAACTAAAATGCACAGTAAATACCAACACATGCTGCGTTTGCTGTGTGGTGTGTCACCTCCACTGGCTGTATTTCTCATTCATAGAAAACAACACAAAGAAATGAGCGACTCAGAAAAGCCTGTCATCAATATGTCATGTGGATATTGGCATCACCCATGTGTGGTTAAGCTCGTCCCCCATTGCGGCAAATCTAAAGTAGCATTAGCATTAGCATATACAAGAGAAGACGGCACCACAGTTGCTGCATAAACTTGAAAAAATGGCCGATCAAACTGGTTCATGTGCTCTCTGTGGAAAATAAAGCAACGGCACCAAAGCTAGCTGGATGCTACTTTGGGATGGTAAACACACACAGAGGGAGAGGGTAGTGGGGAGTGTTCCTTCACGCATTCTGAGCCAATCAGAGACGCCTCATTACCGCGTCGTGGACATATATGCGGAAGTACCAGTAAACTCTGTTGTTTGACCTCAAGTCATTTTTCTACCCTAAAAAAAACAGCTGGAAACAAAGCAAACGAACCAACGCACAATAACCATGGAGAACACAGAAATATTAATGAAATAATGATTGAATAGTGAATAGTGAATATGGGAACGTGATTCAACAGTAAAAGCTATGGAGTTTTTACTTGGTTTATGTTCAGTTAATGATATATGTTTGTCGTTCAAAAAGTCACTTCTCCCAGAGACAGTGGTGCAGTGATTAGCACTTGTCCCTCACAACAAGAAAGACCCTGGTTTGAATCCCACACCAGACCAATATTAAATTGGATTGTCAATGAGAGGTATCAGGAATAATCACAAAAAGTTTGAAGCTTCCACTCCTTAAACTTTCTGGTATCAAAATGTTTGAATTTTTCACTTTTTGGCCATATTTGGAGCCATATTGTGGAGCAACCAAGATAGATAGAGCTGATCTGAGCATAGATTCTGATTTTAGGGGAAAGTTTATCCTGGGACACCAAAAATCGAATATGTAGGTCGAATTATAGAGGAGCAGTGGAAGCTCAAAATAGGACGAAAGACAACTTTGTGAAAATAATACGATTCTTTTTTTTTATTATTATTCTGAAAGGCCTTTACTTCTAAACTATTAGGGATATTGATGTAACACTTGGCATTCTTTCAATTATCTGAACCTATATGATATTTTTAAATTTCTGAGAGGGTAATCTGGGACGGTCTGGACCCTTTTATCATTGAGTGTAATTGACTTAATGCATCTCAGACTTCACTGCCACACAGGGTGATTGATTGTATTATATTATCAAATATTTTAGTCCATGCCACAATCATTGATTTAACAGTACCTTACCTCATTTCCCTCTGCCCCTAGGGAGAACTGTCCATTTTGTGCTCAGACAGAAACTCTAGAGCGGTAAACGGTCTCCTGTCCATGACTGATGTGCTGTTTTGAGTCCAACAGGAAGAGGGATTCCTTTCCTTTAGTTTGTACTTGGGGCGACATAAATTGTAAGAAATGGAAGACCGTACGAAAGACAGATGTTGGTTTTGGTAAATGTTTAATTTGAAACAGCCAGGTCTGAAAGATGAGGACGCAATAGATGTAAAAAAAAAAAAAAAAAAAGCTGCAGAAACAATTGTCAGACAGAGGCAGTGTAAGAGTTAGAACATTCATTATACTGTATGACTCAGACCAGAAAATATTTCAGAAAACTTCATGTTTTTATTCAAATAAATCATTCCTCTATCAGCTCATCTTTTCATCATTTGAGTAGTCTAGGCAATCTATGAAATTCTCCATTTAATGTGCAAACATTTCTCTATGTGCTTACCACTAAAATGTTTAATGGAGTTGAACAGGCTTGTATTCATTCGAACAGTTCATATACCTTTGATTTTTAACATATCAGGGCATTTGTCGGTGCATATGTCAAGGTTTGGTGTAGATGCCCTGATGCAGTTGCAGTAAAAACGTAAAGGTGTCATTCCGCTGAAAACCACTTTTCCATGCTACTTTTGGAATCTGATGGGTCACCCCAACATACCAACACATGCTGCCTTTGACAGTGGTTCATCACATACTGCATTCACAGAAAACAACAAGAGGAAAGAAGGACCCAGAAAAAGCCGGTCCATCTGACGTCAGATGGACTTTAGCGTCACCCACATGGGATTAAGCCTGTCCCCCATTGCAGCAAATCTGAAGTAGCATTAGCATCTACAAGAGAAGACGGCGCCACACTAGCTGCTGCACAAACTGGAAAAGAATGGTAAATCAAACTGTTTCATGTGCTCTCTGTGGAAATAAAGCCTAGTTTTTTTGCCACTGCACGTTTTCAGAATAAGCAACGGCACGGAACCTAGCTGGATGCTACTCTGAGAAAGGTAAACACATACAGAGAGTGAGAGGGGAGGGGGGAGTGTTCCTTCACGCATTCTGAGCCAATCAGAGATGCCTCATCACCGCGTCATGGACATGTCATTTTTCTACCGTGAAACACAGCAATCTGGATGTTTTTTTTTTTTTTTTTTATAGAACCAACACACAATGTATTGAATAACAATGGAGAACACAGTAATATTAATGAAATAACCATGGAATGACTCCTTTAACGGAGTGTAAATGAATATCGGGTTCTCTTCTCTTGTCATTCAGATATAGTTCTTAGTTACTTTACTGCTTATTTATCTTAATCTCTTTATGGTGTATCCTGACCCTCTGCTCGACCACTGCACAGATCGAGAGCAGTTGGACTTGTGATGTGGACAGGAACATAGATAAAAGAGCAGGAGAACAAAAAGCAGCACATATTAAGTGGATGTCCACACAGGATCCCTGCTGATGAGAGAAGATGAAAACATGTTTGAAGTGTTAGAGCCGGACCTGGCCAACACTGGCGTGTGTGTGGTTCAAATGAGATGTGTGTAATGTGATAGACTCTAATTTAATTGCTCTTTCTGGTCTGTGTGTAAAAGGTCACACACATACAGAGAAGAAGATTGAAAGTGCAGTTTAGGACAAATACTTCATAGTCAGATTATTGATTTTCTGTGAACAGTGAAGTAGCACGACTATGAACTATGAGCAACGGAAGACTGAATTTGACTTATTTATTGATTGTTTTTGTTGTCTTTTTAAAATCCTACACATCCTAATCAATATTCCTTGTGTAATATAATTGAAATTAAATAAGGTGAATGTAGCCATATGGATTCCACCACTGATAGTTTCATTGAAGGGTGGACTTTTATCTTTAAATCAAATGGTTTAACAACACTGCATTCACCATTTAGGAAATGCAAGGTTGTTAATTAAATTTCAATTCAATTCAGTTTTATTTGTAGAGCCTCAAATCATAACAAGGTTGTCTCTTAAGGCTTTACAGACTTGGTTTGAAAAAAGAAAAAAAACAATCAGTGAATGAATCAATGAATGGACTATGTTAAATTAATTAATTTAAACATAGTGCTTTCATTTTCAAAGGCTGAAAAGTAATTGTACAGCTAACTGACAGGTGGCATCAAGTTCAGATAATGCTGCTAGTCACTCAAATATAGCAAATAAAACATCCTGAGCTTCCAAATGTTGAATTTACAATTGGTACTGTAATGTAATTGTTTTTAATATGAGGTCCAAAAAAGTGTCAGAGAAATAAAAAATTTTTTTTAATTTTTTTTCAAAATATTTTATTTATTTTACAAAACATACAACAACAACAACAACAAGCAGACCAGCAAACACCCAAAACAAACAAAAGAAAATGAATAGGAAAACAAACAAACAAACAAACAAAAAAAAGCAAAACAAAAAAACACCAAGGCCACAACACAATATATCAATGACAAATTGCATGCTCTACCTCAATCCACAGTGAGTATAATGTGTATCTTTATATAGCCCAGAAAAGGTCCCCAAGTCTTGATGTACAAATTTTCTGTTGTACATTTCAGAGAATGTCTTAATTTTTCCAACCTGTGAAAATAGAGAACGTCCTTAATCCAATGGGTTACTTTTGGTGGTCGACAGGAAGGCAACACTATGTGATTTTTCCCTAGTTAGACCCAAATGATCAGGTGCCACCCCAAATATCCCAATCAAAGGACAAAGTGTGACTAGTTGTTCCACATATTCTGATATTATGCCAAAGATTGATGACCAATACTGAGCTAGCTCCATTTCGGACCAGAACATATAGGTATGTGATGCTGGGTTGCATTTACAGAGATCACATAAAGGGTCAACATCTAACATTTTTTGTACATTCTTAAAAGAAAAGAATCCACCAGTAACCTTAGCAACACCAAGAAGTCCGGAAAACCACTGAAGACAACTAAAGTGGATGATTGCAGAATTATTTTATTAGCGAGGAATATTCTAATATGCAGAAAAGTCAAACACAGACTTGAGGTTGGCTATAATGAATGATGGGAAGAGCCAAGTAGGAAGACGAAAAGTCCAAATTTGACCACATCTGTTGGACATGGTGAAAAATGTTATGTCATGGACATGTATGGCTGCAGTGGAACTGAGTGACTGGTGTTTATGGATGATGTAATGCTCTTAGAAGGAAAAGGAGGAATTCTGCATTTAAGTTTATACACTAGTGGAAGTAGAACCTTAACATTTTACACGGTTTCCAATAGGGCTGCATGAATAATATTCAAAAGATCACAATCTAGATTCACACATGTACACAATGTAATTTCTAAACCCTTTGTTGGTCAGCTCAACCGTTCGGTAGAGGTAACTTTGAACCCTGATATCTAATCCAAATTTAAGTGCTTTGACACCAAACTTCTTGGACAGTCAATATATTTAGGTCATGCTAGTATACCACCAAGGAAGAAGATCATGAATGCCTCTGCTATATTTTCTTTTGGGCACAAAATTACAGGCAAGTTAAATATTTTTTTTTATTATTAACTTTTACAGAGTCTATTTTACATAAATAATCCTCATCATGTTTCAGAAATACTTTGGTTTTCATGTAATAATTATTTGAAAACATGCTCAACCAAACAGTAGAGATGATAGTAAAGGGTCATTAAATGCTAATTGCTAATGGTAATCACTAATAATACAAACACAAAGAGTTAATACATCTAATTTGAACCAAGTCACAAATGATGTTGGTAAGATAGGTGAAGGAATAATTTTTGAGTTTTAATACTTTAATTAAATTTAGGGTCAGTAAAAAAAAATAAATTGATGTTAGAATAGTTCCTGTGAGGTGGAAAAAGCCCCAAAAAACCCCCCAAAATTAAAAAAAAAATTTTTTTTTGTAGTGTGATCAACAAAGGGTTACGTATTTTATTCCATAGGCTGCATTACAAACAAATACCCAAAACCCCTGTGACTGCCTCCATCAATTAATTACTGTTGTCGGCTGCAGTTGTGTTTGTGAATGAATACAGGTCAGGGGTGGCCAACCCTGGTCCTTGAGAGCCACAATCCAGTGTGTTTTAGATGTATCCTTCTTCCAATACACCTAATTCAAATGATCAGCCTATCATCAACTTCTGCAGAAGAATGATAATGACTGTCAGGTGTGCCGGATGAGGGCTATATCTAAAAAATGCAGGTTTTTGCTGTCGAGGACCAGGGTTGGTCACTGCTGATATAGGTTGATCAGTTTTATTTCATTTTGTTATATCTGCACATGTGTAAAAATGAGTAAATGATTAAAAAAAATGGAAGTTAGGGTTAACTGACGTGAGATGTGAGTAGAGGACAACAATAGGAATTTTGAATCTGCCATATCTGCTTATCTGCACACATTGCAAAAACAAACAAACAATAATGGACTCAAATGTCTAAACCAGGGCTTTAGATGGTCACAGTTTTTAAAATTACAATATCAAACTGGAAAAGCACCAAGGGAGCACTGAGTCCATCAAGCCACACCAATCCTAGTCCTCCAGACCTACTATCCTGCATGTTTTAGATGTACCCCCCCCCTTCCAACACTCCTGACGGTCATTATCAGGCTTCTGCAGAGCTTGATGAGAGGTTTATCCTTTGAATCATGTGTGTTAGAAGTGGGATACAACTAAAACATGCAGGATAGTAAGTCTCAAGGACCAGGATTGGGCACCCCTGGTCTAGAATGTAGGGCCGTTCACACTTAGATTGGTAAATACAATAACATTGACCTTCCAGAATAATGATATTCTGTACATTATATTCTCCTACTGACTACTTTTGATTATAAAATTAGTGCAACCTTTAACTTAACTTTGGTCATTTATTACATCTCACACTGTAAAAAAAAGGCAAATCAGCAGGTTGTTATTAATCCATTTTCATTGGTACAAAAATATACTGCAAAATGTTTCAATGCAAACTGCTACTGTTTATCTCTAAAGGTCCAGAAAATTACCCACAGAGCAATATAATCTCCAACCTGATCAGAAAAGCTATGCTCTACTCTGCTGTAATTGCAGCTGACTGTATGTAATTGCTTGTTAACTTAATTGCACAGTGGTGCAGCTGTGCAGCCCAGCTGTTTTCTCATTCGTGTTATGCATATTATTAATAAGGATCAGACAAATAAAAGCTACATCAACTGACGAGAGTTAAATTGACATGTCGAGTGTGAGATCCTGTAAATTCAGGTGTATTCTGATTGTTTGCCAGTTTATGGATTGTTCATCTTCATGGGGTTGACTTTAACATCAAGATGAGTTATTAAAATCCCAATGGGTACATTTAAGTGATTACACAATACTGAAAACATACTATAGTTATGATTTATATATTTGATTTCTGCTTGTACATTCCTCTAAATCAAGGGTGTCAAACATAAGGCCTGTGGGCCAAAACCGGCCCATTTCATGGTCCAGTTTGGCCGGTGGGTTGAATTTCAGAAGTGCAAATATTAACAGTTAAGGGAGTTCATACAAGTCAATTTGATATGAAAACTCCACATTTTCTGCTTGGTCTAATGTGAAAAAAGAAATTACTCGACTTGTCTCGCCTCGTCTCATCATCTGACCCCACTTTATCCTCACTAGGGTCACTGGGCGCCTAATCCAGCTACAGTGGGTGAAGGCGGGGTACACCCTGTATGAGTCTCCAGTTCATCTCAGGGCTGAACATATATAGACAAACCATCACTCTCACATTCACAAAGATGGACAATTGAGATTAACCAATTAACCTATCAGTGTATTTGTTTGGATGGTGGGAGGAAACTGGAGCACCTGGAGAAAACCCACGCAGACACGAGGAGAACATGCAAACTCCACACAGAAAGGTCTGGTGTGAGAATCGGACCAGGGTCTAAAATAAATGACTAATTATGAAAATATTTACATTTATTAATCCTGTCACAGTGCAATGTGACTAACCCGAACAAAGATGAGACACCTGACATTTATTTAGAAAATGATGAGGAAGCCTGTTAATAAAGGTTGTCTGCAGATGTAGATCCACTGTGATCTGTAAATTGTTTTAATAATGAGCTGCAACAGAATATTGGTGAAATTCTACTTAAATTTTGTATACATTTTTCAGGGTGCACATGGTTTTTCAGGGGAATGACATGTTTGTAAAGTAATTACATTTTCTCACTCAAACAAAGCTAATTTTTTTATGTATATATAGGCATCATATTTCATATTTCCAAAATGTGGAAATACAGAATATATATGTATATATAAATATATATATATATATATATATATATATATATATATATATATATATATATATATATATATATATATATATATATATATATATATATATATATATACATTATTTTATTTTATTTTTTTCTTTATTTCCACATTTTTTATTTACATATTTTTGTGTCGTACTTTCTTGTATCAATTAATATATTCAGTCTTTGCCAATTCTTCTTCTTCTTCTTCTTCTTCTTCTTATTATTATTAATGGGTTAAATATATAGTTACACAAACAATTGCAGATATGAAGAGGATTACATACAGACCAAAATAGTATGAGAGACCTGATAGAAACATGTGATGCTTCTTCCCTGTAACCACAGTGACCCACTTACCATTACACACCTCCTTAAAGAATAGAATGATCTGAACCTTATCAGTCCATCTTCTGCGTAATCCGACATGGACATTTTTCTCTGACTTTTTTTTTTTTCTAATTCAAGCTTTATTTATGCCATGATAATTTTTTTTTCTTACTTAAAAAACATATATGTGTGTGTGTGTTCTTTTTGTCTTCAACTCTCCACTTCTGACACCGTCACAGTCATCTCTTCTCTTTTTTTTGTCTTCTCCTGTCCCTCTCTTCCGTTGCTAGAGGTCATCCTATTTTAGCTGTTGCTCAAAACGGAACTGATCTAACCCAGATTCACATGTGATACGAAAGTGTGAGTGTGTGTTTCTGTGAGACGTGTGTGTGTGTGTGTGTATGAGATGTGTGTGATTAAGTGTGTCACCGACGCAGGGAGAAAAGAAGCGGGCAGGTAAAGCGAAAAGGCAGTGAGCAAAAAGCAGCTATAGAAGACTTTCTGACAAGGTGAACATCGCGTCAGGGTCGTCCACGAGTTATCGGGTCGCCATGGGTAACTTGGCGGACCGTGTCGGGCCTAAGAAAAGGTTTGTGAGGGAGGCGGGCTCTCTTCAGCAGCACCTGCTGTCTGATACTGGAGATGTAAGTGATACTATATGATGGTCTGATAAGTGGTTTATATTCTATTAATACTGTGTAGTTCAATTGCATGAAATAAGAGAAACAATACTATCTTTTCTGTCAGAATCGTAGTGCATTGGAAAAAAATAATTAAGTCATTCTTTTTATATAATTATTAAGTAAGCATAATTAACTCTACTCAAATGATATTTATAGCCTAAGCAGTTGGTTAAGCTATACCTCTTTGAGTCTTCATTAATTTAATATTATAATCATAGTTTACAATCACTTACAGTATTACAAAATATTTCAGTATAAGATTATTTTTAAGATGACATAGTCCAGTTTGAGTCTTTGAGCATCCATGACCCAAAGGGGGGGTCATGAGACACTAAAGGGTCGTTGAGTATAAATGGCCAGAATGGCCACGTAGCACTAAGGAGGGAAACCTCAGACACACAGCTTTAACATCGTAGTCGACCCTTCCTTCTTCAGATGTTATCTGTCTTAACTCCTGAAGGATCGTTGGTCAGATTCCTGAAGAGTTGTAGGGTGTTGGATCCCCTGGTATGTGGTATGCGGTCGGGGGGGTTTCTTCCCCCGCAATTGTCACCTAAATTGCTTCACTGTGATCACTTTTACAGTCACCTTTAAACTTCAAAAAGTACCTTCATGCATTAACATTTATATCTCTGATATTATTGTAATCTTCCAACACAGTAGAAGTAATAGAAAGACCACCGACTTACTTACTACACACTTACGTATCATTTGTGTGTTTCTGGAGATTTAATCACTTGAGTTATTATATTTCACAGGTTGGTTCTACCATGTGCAATCATTTAAAAATGTGAATGTTTTGTTTAATTACAAAGAGATGTACCACCATCATTATCATGGTCCATCATGGTTTATGTTTATGTATGTTTCATCTGAAAATATCACATTAAAGGTGTAAAACTAGATTTAGAAAAACTTCCCAGAATCCTTAAAATGCTTAAGTTAAAAAGCAGGTATAGTTTAAATAACACTAAGACAATGATTTATTGACAATATAGTAAGTATTTATTTACCAAAACAGTTGGATGATGAATCTACCATCTTCTTCTTCTGTTTGATAAACACTGATCAGATTTATTTTCTCTTTGAAAATTGTTTTTCTTGATTGACAATAATTTCGCTTCACTAATACGAAGACAAAGTAGGCAACATTTGGCACAATTGTGGTTTATAAAGCCATCAGTTTGTCTTGAGACATATGAACTGTTTAACAAATCTAATAGCTTGATAAGATGATGAAAAAAAAAATATTTTCAATCATAAACTTGAGCATCCAATACTAAAAAATAATCTAGGAATAATATTACAATTGAACAGAATATTTAAAGATCATTCGAAGAACTACTGTTTTGAAATTTTAAAGAAAATCACAGATTAAATAATATCTGTATGTTGAAAAAATTAACGATTCTTACAGAAAACAAAATACTAGGAAAGATGAATCTGAATTAATATGCATTTCCTGTGATTTATTCTTTCCTGTTTTTATACTGCAGAAAAACTGACCAAATACTTGTCGTTCTGTTAATGGTTGCTGTTTTTTTTCCCCCATAAATGCAAACTGACATGTGCATTGTCACTCATTTATCATTATTTCCCAGAAATCATTGTTGTTGCCATTAGTGTCTAATTGATACGTGTCCATTCACCACTAATGCTCATTACACCATGAACAATTGGCGCCCAAACACAGCAGCCTACAATGACTGAGATCAGACTGCCTAGAGAGATGACCTGCTGCACATGTCCTCTACTTAACACATATCACTTGGAATCAAAGTAATTTCTGCTGTTACTGTATTCGCAAGTTGTAACTCCAGGCGGGAAGTCACTTTCAGAAGGGAGTTGATTTTCCCTCCAGCACAGGAAATGTAATAACAGATGCAGAGAGATTAAATAACAAGCATCAAATACAAGGGATTACTAACAAAGTAGGTGAAATCACAGTGTGATGGTTGGGGTGACTGAACACTAAGGGGGCTGCGTTATCAGGGTCACACTGCATTGCATTATACTTTGCAAATACAGTGGTACCTCTACTTACAAAATTAATTCCTTCCAGAAGTGTTTTCGTACCGTGAAATTTTCATAAATAGTTGCATTTTACATGTAAAATGCCTAATGTGTTCCAAGGTCCCCAATACTACACCTCAAACCCTTTAAAATATACAGAAAATTACCAATTTTGTATGAAATATGTGTTAGAAGAAAATGTAAAAAATGTGTAAATGTACACCAGCTGTTGTTAGTGGAGATACAAACGCCACCACACCGGGTTTTACCTGTGAGAGCATGGATTCTGTCTGACCTGAATACGGTTAGCCCATCCAGGCTAATGTCGGTGTCTGTGACAGAAGAGTTGAGCCACGTCTGGGTGAGAATGAGGATGCAGCAGTCTGGTGGATCATGTTTGGCATTTAAATCCAGCTTCAGGTAGTCCAGTTTGTTTTCCATTGAGCGTACGTTGGCGATGGAAGCGGGAGTAGAAACGGGTTAGCTGTTAGCTTAGCTGTAAATCCACCGCGACACCCGCCTTCTACTCCTGGGAGGTTTCAGTTTCCTTTCGTAAATAGAGTTTTCTTTCGTATTCAGAGACGAAAAATTGAGGCAAAGGTTTTTCGTAACTTGGATTTTTTGTTAGCTGGGTCTTTTGTAAGTAGAGGTACCACTGTATTCACTTTGTACAGCAAAAAGATCACAGTATTTCTGGTCTATTAAATGGTCTGTGGCATCCATCCCTGTGCCATTTGAGGATACATTTGATCAGATTGTTTGACTCAGTTTTGGAACTTTTTCAGGTGTTTTTCAACTGACTGTCGCTGAACATGTTTGTTTGCTGTGTGTGTGTGTGTGTGTGTGCCGAGTGCATCTGAGTATTCATCTCTGTTTACACTTGAGCTCTCTGCTTCTGGAAGCTTCATCGACTGCATCGACTGCAGAGTGGAGATGAATGAATACGTGAGTGATACGTATCCAGGGGCCCTTATCAGCAAAATGCCTGCTTTATGGTGGCCATCCATAACCCAGCTAGGGCGAGGACCGGCCTCTCATGGGCCTGATTGAACCCAGATGTAACCTCTCATACACTCCA